>JAJJWW010003170.1:0-353360 GCA_023531295.1 Papaver armeniacum | reverse complement strand
AAATATGCCCCTACTATCCATGGGCTTTTCACCAACACCCTTCGGGGGCGGTAATGCAAAGGATGAATATCCTTTAACAAGTTAAAGCCCATTTTTAACCTCCTCTTTATTTAATATGTCCTGAATATATATTTCGGTTTTCGGTTATTCGTTTTAGAGAGAAAAAAACAAATTCACTTCAAAATTGAGCTGTGAGAGAAATTCGGTGCTCGATTATTCGATTTTCGATTTACAAAATTCACTTCAAAATTGATTTAGTTATTCGATTTTCAACGAGAATAGGATTATCCATTGATTTTCTTCTTGTATAATCTCCGTTTAAGAACAGGATTCTCCATTGATTTTCTTCTTGAATCGATATATTTGATGGAGTTTTAGATCAACATCAACGAGATTCTTCATTGAATCTTCAACTAAGTTTGAAATTGTTTTTCAGTGAGTTCGTTATTTCAATTCAACTTAATCGGAAGTTTTTTTGCCTTCACATTACGAAGATATACTTGATTTTGAATCAGCGAGATTCATTGAATTTGAAGATCTACTTCATTGAAGCTTGATTTCTTCTCATTCATTTCTTCGAAGCTTGATTGAATCATCGATTGGAGATATTCTACGACTTGATTTACTTAAAATTCAATCTCGTTAACGAGGTTAGATTTACCTTTTAGCTATAATCTTTGATTTGTTTTAACATATTTGTTTACTTTTTTATCGAATAATGTAATGTATAGTTTGTTTGATACAACAATGTAGTTGAGTTTTTAGCAAATTGTATTTCTTTTGTGTAATATTATGCCTTGAAGATTAGAGCAACAATACGTTGTTGAACTCCGGTTTTTTTGCAGATACAACAATTTAGTTTTTGATGTGTATGTTTTATCTTTTTGCACTAATGCGCATGAATATACTTCTCACGGGCGCGACCCAGAGTGATTTGCGTCATGACGAGTTTAAGCTACATGACATGTTGAATCACATATTGTATCTCAGGACATGCCCTAGATTACATTTTTTGTTGTCCAACAATGTAGTAGTTCAACCTGATTGCCTTATGTTAGTGAATACAAGCAATGTAGCTTGTCAATCCGTTTATTGCTAGGACTGAGTAGTACCACTAAAAAAGCAATCTCAGGACATGTTGTAGGTTACATTTGATTGTCAATGTAGCTTGTCAATGTACTGCAAACACATATTGAATCTCAGGACAACTTGTCCAAGTTACATTTGGTTGTAGTTTTGGAAACAACTTTGGCTTGTTTCTTTCATTTAGTAAGATGTCGTTGTTATTGAATCGCAGGACAAATTGTCCAAGTTTTTTCCAATTATGAAAACAACTTGTGGTAGTTGCTTCTAGTTGTGGAAACAACTTGGGTTGGTTGCTTTCATTACTTTCTATAAACAACCTGTGGTAGTTGCTTCTAGTTTTGGAAACAACTTGAGTTGGTTGCTTTCATTACTTCCTATAAACAACCTGTGGTAGTTGCTTCTAGTTTTGGAAACAACTTGGGTTGGTTGCTTTCATTACTTTCTATAAACAACTTTGTGGTAGTTGCTTCTAGTTTTGGAAACAACTTGGGTTGGTTGCTTTCAACTTGTATCTTATTATCCTTTTTGCAATTTACTGATTTTCTTCTCGTTGCAAGGTAAATATGGTTGTCGCAGAGATCAACTTTTGCAACTTAAGCATCTCTCATGTTATCTATGAATCAACTACCTTCAAAGGAGATGCAAAGTCTTGTGTTGCGTTGTTGGAGTATTCTTTCTCAAGTCCCTTATGTGATTCTTTAATGTTAATGGTGTACTTCAAATCGTTCGGTCGATTTAGATTTGAATTTTCTTGTTATATCTTTTGCCAAGCTAAGGGAATACAAGTTTTGAAGCTCAGTGTTCAATTCGAAACTCCTTCTTCTTCTTCTTCTTCTTCTTCTTCTTCTTCTTCATGTGTTGCTTCTTCTTCAGCTTCTTCAAGTTGTGTTTCAACTGAAGGTTTGGCTTTTGTTGAAGACACGACTGATGATGTTTCAATGAATCAATTATCCACAAGAGAACCAAAAAAATGTGATGCTTGGGCTGGAATTCTTCACGGTGTTGGTCGGATGTTTGAGGAGGGAAAGATGAAGTTGTCGATGTCTTGTTGAAGTATCAAGTGGAGAGTGGGTACAAAGTCAAGCTGAGAGAAGACTGATCGGAAGCGTTATACGGTTCATTGCCTTTTCAAAGAAGAAAAGGATGTAAGTGGAGGTTCCACTCTTCTTTGGCATTCAAAGGCGGCCATGCTTTTAAGTGCAAGACTTTTATATCGGAGCATTCTTGTGGTTTGGCTTGCTCTGATCCTTCAAAGCTTCGAATGACGAAGACTTTTATAAAGAACATTATAAAAGACGATATTAGAGTTTCGAGTAAGCGAAAAAGCAGTAGCGGACATTCAAGATTTGTTTTTCGGGGAGTATCAAGTTGACCTTACCTACCATCAAGCATATCGTGGACTGAAATTTTGCAAAGAATGTATTTGGGGAGATGATATCAAATCGTATTCGATTTCTTGTGGTATGAAGAAGCGGTCAAGCGTTATAATCTGGAAGCGTCATCAACTTTGAGTTTAATGCTCAAAACCGGCGGTTTGAGAGGTTTTTCATTTCTTTTGAAGCTTGCATCACGGGGTTCAACAAGTATTGCCGTCCTATGCTTGATAATAGATGCCACGTTTCTTCTTTGGAAAGTTCGAGAGGTGGTCTTATGGTAGCTTGTGGGAAAACTGGAAACCAAGGTATTATGCATCTACTTTACTATTTTCTTTTTATTTTGTGTTGTTTTTATGACAAACCTTTTGGGTAGAAAAGTTTTGTAGCCAATTGTATGTAATTGCACAACCTCAACAAACCTCTTAGGTTTAGATTTTTGCGAACAAACTCGACAACTTGTGAACAATCTCAACAAGAATGAAAACAACTAGCACAAGTTGCCTCCAAAATATGGAACCAACTTGTGCTAGTTGTTTTCATTCTTGTAGTTTGGCTTTTATTTTTGGAGGCAACTTGTTCCGAGTTGCTTCCATATTCAGAACAACCTTTTCTAGTTGATTCCATTCTTTTGGAGACAACTTGTCGTGGTTTCTTCCACTGTGTAATTCAAACATGCTACTCATTTTTTGTGTTAAATTTTTTGTATTTTTTATTTTACTGAGAGATATTTCCAGTTGCCTTTGGTATTGTTTAAAGCGAAAATAGTGATAATTGGCGCTGGTTTTGGAAAATTTGAAGGGAATTGTTGATGCTTGATCGTCCGTTGACCATTATATCGATCGTGGAACTGGACTTTTGAACACATTCTGAAATCTTTCCGAATGCTTTTCATTCGTATTGCTCGTACCATATGAAAGGCAATATTCCAGTTGTCAAAGGCAAGAGTAGACAGACTGCTATTAAGTTGTTTGAGCAATGCTACAGTGCTGTCACCAAGGAGAAATTTCTGAAGGCAGTTTCAAGCATGGTCAATCTGAAGATGTTCTCTGTTATCGAGTGGATGAACAAGATCCCACTGAAGAATTGGGCTGCTCATGAGTTTCCTGGGGAAAGGTATGGAGAACTTACATCCAATGTAGTTGAAAGCTTTAACAGCTTGATTAGGCACGAAAAGCGACTGAAAGCCATCGAGTTGATTGAATGTATTCGCGCTCGGACAATGGAGACAATGTGGAAGAGGAAGGTTGAAGCTAGCAGCTGGACTACAAGACTTGCCCCTAAGATGCAAGCACGGTTAGACAAGAGGATAACTGACTGTCGTAGATACAAGGTGCGTAGAGCTAGTGAAAAGGTATTTGAGATCATAACTAGTACTGCGAAGCATCTTGTTGACTTGGACTCGCGAGACACCGTGCTTGTCCTTCAGGTGGCAAAAACACAGCTTCCCCTGCAGTCATTCGGTGAAAGCTATGGTGCAGATTGGCGAGGAGGAGGTGTACAAGCACATCTCACCTTACTACACCACTGAATGCTACAGAGGTTTGTACTCAAAACCTATCTATCCCATCCCTGATGGTGACAAACCCCGATGAGATTTCTCGTACCAAATACGTCATGCCTCCCCCTGTTGGACCACAAGTTGGAAGGCCAAACTCTGTTCGTAAACGCAGTTACCGTGAGAAAATACGCAAGAAGAGAAGGTGTGGTCGCTGTGGAATGCTTGTATACCATAATCGTAGAACATGCCGTAGTGCTCCATTGGCCCCTCGCCCACCAGTATTCAAGAATCAGTCTAGGATTGGAAGGTTCTACGAGGATGATGTTCCTATGAAATCTCTCAATTGCATTTGTTTCGATTTGTTTTATGTTTTTCTGAACCTTTTCTTTCATGCTTTACTTTGAACTTTGTGATTCATGTTTATGTGAATTTGGTTTGTCTTTAATCGATCTTTTTACAACTTTTATCCCGCATTTGTTATGAAATCGGTTATTGTTCTTTAGTTTGTTGCGGGGGTCTGTAATTTTTATTTTTTCATGGAAATTTTGTTGGTTATGGTTACAGATTTGAAGGCAAGTTGTTCTAGTTGAAGGCAAATTTTACTAGTTGCTTCCTTTTTATGGAGACAGCTGTTGGTACTTGCTTCCATGTTCGGAACAACTTGTGCAAGTTGCTTCCACATATGGAGACATCTTTTTTTGCTAGTTTCTTTCATGTGCTTACCGAACTTTTGTGATTCATGCTTATATGAACTTGGTTTTGTCTTTTTAATTGATAATGTTACATTCTTAGTTGTTCTGAGCTTTGTTATGAAATGATTTTGGTCAGAATATTTTTTTTGCTTTGTTGGTTATGTCCACAGATTCTACATGTTGCTTCCACTTTATGGAGACAACTTGTTTTAGTTGCTTCCATTCTGGGAACAACTTCTGCAAGTTGTCTCTCTGTATTTTTACCTATGCAAACCTCGTAACCATATAGAAACATTGCAACACCGAAAATAATCAAGAATGGAAGGGTTTACAAATATTATTTGTTTTGTTGGTTATTTTCTCGTTCTCGCAAGTTGCTTCCTTTTTAAAGGAGACAACTTGTTCTAGTTGCTTCCATTTAGAACAACTTCGCAAGTTGCTTCCATTTTATGGAGACAACTTGTTCTGATTTATTCCATTCTCGGGAACAAGTTCTCGCAAGTTGTCTCTCTCGTATTTTTACCTATGCAAACTTTGTAAGCATATAGAAACATTGCAACACTGAAAATAATCAAGGGAAATAATCAAACCATTCAAGCTTTAACTAGACAATATTTTTAAGAAGTGTACTTTAATTAGATAATACCAACATAATGTTAACAACCAATGGTAATATGTAGTTCAATCAGAATAATACTAGATAATACTAACAAATTAGATAATACTAACAAATGTAGTTCAATCAGATAATTCTAGGTAATACTAACAAGTTGTCTCTGTCATTTAGTACTACTGGGAATATATCACAATCTGACTCGAATTTGTGCCTTTCGGTTTCTTCCATTCATCAGTTGTAGCCAGTATACGGAACGCCATCTTGATCCTTTTTTTGTTAAAGTGGCCAATATATTGATTCTTCTTTCCTCCTGCCAGAATACCGAATTCTTGGTATTTCACCAACATCTTCATAAAAACACAAACAAATATTGCGCAGTCAGGGTGTTCTTCTTTTTGAAGCACTTTAGAACCTTCAATGTGTGAACAATTTCATTACCACCTTTGTCTCGATGTCCAATCTCATTTAGAACTTTGCTCGGTGGCTTTGTAAGTGTATGCAGTGACGACAACAATGGACTTTGTTTCATAGAGTTGCATATCTTCCAGACTCCTTCATGTAATACCAAAGAACACCCGGTGGGAGTTCATGCACAATGGAAACATCGGCATTTTGTTCTTGGCATCCAACTTGTAATTAGCCCTCACATAATCTGCTACTAAACTTGTTTCTATTGCATTCTCGTCTCCATTGTCCATGCATATTTGCACGTATCTCTGCATCATTGAAAAAGTTTTTAAAAAACAAAAAGATACATATATTTTATTTCTGCAAAAAGTTTTTACAAGTCAAAATAACATGAAATCTGTTAATACTAACTAGTGCATAATTTATCAGATAAAAAAGTGACTTACCAAAAGATTGGTATTTAGTATTACATGCTTGTTGTATGGATTATTGGCAGAAACGTTTTCCATCTTCGATTTCAGAATCTTTTGGTGTAGAATTCTCGATGTCACTATCGATATAGAGATCATCCAATAGATTTTGGATGAATCTGTTTACAATGTGATATTCATTATTCGGCGCAGAACAAGCCGTTTGCCTGCATAATCCAAAAACACAGCAAACATCATGTGATGTTGCATTACTAGCATCAAACATCAATATTGCAAAATTGAAGGAACTGCAAGAAATAAAACTAGCAGTATAAAAGGCTTAGTGTTTTTTTTACCCTTCTGTGGCATCCTCGCAGAATTCTTGGAGTATTTTTTGTTGATCTTCGCTGCAATCTCCCCAAAGCTTAAGACTTTGTGCAGGCCTGAGTGGTTTTGATTGAGGAGGTGTTGGATCGATGTACTCGATTGCTTCCAAGTCAATAACTGCACTGTCCTGTTGTTTCTTGTTCTTTTTACGGTGTAAACCTGTTCCAGTGAATCCATCTCCTAATTTTTTCCTCTTCCTCTCCCTTGGATCGTTCTTGACTCTTTTAATAATAGAACCAACCGCACTTTCTCTTGACTTTCTCTTGATTTCGATAAGTCACTATCTTCGATCGCTTTTGGTTCAATTATCTGAGAAGATGGGACTTGTGCTGCCGGAGAATCCAAATGCAAATCAAAAGTTGGACCTTCAAAGTATTGGTTTTGCACACATGTTGGAGTGTGTTGAACAACAGCCATTTCATCTGATTTTTTCTTTTCACCCTCATTCTCTTGTGCAGCATATCCTACTTTCCTGCAATTTGGATTAAAGGAAAAAATTCATTAAAAACATAATACACTGAATACAAGGAGAGGAGACAACTTTAAGGAAGTTGCTTCCACGTATGGAGACAACCTGAAGCAAGTTGCTTCCTAAACATATGGAAACAACTTGAAGCAAGTTGCTTCCTAATTGAATAAGTTGATTCCTAATCATAATGGACACAACTTGAAGCAAGTTGCTTCCAAATTGAATAAGTTGATTCCTAATCACATGGAGACAACTTGAATAAGTTGATTCCTAATTATTTACTACTAAATTTAGCAATCTAATCTTAAAAATGAATGAATCTACCTTTCTATTACATCTTCTTGATTAATTGGAGTTGTCCTTTCTTTATCATCTCCAACTGGTTCCTCATCCATTTTAACTGCACTTGTTCTTTCAACTTGGTCTTCCTCCATTGCAATTGTACTTGTCTTTTCTTGCTCTTCCTCATTTTCAACTGGACATGTATTTTCTTTATCCACTTTGGTGCAACTGGACATGTCTTTTCATTTGAGTTGTCTTGCGCACATTCTTTGTTCTTGCTTGGTGCGATCGAGAGTATGTTACTTCCCTGCAAATTCATTAAAAATTTCATTTAAAACACAACAAACAATCTAAAGCAAGTAGTTGAGGCAACTTGAAGAAGTTGATCTCACATTTTGGACACAACTGGGAGCAAGTTTCTTCCAATATTTTTGATACAACTGAAAGCAACTTCATGAAGTTGCTTCCATAAGTTAACATAACTTGATCAAGTTGCATTCCAGAATAAACTTGGACAATTCTAACAAGTTGCATTCAAGAATAATCTACTCTAACAGGTCTAAAGTAACATAAGACTAAAGTAAATGCATCTTACCTTTCTACCGCATGCTCTTTCTCAACTTGTGCAACTGAGTCCTCTTTTCTCCTTCCTCTCTAACTGGTTCTTGCTCTATGTTAGCAAAATATTTTTCGATTATCTCGTCTATATTCACATTCTCGCATCAACTCATCCAAACTATCGGGCATGTCTACCTCGGTTGAATATTCTCTGTCAAATGTTGGCTTTACTACGAGTTAGTGGTGTTCTTGATTCAGCAATAGATTTTCTTCGGTCATGTGCATTGTCTCATCTGCATTTTACGTCTCCTTGACTTCCTCAACAACCTCCTTTTTCTGTTACGGATTCTTTCTCATTTTGTTGGTGATCTTCAACATCTTCATTTTGTTGTTCATCATCTTGAGCGATTTCTTCTTCGCTCACCGCACTCTCTTATTAGCATTTTCTTCTTGAACTGTTGCTTTGAAGTTTCACCTACATTATCTTCTTGCTCGAGTTACATTTTCAGAGGACTCATCGGTTGATTCTTCTACCATAAAACATTGAGCTCCACTGCTTGTACTTCTTCTCCCTTGAGAGGTTTTCTGGTGTGTTTTTCAAATCCTCCCAATCCTGCAAGTTCTTGTAAACGTCAGCCATGTGTTGCTTTTGATCATCTGTCAAATTAATTTTATCCTTGTTGGCTTCATAAACGCTTCGAAGGAACTTGTTGTCATCAATGAACTTCCTTAAGAACTCATCTCTCCCTTCAATCCTATAGTAGATCTCTTGAAGTGAAAAGTTTTCGGCTTCAAGGAATTTGGCATTTAGCCTCTCTTCTTCAAGTAAATTGTACAACAGGTTGTTGAATGCCCTTTCTATTTGTAATTCTTCTACCAATTCTCTCAAGTGAGTCGAGTCTTTGCTCATTTGGTGTCGATTAAATCTCGAATGCCATCTGTAAACCGAAGAGTTCCAAATTAGTCAAGCATTTTTTTCCTTGAAAATCAGTCGCAAGTTAATATACAACTTGAGTAAACTATCTGCTTCAACTTCTGAAACCAACTAGATCAATTTGCTTTCATTTTATGCAGACAACTTGATCAAGTTGCTTTCATTTTATGCATAAACTTGATCGAGTTGCTTTCATTTTATGGAGACAACTTGAGCAAGTTACTTTCATTTTATGGAGACAACTTGAGAAAGTTGCTTTCATTTTATGGAGACAACTTGTTCAAGTTGCTTTCATTTTATGAAGATTCACTAAAGTAGCATAAGAATTTTTACTTACAGTAAATTCTTTAGGGAATACCATAATCCCGTCACTATCTTTCCTTTCTACCGTCAACTTGTTGCACAAATCTAGTTGGTGCCACCTGGTGAATCTTGGAATTGAATGTTCAAATCCTTGTCGCTTTGGTAGGTAGTTGCTATGCTCCAAAACCAATACTGCAAACAAAAAAAATTAAAATGTTAGTTAAGTTTCTCAAAACATTTTAGATCAAGATTATCTTGTCAACAATTTTTCATTTCTTTTTTTACCAACAAAAATGGTATGCACCCAGGTACACGTTTAAGACCATCTTTTCCTTTTGGTTTCTTTATATTATCCATCAAATATTTCACTATGTGGTCTGGCCACGACACTCTATGCATGGAGAACAGGTATGGCAACCATCTCGGGTAAAGTAGCCTCCACTAGTATCCGTGAAGAAGAACACGGTGCACAACCACATGCCAAAGAAAATCGAAACAATGCTTTGGGTCCTTTCCATTTTCAGCTTCTTCTCTCAACACCATATCGATCTTTGCCTTGTAATCTTGTAGTCTTTGCCTTGTAATTGGGGAAATGTTTATGCAAGAAATCTATGTGCTCTTTAGTTACTTTACTCGTTTCTTCTTCAATTCATCATCTTCAGCCTTCTTTGAACATTGAAGAAAACAGCAAAGTCATCTATTTGTTGGAACATAAACCTTGTTATTAAAAACAAATCCCACTTTCACCTTCTTCCTCACTACTACACTATCATGGCAACTGAGAAGCATCTCTATAGCTTGAGGAATCTTAGTGTATACATCTCTTTCAGCCGTTACGTCTTTTGAAGGCCTGTTTTGTTGTTCTTCTTTAAAGAATGGTTCAACTAAACCCCAGTACGGAGACTCTCTTAAGGCTTTCACATGTGCTGGCTTGTCTTTCAATACTTTATACAAGTAGTAACTCATATCTAACAATGGTAATAATCCAGATTTATATGCTAACGCTGTTTCTAGCTTCTTCTTTTTACCTGCAATCATGCAAGCTATCCAATTAACATCTAATACATAGATGCAGACAGCTAATCAAAAGAAGATTTATATGTTTTCTTTTTTCATACCTTTTCTTTGTTGAACTATATTAGCAGTTTCTGTTGCTTCGTTGCTGGGAGCATTCATTGCAGAGCTGGTTGGCATTATCTTCAATCTTGGCGACGTCCTCTTCATACTAATGTTGTTCAGTCAATAGGAATAGTTAGCATGATATCTCAATATAGCTAACTAATTCAAGTTGTCTCCATATATAAGAGGAACTACAAAAACTATCCTATGTTGCCTCCAGAAATGACAATAACTGGGAACGACTATCATAAGTTGCCTCCAAAATACAAAGGCAACTAGTAACATTTGCTTGCAAAACGGGAACAAATAGTAAATCCAATGAAATTAGTATCACCATATGAAGTCAACATCTACCGATTGCTTCCAAACATGGGAACAACTAGCATAACTATCTTAAGTTGCTTCCAAAAATGGGAGAAACTAGCAGGAGTTGTCTCTACAAATGAAGTCAAAAACTAGCAAAAATGGACTGATAACATGTTTCATTCATCATTAAAGCATAATTAGCCAACAAATTTCTGCGAAATCATTACCATGTGCAAGTACTAATTTAACATGATCCATCGCATTCATAAGGCATTCCATAGGCAACTAGTACCAGTTTCTTCCAAAAATGACTAAGAATATGAAGGCAACTAGTACCAGTTGCTTCCAAAAATGGGAACAACTAGCATAAGTTGCCTCCAAAAATGAAGTGAACTAGTACAGGTTGTTTTTTCTCCAAAATGTGTAGTAAAATATCTTATGAAACGAAATGCAGAAATCATCAAACCATCAAACACTCAAACAAGATGCAGAAACCATCAAACCATGAAATCCTAAAACATATATGATTGTGCTTTAATAACTAAATCAACAACCTAAATAACTAATGTTCTTTGAATCAAAAACAAAATAGACTACTAATTCAAAACCCTAACTGAATCAAAATCAATGATAAAAGTTTTTTTACCTTTCTTAATTCCAACTAAGTCTTCTATTTCTTTATCACCAACGTAATCGATCGATTTAGTTGATTTTCATCACATGCAACATGAAATAGAAGCAAATTAGTATGAATCAGTAATGTCTGAAAATATAAATCAGTAAGGGAATACAAGATTTTTTGAATAAAATCATTTCTGAAACTCTAAAAAATCGAATTCAGATGAAGATTAAACTGAATTGAAACACAAAAAACACAAATTAGTATGTTTACCTTCGATTTTTTGCTATTGATATTCACTGCATCTCTGAAATCTAATGAAATCGATTTTTCTTTCGGTTTTGGATTGAATTTGCTCTTCTAAATAAAAAAACTTGAGATCTACTCGCCTTATCGTTTTTGATTATATTTTGAACTTCTTATGCGTTTTTTTTCCGATTTTTTCGGTTTTTTTCAAAACGTGAGAGAGAGGGAGAGAGAAAGAATGGGTTGAAATGAAAATAGTCGCCGTTTTTATCATGCCGGCAAATTATTTACATTTATTAGAGGGCTCTTTAGTAATCTTACAATTCGGGTTTGGGCTTTTTCATACTCAGGGGTATTTGTAAAGATGATAAGGGTATTTTAGAAGGGGCCCTATACTAGGGGTATTTAAATAATGTTCCCTTTTTTTTACAATGTTTAGATGCAGGGCCGTCATATGGGCTAGGCCAGCTAGCGTTGCCTAGAGCCTCAATTTGTTGAGGCCCAAAAAATTTAAATTTTTTTGAACCATCATTTGAGGCATACATGAAAATTTTGGGGCATATTGAATAAGACAAAAACAGGGTTGGAAATAGTATTTCTAGGGTGCCCCTTATCTAGCCATTTTTCATAATGGCAAAAATGCCCTTATTATTTATATTTTTAAATTAAAATAAAAAAATATTTTCTTTTAAAAAAATTAATTTTTTAATTTAATTGTAAATTTTTTTTTTTAAGAAAAAAAATTGCTAAATTTTTTTATTTTACGAATCTAAGTTCGGCGGACAAGTGATATGCCGAACCTAAACATACGTAGATTCAGCTGATAATATGTCAGCCGAACTTGTGTTTTGTGAAAACATACCTAGGTTCGGCGATTCGATAAAAAATAGGACATCCGAATTTAATATTATTCTTCACAAAGTGAAGTTCGGCTAACATCTTCGTGTTTAATTATCAGCCGAACTGTTCATTGACACTTTCAGGATTAAAAAAGAAAAGAAGTTCGGCTGAGAATTTTGATTTTATTGTTAGCCGAACTTTGCTCTGTAATTGTCGTAAAAAATAATTCCATGCAATAAGAAAAGAAAAAAAAATTAAAATTTTCAAAAAAAAAATCAAAAAAAAAAGTTATAAAAAAAAATTAAAAAATTGAAAAAAAATAAACTAAAAAAATCAATATTAAAAATTAATTAATTAATCAAGGGTATTTAAGTAACTTAACCACTCATTAGACACCCCTTATCATCCCACACTAGTTAGGGTCATCCATATGTATGCCCCAAAATTTCTATGTATGCCCCAAATGAGGGTTCATTTTTTTTGAACCATTTTTTGGGGACCATGGTTTTTTTGGGGGACCATGGTCTTATTAGGCCACCTTCCCAATAGTTATAAGGGGTGTCTTAAAGTGTGGAAATGACTAACCTACCCTTAACCTAATTTAATTTAAAACTAACCTAATAACCACCTATATACATAACCACCACCTCCTCCCACCGTCGCCCACCACCACCACCTCCGACTACCACCGAGAGAAAATTTTCAATTTTTGGTAACTAATCATACGAATCACTAATCATTAAGTTCAGCTCTTGGTCATAAATTTGGGAAAGTTCTTAGTGGTAACTAATCATTACTAATCATTAAGTTCGGTTCTTGGTAATAAATTTGGGAAACCGAACTTTAAGTTTGATTTGATCATAAAAAATCTTAATTTTTTTTTGTAACCGAACTATATAGTTCGGTGTGATAGGAATGAAAATTTACAATTTTTTTTGTAACCGAACATCTTAGTGGTAACTAATCATTACTAATCATTAAGTTCGGTTCTTTGTAATAAATTTGGGAAACGAACTTTAAGTTTAAGTTCGGTTTGATCAGATCGTAACAACTCTTAATTTTTTTTTTTCGTATAGTTCGGTTTGATCGGAAGGAAAATCAAACCGGTAAAATTTTCAATTTTTTTTTAACCGAACTTCTTACTGGTAACTAATCATTACTAATCATTAAGTTCGGTTCTTGGTAATAAATTTGGGAAATCGAAGGTTTGGTCGTAAAAAGTCTTAATTTTTTTTTTTTTGTAACCGAACTATATAGTTCGGTTTTCAATTTTTTATAACCGAACTTCTTATTGGTAACTAATCATTACTAATCATACTAATCATTAAGTTCGGTCCTTGGTAATAAATTTGGAAAGTCTTAAAAAAAAAATTAACCTAACTATATAGTTCGGTTTGATCCTAAGGAAAATTTTCAATTTTTTTTGTAACCGAACTTCTTATCGGCAACTAATCATATTAATCATTAACTAACTTTTTGTAATAGAATAACTAATTATTACTAATCATACTAATTACTAATCATTATCATTACTAATCATACTAATCATTAACTAATAACTAATTAATCATTAAACAAAATATTTAATTAAGGAGGGTAAGTTTGGTATTAAGAAAAATATTTAGATAAGGGGTGACTTAGGATTACTTGTAATATCTTTCCTAAAATAGAATCATGGTCCCCACAAAAAAAACTATGGTCCCCAAAAAATGGTTCTTTTTTTTTGTCATGTAAGTAGTGTTGTGAGTCTTATGACATACTCCAATTTTATGTGTGAGATTACTCAGAATGGTTTCAACTTTGGGTGTTTAATTTTCTATGTAGCACGGACACGGATACGAGACACAGTTACGACACGGTTAAGGGCACACGTCAAATCTCAAAAATATGGGTTTCGGGGACACGTTATATATATTACTCACTTTGTACTCGAATTCTCTCCTCCATTCTTTTTGTAATGTAGATTTCCCCCTAACTTGTTAATAATAACAACTTACCCCTAAATCTTAATTTCTACCAAAAATGTCCTTAACATATTTGTGTGACTGGTTTGTGTGCATATTATACTATGAAATACACATTTTACCCTTACAGGTGACATCTTCTGGCCATTGGATTTGTTTCAAAAGATTTATGGCTCACGACTTAGGTCCCAAATCAACAGTACTGTAAAAAAATATAAGAATATAAAGATTGGGCTTTCCTCACGGAAATCATTTGCAATCTAATCTAACTTTCCATTAAATTATAGAGACCGACAAGTGAATATTTGGTTCATTTTTTAGTTATTGAAATTTGTTTTCCAAGTTTACCCTTAAGCAAATCAACACAACAATATACAAGTTACATCTAAACTAACCAGACATTCAAGATCATTTGGGTTGAAATTACTGCATCAATAGATCACTAGTTTAAAGAGACAATTCGTAACTCCCTAATCTACTTTATTGGTTTGGAAAGATTTTTGCTTGCATGCTTGAGCATTTTTTAATACGGTTTGTTATGATGATACGCAACTAAATCTTTAAGGGGAGTGTAACTCTATTAGAGAATCAATCATACTGAGACAAAACCCATTTTCCCAAATATTCCATTATCATCTTCATCCTAGTCATCACCGGCAATCATGGAATCATGCAACTAAGATTTCAACATATCACAACTGTACATTATGTTGAATAGTCCACCAAAAAAAGCAATAATACTCCAACCAGCATACTTAAGTATTGATCCGGCGCACGCAGTGCCCATGTCTCACACAGATGCCCTATTCACTGTTAAAGAGAGTGCCTGGCATCTACAGTGAATGCTAACATTTTGACAAGTATCATTCATTTTCTAACCTTAATTGTGCCATCAGCAGCCTTGACAACGTGATGAAGCGGAGATCGTTCCGAAATGCCCGAGGTAATGTGCAACACAAATTACACTATAAGATCAAATCAATGGTAATACTGGTGGTGGCGATAATTGGCCATGCCTGAACCACCTCCCACCACAACCCCTACACCACTACCACCTCCCAACCTTCCATCCAGCTACTTGAAGATCATTCCTAAATCCCCGAGGTACTGTCCAACACAAATTACACTAAGGGCTTTCAACAGAACAAGTAACAATTGGATAAGATAAACATCAATGGTGGTGGTGGTGGTGATAGTTAGCCCTGCAACCACCACCAGAACCACCCACCACCACCACCAAAAAAATTGAATTTTCTTTTGTTTACCTAGATGATAGTATAAAATTAGTTGGCACCATTGGTACTTGGCCGTATTAACTTACTTGGATTATAACTTCCAAGTGAAATATCTAACCATTTATCAAACTCCTAGTTGATACGTATTGTGGATTTAATCCACAAGGGAGAGAGATTTAGCCATCTTACCTTGTAGACAAGCCAATACACCTTATATTAAAAAATCTAGTAGTATCGAGACATTTCACTACTTTTCGTCGCATTGCCACAACCAAATCCTCTCGGTCTTATTCGCTTTCATAGCCGTATTAGCTTCCGTGTCTGGTCTTGCGTTGTACTTTTTGTAATCAAATTGGGTCTTACGTATGTACTTTTTGTAATCAAATTGATAATTATGCTTATCAAACTCCTAGTTGCTACGGGTATGAATTGTTTAGGCGAAGAGTAGCTTTGGAGTAAAGAAGAACATGGTAGAACAACTGAACGGGGCGTGGTTGAAATATAGAAAGAAAAACAATTCGGATTCTTACGGTACGGGTACATGAATATCCAGGTCTACCCATTTCCCGTGGGTTTAGTTAACTATTGTCAGGGGCTAAAGAGTATTTTGATTGCCAACTCACCGAACACTTGTCAACATTAATTGACTCAAACCTTGTCCCTCCATAAGGTTTGACTGAAACCTTTGGATTTCATTGAGGATTGCCCATAAAGATTGCCGCTCATTTGCAATCTAATCTAATATAAGATTATAGAGCCGAGTTAATATTTGGTTCATAGTTATTGAAGAAGAATTACAAATCAACACAACAATATACAAGGGCATCTACCCAACTAACAGTAGACATTCAAGTCAAGTTAGTTGAAATTACCGCATCATAGATCACAAATTAAGTATATCTTGTATATGAGATTATTTAATTGTTATGATATCATATTTCCACTCGGCATAAGTGAATGATAACTACTATTGGAGAGAAGAGATGTTCGTATGAAACCTCCTCAGCTACCCATTTCCCAAATATTCCATCAGCCATTAGAACACCATGGGCAATCATGGAATACAACTAAGATTTCGAAAACACACAACACGATTCATTTTGATTATTATACAATTCGTCTTCATATGAGGAGCCGGGTGCATTTTATCGAAAATGGTCATGTGTGATTGCCTACCTTTTCTCGAAGCTTTTACACAATCTAAATTGGAGAAGATGATCTGTTTGAATTTCTTTAAAAGTCACAAAAGACATGAGGGTAAAATGTGTACTTCGGGGTTTAATATGCACACTAACAAATCGCACAGATATCTAAGGACAATTTTGACAGAAATTAAAATTTAGGGGTGCAAGTTGCTACTATTAACAAGTTAGGGGGAAAGCTACATTCCTAATTCGTTTAGGGGGGAAAACCAAAAACCCCTTCTTTTTTTCTTTTTCTTTTTCTTTTTTAAGGGCACTTCCAAAATGGGTTCTCTTAATCTCTGCTACTGAGGTTTCGCTTTTCATTTCAATCAAAATCTCAGGTATTGTGTTCCCCTGATTCGTTCTCTTCTAAGGCCGGTTCCTATGGGGAATGGCTAAACCCTTCATTTGCCATGCTAGCTGGCCTAGCAAACTGGCCGCGCCACTATGGGAGAAAAGATAAGTGGTCGAGTCTCCACTGAACGGTGGAAACAAGACCGATCGGTTTTAGGAAGACCGCTAGCGGTCGAGTCTTCACCGCTAGAGGCCGAGTCTCAACCGCTGGTGATCTTCTTAAAACCAGTCGGCCTTGCAATCGTCTCTTATTAAATAGTGAAGTAAAACGGCTATTTCCCCCACGTTTCCCTATAAATTCACCCTATTCAATTCAATTTAATCACACCTCATTTTCTCATTAACTCTATCTTACTCACTCTTTTGTACCTTAATCATCTGTTTAATTTTTTTTTCTCAACTCAATGGATATGAACTCTTCTGACGAAGAAGTGCATATTCATATGGATCGATTTGAAGAACAACAACTAATATTCGTTCAGGCGTTGAAACAAATTGATGATGAGTCAGATGAAGATAAAGATCTAACCAACAACTTGTTGCAGCTATATTCATCGGGACAAATACCTAGAGATCCAGAGCCAAAAGAAGTGTTCACAAGAAGATATACGTACCGGGGTCGGGATGAATGGCACGAGAAGCTGATGCATGATTATTTTCTTCCCGACTATGTGTTCTCTGATGAAAATTTCCAAGGCCGATTCCGCATGCCCCGACATTTGGTGCTAAAGATTATTGGTGAGCTTTGTCAGGTAGAACCTCAATTTAATTATCAGTATGATGCATTGAATATTAGGAGTCATAGCCCTGAACAAAAGGTTACTTCGGCCTTAAGGATTCTAGGATATGGTAGACCTCCAGATTCTAATGATGAGTACCTTCGCATTGGAAAAACAACTTTATACAAGTATCTTTCGTTGTTTTGCGAAACAATGATTAATCATTTTGGTCCAACCTATTTACGAAAACCAACTGACGCAGATGTTAGACAAATATTAAAGCAAAATCGGGAAAGGGGATTTCCCGGAATGCTGGGTAGTCTTGACTGCATGCATTGGGTATGGACCGGATGCCCTACCTATTAGGTCGGTCAGTATAAGGGTCATTACGAAAAACCAACGGTTATCCTTGAGGCTGCTGCTTCTTATGATTGTTGGATATGGCACTCTTTTTTTTTGGTCTCCCGGGATCTCAAACGATATAAATGTTTTACACAAATCGCCTTTGTTTGAAGATTTTAAAGTATGGAATTTCTCCTCAGGTAAATTTTAGTATCAACGGAAATCAGTGCACTCATGGTTATTATCTTGCAGATGGAATTTATCCAAAATGGTCAACTTTAGTTCAATGTTACCGTCAGCCACCTCCCGGTGAAATGGGTCGTTCATACTCATATTTCAATAGTAAACAAATGAATCTGAGAAAGGATGTGGAACGAGCTTTTGGAATTATGAAGAGGAAGTTCGCAATAATTTGTGGTCCGTATCGTGGTCTAGTGCTCGTGAAATGCATAAGACTATGCTTACTTGCATCATTATGCATAACATGGTTATCCATGAGACTCGTCGTAATAAGAATTGGACTAACCATCAAGATGAAGACTTAAGGCCTGAGATTATACCAACAAGAGGATTACCTGCAAGGAACTATGCGCAAATGACCAGTCATATCGAGAACAAAACTCTGTATAACAGGTTAATGGAAGATCTTAGAGCGAATCTGTCGGCTGAGTTTGGAAGAGATGGAGGACGAATTGAGTAGTGTTGTTTCATTTGTTATTTTATAGTTTTTTTTTTAATTTGTTTTATTGTTTAAGTCGCCTTTGTTGTTCCATAGTTTTGTTTTGAAGTTTAATGGTCACTTAAAGTAGCGGTCTAGACTCAACCGCTAGCATTCCTTATAAATATACCTTCGCTTCTTCCATTTCAAAATCACACCTTCACTTCGCTTCATCCATTTCAAGTTAAATCACACCTTCACTTCTCTACAAAAACACTTTTCTGGTTAATTTATTGATGATCCTAGATTCACTGAAGATGAAGATTTATCTCTTTGTAGAAACTATGTAATATACTACCCGAAGAGAGGTGAAGAACGACGGATGCACGGTTTACTTAGTATGAGTTATTTGGGTAAAATTCATGATGCCTTCTGCACTGAGATAGGTAATCCTCACAACCGGGATTGAGCTGCTTTGTTTTTCCGATTCATGGATATCAAAAAAGAGCTTGTGGATTTTATATCTATGAAAAGGATTGTCACTCGATATCGTCTTAGAGGTGAGACCAATGCTGAATTGGGAATACGAACTCGAGACGGGTGGCGAAGATGGAAACGAAAAGATTTCGAATACGAAGCGCATTACCAAATTCTTAAGGAGTTTCTAATAACTCGTATGGGATGTTAGGCTTAATATTAGTTTTCATGGATGTTGTCAAGTTTAAGGTTTAATGTAATGAAAAAACTAGTTTAAGTTTTAATGTAATGAAAAAAACTAGAACAATTTCATTCACCATAAGTTTTAACTACTATATCTTCATTAACATTAAAGTTGATACATTAATTAATCAAGTGACACTATTTCATCGTGGTCTTCATCTTCCTCATCTTCAGCTTGAACTCCAAATTGTTTTTCCAAATTTCTCTTGTTTCGTTTTTCTTCCAACTCCTCTGTTAACCTGTCCATCTCCATCTCCATCTCCCATACCATATATTGTCTGGGATTCATTGTTGCGGTGTTTGCATTTAGAATCTTATTCTTGTCATAGTCCAAACAATTTTCTCTTGAGTTTGTCGATGATTTTTCATCTTCCTAGTCAAGAAATGCCGGTCTACAGCTCTTTGCTTTTCGGCAATCTTCGATTCTCTATCAAAGTATCCAAAACACCTTCACTTGGTTCTCCTTATTGGGCGACTTTTCTCGCATTTTGCTCTTGCGCTGCTTCTTCCTAATAACTTTCTCTTAATCGCAGCATTGACATTCAAGTTGGAGTTGTTGTTTGTTGTGGTTTCTGGTGAAGAAAATGGATTCTCCGAATGGGGATGAGATGATTGATATGGTTGTGAAGCTAGCGTTGAAGGTGAAGAAGTGTATGGTGAACTTGCAGGTACATTCTGCATGTTTGCTAACACTTCTGGATCATATTTAGGTAACACTTTCAAAATATGATAACAACTTTCATAAGCAAAATTTTCCCATATTTATGGTGCCAATCAGTTCGACACTTTCGTTCGACATCAACATCGACAAGATCGCTCGCTCGACCACGAGCAGCTTGAATTAGAGCAGCGACATACAAGGCAACATGGGCGTTGATTATAACGAAGCGAACGGACAATCCATTTGCATCACGATCGTTGATGTTCATAGTTTCTTCACGAAATTTAGCAAATATGTTATCCCACAACTTGGTAGATTGTTGTTGGGCACCATCGACACTATCTTGTGTATAGAACACATAGTTTCTGCAAATGCTTTCATCTTCGGCTACGGTAAATTTTGCACCCCTAATCTTCTTATGTTTAGTTTGAGTATTAGATTGAGTATTAGGTTGAGACATATTAAAGAAGTTAAACAATACGAGTCAATGAAAGAGTTGGACGATGAAATTTCTTTTAGATTAAGAAATGTGAAGAGTAGAGAAGAGAAGGTGTGAGTTAAAATGGTAGAGGAATGTGGTATTTATAGTGGGAGGATTTATGGCCGTTGGATCAGATTCTATTCAGCGGTTTAAACTAGACCGACCGGTCTTATAAGAGCCGCTAGCGGTGTAGAGTTGACCTAGCGGTCGAGACTCGACCGCTCGGTAGAACCTTGACCTGGCCTGGCTAAGTGGCAAATTTACCACTTTGCCAGATCCATAGTGGGTGCAAAAATGGCAAACTCTTTGGTTTGCCACACCCATAGGAACTGGCCTAACAGTTCGGTTTGGTAATCATTGTTTCCAGGGAAAACCCCTAGATTTATATTTGATTTCAATTCTGTTAAGTTAGGGTTTTGCTTATTTTGAGATCCATGAAAAATTTGATGTACTCTATCTGTTTGTTAGATATCCTGAACCACTGTATGGGCACATTTTTTAGATTGAAATTGGTTAGGGGATCAACTACATTCCAGTCAGAAGTTAACTTGTAATAGTCTTCTAAGTCTTTAGCGGCTTAATACAGTGTGGTGTTCAAATCTGGACTAGGTCCCGGGGTTTTTCTGCATTTGCGGTTTCCTCGTTAACAAAACTTCTGGTATCTGTGTTATTTCTTTTCCGCATTATATTTTCTATATAATTGAAATATCACAGGTTGTGCGTAGTCCAATTAATTGGTAAATCCAACCTTTGGTTGTTGATTGAAATTGATTGATACTTGAACATTAGTCTTTGGTACCGTTCAAGTTGTTTCTCATAATAATCAGGCTCACGGATTTCTATCTGTTTGATTTGATGATTATATTGAGAAACATAGATATAACTCTTGGAAATATTTTCCTTGATTGAGTCTGACTATCTAGTTGATTCTCTTGGAATTATATTGGAGTTAGTCCATATAGATTTCCTAAACGAAATATTGGGTGTGGTTGTTAGACCCACGTTTTTTCACAAAGTATTATTACTTTGACAGGAGATGATTAGTTAAAATTCTTTGACCAAGAAAAACCATGGTTCCAAGGAGGAAAAGTTCTTTACAAGATGAGCATGATAAAACCACCTATTCTGATTTCATTAAAACTCATAGAATTTGCTTTTACTGTAACACTAAAGGACATGTTCAAAGAAAGTGTAAACTGAGGTTGGAAAACTATCAGTTTGGCTGTCTTCAAAACACCTTGGATTTAATTCTGAAGGGTGTAACTGATATTCGGATGGCTAAACCTCTTTAGGTGAAATCACATTCAAGCAAATATGCTTCTAGGAATGTCAATACTTCATTGTCGACGAATATTTGAACAAGTCAAAAGGTAGTATGTAAAATCTGTTTAAGAAGAACCCAGTGAAACCGTCACAAATATGGGTTCGAAAAGATACCCATACACCTCCTAAGGAAGTTGATGGTTTCTTCAATGAAACAGCTCAACAAGCTAACATGAATCTGATCATTACAAGATATATGTATCTTATTAATAAGCCGTCATTTTCTTCGAGGAAACCAATCTCAGGTAAGGGTTCTAATCATATCTCTTATAATGATGACAGTAATTCTACGATCAGTTTTCACGTTCTAAAAGGACTTTCTTAGCAAAAGAAAAAGAGGTAAACAAACGACAAAGATAATTCCTCCTCGGTGAGCATACCACCCTTGTGCAAACTACGCACAAGTCTTGGAACCCTATCCATAAAAATCATGCTGGATAAGGATTATTGCGTCACATGCATACTATTTTTCTCAAGTAGTACTAAGGAGTGATGATCTATAATGCTTTTTCATATTGCAACATTTACGTATTCTCTATGACAATTTCAATCAGACACGAATGTTAAAAATTCTTGTTGAGCCAAGCTCCAAAAGTAAATCACTCTCTGATAAAAAATTCTTTATATGAATATTAATTCTCTTGTGCTCTACACTCATGGGTTTGTTGAGCTAAGAATGCATTGATATTCAAAGAAGAATATTTGTCATAGAAAAGGTAGAAAATTGCAATACTCAAAATTATTATGTTCTCTCAAAAAGTTTATTTTTCTTTACTCAAAAATTTGTGTCTAAACTCTTTAGGAACGATGGGTCCCGTATCATGCAAAGGTACACGTATTCTTCCTGTGTGGGTGTACGAAAACCATAATGTCTAGTTAGGTCACGAATCGACCGCCATCTCAGAGAAGTCCTTCTTACAAACTCCTTTATATACCTTAACTTGTGATTGAAAATTATCATCCAAGGAGTTCCGCAATCGAGCATGTCTTTTATGTCACGAATCTTCGAAAGCATGGGAAAATATCTTAATTGCGATGGTATTGAAACAAGAGGAAAGAAGAGAATTCTAGTTGATGACGAAGTTGTTGAATTATTTGAAGGTCTTCTTGAGGTGAATTGTTATTTCTCCTATGATCATCAAGATGTTGAGCGTGAAGAGATGATTTCTGCTAATGTTGTTTATGATTTTGTTAAACAATTTGAAGAAGAAAAACTAGAACTTGTTGAAACACTTAAAGGTTTAGACATGTTAAGGACTGAGTTGAAATAGGTTTCTGCTGACATTGTTCTCATGAAATCTCATGTTCATGATATTCTCAATGAGGAGATCTTCTCTGAAGAGTTGATGGATACAGTTGATGATAAATTCAAGGGTCTCAATACCGATGAAGATTCTGGAAAAATCTAGTTTATTTGTTTTCTTTTTATTTACTAGTAAGGACACATGTGCGATGCACATGCTTGAATTTTTACTCATCCAACAATACTAAAATTGGAAGCCATGAAATTTTTTTCCTAGAACAAAAAATTACTATTCTTATTTGTACTCGTTACGTAGATAATTGAAAGAGCTTTTCAAATATATAAATTTTATAAAAATCCGGTGTATATTTTGAAAGATATTAAGTTTTTAATATTTTTGATCTATTTTTAAAACAATGGTATTTATGTAAATATGTAAAAAAATGGGGACAACTAAGTAATTTAGGGGATATCCTACCAAAAAGAGCTATTTTCTTTATATTAGTATATAAGATATGAAACTTCTTGTGAGAATTTATTCTTACTTTTGAGAAGGATAACTAGGGTTTGGTATAGCAAATTTTGATTACACAAGTTATTTCCAACGTTTTTCATCTTGCATGTTTTTAAATTTATTTATTTAAATTCTAGAGTTGTTGGAAGATGAACTTGAAGTATGTAATCATTATTGGTTTAATTATTTCAAAATTCTTATGAAATATTTTTACCTTTGCGTCTTTCGTGAATCGAGCTGATATTTCATATATGCTCAGAAGTTAAATCTATTATGTTTCTATAAACTGAAAATAGAACAAGCTCCTTGAGAATTTTATCGCAATATTGGTCTACTTGTGGTCACACTTTTGTGTTATTACTGAAGCATACACTCCGTAAGATTTTCTTATGTTGAGTCATACCGATTAAAATTATCTCCTTGTTCGTAACTGGCATTGAGATTAATTTAAGTCGATATTGTGGATACAAATCCATGTGATTTGTTAATGTTCGACAAAATCCTTTTTTTGCCTTAAAACAAGGTCACTCATGTTATTATCTTGGGAATGACATCAAATGGGGTAGAGTTCTTAAATAAACTTATGCTTAATTGTTATATCTTTGTAGGTTGTGTGGTTGCGGAATTTAAAGAGGTTGCTTGTATCTTAAATCTCCTAGATGAGCGTTAAGTATTGTCTTACTATGAGAAATCATCTAAATAAAGTTGATATGTAAATACCATGGAATCCTGAAGTATCTTTTGGTTGTATTCATTAAGATCCCATGATTTTCGTACCTATGCCAATTTTGTTGACAAAAAGAGGGATAATTATTTAGTAGTTTCGCACTACATACATATGGTTTACGTATCATTATTTAAGAGGGAGTGAAACAATAATCTATAGGTTTCACCTATTATGCAAAAGATGTTTAAGGGGGAGAAACATATCACCGTAGTATTACTTCAGAGTTGGGATACATTTGAGCTTTGGAGAAGATAATAATACTATGATTCTTTTTAACGAGGATTGAGAATATTTGTTTTCAAAGTTGTTATCGCTATGGATATTCAACAACAACGATGCTGATTTGAACACATTCAGAATCATTGCAACTTGAAGTAACGAAGAATTCAAGGAGTTGAAGAAACCAAAGAAATCAAGCATGATGGATTCGAGGAGTTTCAAAGCTTTATTTTATTATCCATATGTATTGATAGTTTTGTCACTAAAATTGACAAAGGGGGAGATTGTTAGAGCATTGCTCGGTCGAACTCACAAGTGTTTCTATCTCAAGCTTGTATTCAAATTAGTTGTCAAAACTATATCTTGATTTCTAGTCTACAATTAGTTAAGACTCGAATTAGGATAGAAGTGTAGTTGAGAAACGGACATCGCGTCATTCATCATTACGTTCTACCGTTTGAAGGCGAAGATCAAGCAAAGCTTTTGGAGAATTTATTCAAAAAAAGGTAAGTAAAGACTGAACCACCTATTTCTCAAGTTATATTCATCTCTATCTGTGAGACGATGTCGCATAACTAATTAGACTATCATGCATATACAAGAATTTCGAGTCAAGTTTATCTTGGTAATTAGTTCTCGAAATATAATGACTGAGATTAATAAACATTTTTTCATTACTTGATGAATTTCGGTTAAGGACAATTTATTGTTCACGATAAAAATTGTAGCGCCCCAAAAGCTAGCAGCTGACTAATCCAAGAGATTAACTAAATAAAGAGGCACTAAGAATCTAAATCATTTACTTAAACATTCAATTAAGAAATCTTCTACAAAACTTAACCCAAAAACCAGCCCCGCTCTGGAATATACGTATATACAAGAACTCCTCTCAAATGATACATATACAATAGTCATTTGGTTTACAAATGGAATATACAACTTAATAAACATATCGTATTATAATCACTAAGAAGTCAACTTCTGTGCGTGGTCGGGAACACTAGAGCGATAAACACGCCCTACCAAACTTCGGTCAAGACTTCTGCTTTTCCACCCTTAATCCCAATCTAGGTATATCCTGCTCCTTAATCAAGCACAGACATTGGCCCCATCTTCATTTTTTTCTCCGCCAAACCATGTGAGACCTCTTCCCTCTCCTCTCCATCTCCATAGCCAAAACCATAGACTCAAACGAGCTATTTTTTTTCTCTCAATCCTAAACTATATCATCATGTAGAACTCTATACTTCATCAGGTATAATTTTTGATATATTTTTTTCGTGGCTTATAGATTTTGATTTCTAGGTTTCCAGTTGTGATTTTTAGGTTTAGAGACTTTGATTTCGTGGGATTTAGATATTTTGATTTAAGTTTATCAATCCTAGGGTTCCACCTAAGTTTTTCGGTTTTAGTTTAATGTTAGATTTCAGTTTTTCCATTTCACTTCAGAATCTGATTCTTTCAATTTCAGTTTTTTTATTTTTTTCTTTCCATTTTTTGGGTTTGTTGTTTATCTCGAATTCCAATACCTTTTTTTTTTCCATGTTAGGGTTTGTCAAGATCAAGAACCAAGTTCAGCTGATTGGAGTTTCAAGAAGATTTGTCTTCGGAGCTGGTTTAGGAAGAAATCTAAGATTTAGGAAAACTAAGAAGGTATATCCAACTATGAATTTTTTTGATTATTTTGGTTCCTTTTATATTGTTTAGTCAAGTTTGATGATAATAGCATCTCAAAGGAGTACATGATAAAAATGGTTCTTGTAGTGGTGTACTTTAAAGAATTTTGTAGCAATTTAACTTGGTAATTGTTTTAAGTCATTCAGTTAAGAATTTTTATAAGTTTCTATGGATTGGAACTTAGAAATTTTTTATAATTTTGAACTTAGAGACTTATAAGTTTGTAAATGTAGTAGCAGGATTTCCCACACTACACCCCTTACTCGATTTTGCCTAATTAATCCATTAGAAGATGAAAGATCAAGAACATTTATTGATTGAATTCATGAAGTGTTTACACAGAAAATAGAATTACACTTAGAAGTTAAAACACTCTTAAACTTTCTCTCTCCTAATGACTTGCCTAACAATTCTAAAAAGATCTCCCTTTACAATGACTCATTTACCCTTTATATAGGGTAATACATAGTGGATGACAAATTAAGCTATCCTTTATTTTCTGGAATGTCTCGCGAAGTGTCGCAAGTGCACAAACATTCATTCTCGCGACACTTCTTAACCTCGCCAAGTCTCCATGTCTTTCTTTATGTTTTGTGTGTCGTTATTCATCGCGTCATTTATTTTAGCTCCTCGCGATCTTCCTCGCGACACCGGCTGCTTATTAATCCCGCGAGTCTTGTACGCTTGCGATATTATGATCCTACATCTTGCCTCTTTTTCCTTAAATATTGCTTGAAGAGCGATCTTTAAGGAAAAATCTGTTGTGGTAGCAATCTTTGATTTTGGTTGATGAAGGAACGAGCAGAAGAATACTGGACTTGAAAAGTACGTACTTGCCTCTATTCTTTTGCGAAGTTCCGAAGCTTCTTTGAGATATATACGAAGTATCGTCTCCCATCACTCCTCATACTTCTCCTGCGAGAGGAGGAGTATCATAAAAGTTTTTATAATATTCTTGCCGCGACTGCTTATCTTTATCCGTTTCAGTTTTGTACTTTTACACGGATTTTGATTATTAATGTCTTTTCTCGACACGTCTCTTTCAACCGTTTTTTTCTTGACCATTCATGTCTCTTCGCATTAAATGACCTCGTTTTTCTCGAGGATCTTTTTCCCTATATATAGTTTTCTTTTCCCTTTTTTTCATTCTTTAGTTTCTCTCTCGCAACCTTTCTTTGACTCTCTCCTTCCGCAATTTGCGCCCCGCTATCGCAAATCTTTTCTTCATCCTTTCTAGCGCTGATCTTAATCTCCAATCTTCCACCCATTCCCATACTGATAAATGGCTTCCATCATTCGTGCATACAAAACTTCTTTTGAAGAAGTTCAACAGAAGTTGCTCGAGAAGGGTTTTACTCACAACCATTCCCGATCAAGAACCTTCTTCCATTCTTTCTCAGAAATTTTTCTCCGATCATCAATGTGATGATCAAAAGATTATAGTCTCGCTCGGTCACCTTCTCGCGGACTTCCTATTCCCTTGTACAATCCTCGAGTTGCCTTTATTTTATGAAATTTTGGCCCATGAAAAATTCTCTCGGCCGTTTATCAATTAAGTGGCGATTGTATTCGCCCGATGCTTGAGTTCGCGAACCGCGGTGCAGTAAAGGATCTTTATACTCTAACTCGTCGAAATCCCAAATTCGCAGACTTGGAAATAGTCATGAGAAATACACTGTGGAAAACTTTTTTGAAAATTACTCTGATAACTATGGTGAATGCGAAATCTCGCCGGCGTTCGCTGAAGAAAAAGGATAATGTCTCGAGGATAAATTGCTCATGCAGATATTGATTGGCACCCGGTAATAATACTACTCCTCGCCACTCCAAAGATGAGAAATGGTGGGTTGTACCCTTGATTTTAAATGGTCCTTATATCGCGGCCCGCATGTTCTTCCCGCGAATCTCGCAGGTATCATCCTTGGGAATTCAAATGGCCCGAGAAGAAGAAAGAGGTATGTTTCCGACTTCAAATTTGGCTTTCGAACTTTCTTTCTATAATTGCCGAGTTTGTGAAATCTTTCGATAGCCAAAGTTGAAAAGAAGCTACAAAAAGGATCCGCTTGAGGATACTCGACATTGCTTCGATCGCTTACGAGTGAAGTAAGAATCACTTCCTTTCTTCTTATTTAAAACAATATTGTTGCCTCTGCTTCTTATCTTTACGTGTATGCGAAGGTTGGAGTCAAGAAACTATTGCCGCAAAGATTAAAAGTAAGGGTAAAACTGCCGCCGCAAGGGTAAATCCTCCGCCCTTTAACTAAGAAGCGAAAGGTTCAATCCTCTTCTCGCCTTAGCTCAAGCTCAATCTTCCGACGAGGATAACCATGACTCGAATCCTTCTCTCGCCAAGAAGATTCCATCGACCAGCTTCTTCCATGGATCAGCTTATCTAGATCTTCTCGATCAAGTTTCCAAGGAATGGGAGATGCTCCCCTAGCTTCTCTTTGCGGGGCTCTCGCAAACGTGTGTAATGCTGCTTTACTCGAAGGCAATAATTCATTCAATGGAGTCTCTAGAGTTGTGTCTCCTGACCTTTTGAATGCACTTGGGTCTCTGTATGTGTATAGTCATACTTCCCGCTAACTTTTAAATTGTTTAAGTATATATATATGTTTTAATGATTTTTCTATCTTCTTTTATAGGTTGGAAGAACTTCCTTTGTAGTTGCCTCGACCTTGAGAGAAGACGCAACAATCTTGAAAAGAAGAATTTGCAATTGAGCAAGAAGATTCAAGAATTAGAGACCGAAGCCGCGCCATCTCGCGATAAAGACGAGAGAATTCAAAAGTTAAACACCGAACTTGACTCCCAAAGGGATAAGGTGTCCACTCTTCAAAACGCTAATCAAAGAACTTTATGGTATAAAATTTTACCTCCTTTTACTATTTTTATTTTAACGGTCGCTATTGCTACCTAACTTATTACTTTCGCAGATGTATATAATCTCTCCGATGAGGCTATTCTTCTCCATACATTTCCTGATCCTATGGATAATAACCTTCTTCTCGCTCACCTCAACAACTCTTTAAGTAGTTCATCAAACAAAATTAACTCCCTTTCATTAAATGAACTTCAGATCAAATATCGCCTTTTAGAAATTGAACATAGATCCGGTTTAAGTGTCGCCAACCAATTTAAACGAATGTTTCTCGAGTCCAATAAAGAAATCAAAATTTTGAGGAAGAAAATTAGTGACCTTATAGATGATAAAGATCGGATTGCTAACAATGGTGCACAGTGCATTAGCAACATTTCAAAAATCTCTCCTTGAACTACAAATTGAACGGATGAATTGCTTCGCTGTAATTCCTTGCTTAGTGAGCGAGAAGATCAAATTCGCTCCCTCCTTGTTATAAATAGTGACGATGAATTCGCCTGGGGCTGCGAAAGTTTTAGATAATGCCAGAATAACCTAGGTGTTGATGTTAGTCTTCACGCCGAGCATACTTCCTTGATTAAAGATATGATATCCGATAGAGAAGGTTATTTATTACACCTTACTACTTCTTACTTCGTAATATTGCTTGTAAATTATTAACTTGTTGTTACTTATTTGCAGAACCGAGAAGAGGCTTCAAAGTTAGAATTAGAGAGCTTGAATCTGAGAAAGAACAACTCACGGAATTTTCCAAATGAGAATTGAAGAACTCGAAACCGAAAAGAACAAATCGCAAAGAATCTCTCCTTCGCGAGAATAGATATTCCAAAGTCAAGAAACAATTTCTAACGACAAAGGGAGAATTTTAGCAATGATGTCGTTTGCTTTCAAATGGAGGCATGGAGTATGTTTGTAAGGATCACAATATCCCTCTCGCATTCATATCCCTCGTCTCCTTGAAAAGATTCCCGAGAATCCGCCCGCCTCGTACGCTTTCGATAATGAGGCCGGCGAAGAAGAAAATTCTCGCGATGAGAATAATCGATCAAGAATCGATGAAGAAGAAGAATCGCCAAAGAAATAACTCTTTTTGTTTTCTTTTTCTCGCTTGTAATATCCGTACATTTCGTATCCTTATTATAGTGTATTTCTTGGATTTTTCCCTCCGGTAGTTCTTCCTTGTGATATAATCGGCTAACATTATTGATGTATAACTCTTTCATCGTAAGATGAATAACAATATTTCACTTTCCCCATTCCCATACTTGCCTCTCGTTATTTATCTTCTGATGAAAGATCTTATTTGTCATCATTGTTATTAAATGTATCGCTATGCACAATGTCGCCTTATGCTTTTGGTGGTCTTCACTTTATTTTTTTTTTTTTTGCGACAAGTTTGCAAGCCGCCTTTACATTTTCATGCAATGGCCCATTGACCTTGCCTTATCATTTTTGTGTGGTCTTCCAAGTCAGACCTCCCTAATTAGAGGTCCTCCCCGCCACCTTTTATCGCGACAAAATCGCAGACGCCTTTACACTTGTATGTAAGGACCCCTTGATCTTGCCTTATCATTTTCCAAGTATTTTTGCCTCTCGCAGATGTTTTAGTTGCGACAATATGACAGGCCTAAATATCCTTGCGAACATAAAGCCCCATGACATTGCTGCCTTGCGACGAAATCGCAGACGTCCGTACACTTTCGTAAAGACCCATTGATCTCGCCTTACCCTCGCGTTAGTATTATTGCCTCTCGCAGATCATCGCACAAATATGACAAGCCTAAGTCTCCTTGCGAAAACAAAGCCTCATGACATTTGCGTCTCGCTTTGACACTTCTAATGGAGAGCGTCGCCTTTATCATCTCCCCTGCTGCCCCTTCAAGGAGGCGAAACATCGGCCATACAAGACTAGCTCCTCCCATCCGGCCTTAACAACAACTAAGTTGTTTTCGCAGCCTCTTATCCCTTATACCTATATGGTTTATGGTTACGAGACCGCACCCTAAGTGGAGTTTTCTTCAAGCGAGTGCAACGCATGCCAAGACTTGCCAAGAATGGCCAGGGTAGGTTCATCCATCCTGGCACTCGGCTCAACCGTGTACCCCGCGCCTTGAGCATACACCGACTCCTAAGAAGAGACCTCTACGCCCAACCAGGGTATAACCTACATATATAGTTGGGAATCCAAGGTACCTCTTCCTGATAGGCTTTCATGGGCCCCAAATTTCCATGACTCAGCTTCAGAGCGGTGTAACCTTCCCCGAGCCATGTCGAGAGATACCCCCATTATGACGCACTTTAGGTCTTACATTTGCCTCTTACGAAATGTTATTCGCGAACTAGGTGTACGCCATAAAGGTTCGTCCCATTCTTTTACTTATTCATATTTGTTAAATCATTCAATCATTCATGTTTCATTATTTGTCGATTCTTGTTTGCAAAGTATTCGCACAATTCTCGTATTTTCATTTTTCTTTCTTAATTGAATTCCCATATACTCTTGGTCATGAGATTCTCGCACATCATTACTTCAATTGCTACTTTTTCTCCTGTTTTTGCTGATTATTCACTTCTTATGCCTTTTGCTCCTCATATCCTTTGCTTCTTTATTACCATAATATTCGCCTGTCTCTAGGCACTCACCTCGCGAGGTATGTTCAGTCCTTACTTCTATGGCATCCACCATCAATTTTTCCTTTCTCTGCTCATCTCTCACATGTTGTTTCCAACCTTTTCTTTTGGCATTCCTTTCTTCGCAGCTTTCTACATCTACTTCATGACATTGTTGCGACTCCTTCCAATCTCCCTGTATAATACCAATGCCATTTGGATGTGGGAATTTAATACATTGATGATATGTTGACGCGACTCCCAAGATTTCATGAAGCCATGGCCTCCCAATCAGCCGCATTGTATGGAGATTCCACGTCAACCACACGTAATAAAATATCGCTTGATAATCCTTGTAGAGGTATTCTCATGTGAACCTCTCCCTTTGGTTTGTTTGCAAAGTGCCATTAAAGCCATATATCTTGTATGTAGAGGGGATCAAATCCTCATCTTTTCCTCCCATCGTCTTGTAAGTATGGTAGAAGAGAATATTCACCGAACTTCCTGTCGATTAAGATTCTATTGATCGCCCAAAGAAGCTTCGCCTCATCATCTTCTCCATCAACTCGGTTTCGGTTAATCTCTAGTTTCACAACCAACGGGCTATCATGTGTTTCTCTTCCTTTTGGCACTTCATCTGCAGAGAAAGAAATAGTCTTCACCGCCACTTTTCTAATCAAGGCTGCTCTCGCCAAAGCTCATTATTTCTTTATCATCAAGATCTCTCGCAAAGACTCTACCGAGCACGTTGTCATGAAAATCTTCGATTGTGCGATAAGAGTGGACGATAGAGTTGCAATTCAAATTTTTGGCTTTCGCTCCGATTTCTATCACAAATGTTTCCTTTCCTTTCGCCGACACGCTCTGCGTATTTCGTGGTGGTGGTAATGTCCGCCTTTTTCTTCTCCTTTTAGAAAGTGATTCAGCTTTCCTTGATCAATCATCCCGAGAATAATTCTTTTACGTTTCGCAGCCGCTTGTTTGATGTCCATGGAAGCGATGGTAAGAACAAAACTCATGACTTCGTCGCCCGGTGGTGGTTCCATCCCCGCTGCCCAAGGTGCCGGTACTTCTTCCATCACGAGTATAGCCTCCCGCATCTTTTCCACACTAGCATTCAAAGGGAGGCATCCTAATTGGTTCCCATACTATTCTCGCGGCTTCTCTCGCCCTCCATGGTTATATTGCCTTCGTCCACCATAAGTTTCTTGCACATTGTCTAGCCTCTCGAATCTTATTATTGTCAAGTTACGGCTATAGTAGTTCCTTTCTTGTTCAAATTCCTCCCGGTCATGGCTTCCCATAGCTACTATCTTCCGCTGTCTCTCATCGCCTTCCCTCGCTTGCTGCCTTGCGAAGTGCTCGCCACCAGATTGATGAACTGAGGTAACAAGCTTGCGTCGCAGATTCGAGTTTGTGTTCGCGATCGATAAGAATTCATTTCATTCTCGTCTTTCTTCTAAGGTGATATATTCTTCCCGTAATTCTCGCAGCTTCCGCCATCGTGATTGTATTTTTGACTCTAAAATTTGAATGTATAACAAGTTAGTCGCGAAGAGAGCATTCACAAATGAGAGGATGAGATATCTCTCCTCAACCCGTCCCCGCCATTTCGCTACACATGGTTCTCCATCTTATTGTCAACTCGCCTTAAGCTCGCCAACCCTTTGTTTCAACCCGAATACATCTTCAATGCCTGGTCGTGAAGAGTTGTTACTTATGTATGCTCCTAGAATGTGGCTTGTAAATGGTTAAATGATGTGATTGTGTTCCTTGGTAGACTTTCAAACCACTTTAGTGCTTCTCCTATTAAGCTTGACGCGAAATATTTGCACAATATGGCATCATGATTCTCCCATTGTAACATACATCTCATATAAGCCTTAATATGTTGTATCGCATGTGTTGTTCCATCAAAGATGTTGGTTAATGCAGGTAGATTGCACTTAGGAGGTATTCCTCCCATCTCGTATTTCTAGCGTGAAGGGATTCTTCGCGCTTCGCAATGGCTTCGCTCTAACTGTCTCCTTCCTCCTTCCCTTCTATTATTCAAGAATCCTCTCATTTCAAAAGCTTCTCTTAAGATTTGTTCATTTGCCTCGTAATTTGATTCTACTGGTCTTTTTAGCTCGCTTTCTCCTTCTTCGCTCGTGCCTATTTTGACCTTCCCGCTCGTTATTTTCTCCTCTTCTTTCCTCGCGACGCTCTTCTTCGCTTTTTCACACCCGCACGCCATTATATCGGTTGTTCTCTTTCTTGGTTGCCTCTCACTTCATCATCTCGCACCTCTCATATTCTTCATTAATATTTCTATTGGTACGATTTTGTTCCCTTCTTCTCTCGCGTTGTCATGGTTATTCTCGATTGCTTCTTCCATCTCTTGATTTTCCATTTCTCGCTTCATTCTTTCTTTTCGCGAGCTAGTCGCGCTTGTTCAATGTAGTGTCTCTCAATGTCATCTTCGATCTCTCGGTTTCTTCTCAATTCTTCTCTCCCATGCAAGATTATTCTCCCTTCAAAGAAATTGGGTCATTCAATTCTTGAGTTGCATGTTTCCTTGATTTTCCCTATTCCGCTCATTTTGAAGATTTTCTGGCCGAGGAATATAACGATCTTCTATTTCTTCTCTTCTCTCGCCATGCTCTATATTCGGATTTTGTGTTTCTTCATCGGTGCTTTCTGTTGGTAAAACTCTCCTTCTTTCTTCTCCATTCGATCTTGAACTTGATCTCACGCTACTTCTAGATCTCCTATTTTGCAACCTCATATTTTCCATCCTCAATTCATGATTCTGCCTTGTCAAGTTTGCTCGCCCTCCGCCTCTAGCCGTCTCTCCTCATGTATTGTTTGTCTCAATCTTTCTAATGCCACGATTTCTTCGTTACCTAGATTCATTTCTCCATTCATTTCTTGCTCTCCTCCTCCTTGTCCATTGTTCACCAACCGCCGCTCCTCTTCTCTCTCTCGTCTTCGTAATCGATCTCCAAGTATGTACACTTACTCTATCATAATCCTCGCCGTGTTTGCTACTCGGGAGATTGGTGGCTGATTTTGATCTTCTCCATCATTTCTCCTATTCATCCTTGATGATTCTCCTCGCTTCATTCCTCCTTTCTCCAAAGAAGTCTCCCACTTCTTCTTACAATCGTTGGTTGCCCTTGTACATTTCTTCTTCTAGCCATTTTTCTTTTCCAATGAATTCTTGAGTATCTTCTCCAAATCTTTTTTCTCGTTAATCCAAATTCCTTCCAATTTCTACGTCAATCTCTCGCACACCCTCAAGCTTTCTAGCGCATATGTAGTAGCAGGATTTCCCACACTACACCCCTTACTCGATTTTGCTTAATTAATCCATTAGAAGATGTAAGATCAAGAACATTTATTGATTGAATTCATGAAGTGTTTACACAGAAAATAGAATTACACTTAGAAGTTAAAACACTCTTAAACTTTCTCTCCTAATGACTTGCCTAACAATTCTAAAAAGATCCCCCTTTAAAGACTCATTTAGCCCTTTATATAGGGTAATACATAGTGGATGACAAATAAGCTATCCTTTATTTTCTGGAATGTCTCGCGAAGTGTCGCAAGTGCACAAACATTCATTCTCGCGACACTTTAACCTCGCCAAGTCTCCATGTCTTCTTTATGTTTTGCCGTGTCGTTATTCATCAAGTCATTTATTTTAGCTCCTCGCGATCGCCTCGCGACAAATATGCTGCTTATTAATCCCGCGAGTCTTGTACGCTGCGATATTATGATCCTACTCCTGGGCCGAAGATGCTAGAGGTGGAAGGGGATATATCAAATTCATGATATACACTTGCAATTCCCAACATGTAGCTCTAATTTCATAGAAAGTATATGTTTTTATGGTTTTTGGATAGCCAATTAGCTTTATTCTTTTGGTTGTATTCATTTGTTGTTAGAAATGTACACTCTCGGGTTATAATCGAAGCGAGACATATCAATTTTCTGTGGAATGGATTTAGTATAGTTTCTTAAATGATATAGCATTTTTTTCGTTAGTCTGATGTTGTGTGTATATCAAATTCATAGGTACATGTTAGGGTTAATGGTAGATATCATATTAAAAAATGTTGTTGATTTTGTATTGATTTAGTGTACATATATTATGGTTCTAATTTTAACATAGATACTTGCTCTTTAGGGTATGTCATCTATGGTTGATAAGGGATGGATGAAATGTCCTTGTAAGTGCCTGCTTCGGTACATAGAAGGTGTGTTAGGTCATTTATAGAGTTTGTTAATAGAAATGGTGGCGGAAATACCTTATTCTCATGCCCTGTGTAGTAGATGTGTAAGAATGGTAAAGGATCGGGGCCACTTAGTGAAATTTCATTGCATTTTCATGGGGAAAAGTTAGAAGTAGAAGCACGGAATCGCATGTGGATGGTAACATTAGTCATGGCGATGTAGCTAAGAATGTGGAAAATGCTTAATGTAGGAGATGTTGTTGAGGATGATGGTGCTCTAACGCAGTCGATGACAATATTAGAATAAATAGTGGGATTCATAATGATGGTGGAACTAGGAAAAGGAAGAAAAAGAATCTTTCTCATGAGCGTGAAAAAGCACACCGCAGTATCCGCTCGTGTCCTAAAGCGAGTGACAGAGCATTGTATGCTTCTATCCAAGTTGAATCACAAAAAGACATAATATGGGTTTTTTGATAATAGTATGACTTGCACTCTTAGAGTTGGATGGCGGAGTTAAGCCTCCCGAAAGAGAATACACTGCCATCTAAGTACCCAGAAGTGAAAAATATGATCCAAGATCTAGGGATGGATTATATAACATATGATGCATGTGTAAAATGAGCTTGTGTTTTGTATTGGAAGGATCATGAATCGGCTGGTGAGGGTCATGTTTGCAGAAGAATCTAGGTATAAGAAGGTTTTTGATGATGCAGAGGAAGCTTACTGTTTACATGTTGCTCGAGAAGACGATTAGAATTTTTCGTTAGATTACAAGGCAATGGAAAGGTTTTACGAGCGAACCATGGATCGCGGAGGCAATGACTTGGCATTCCTAGAGCAAAGCTCGGATATAAACGCTCATGCGTCATCCCGTCGATTCCTCGGCTTTGGCTATGTGCAGGTGGTTTTTCGGCCAGAGTTTGCCAAGGAACCAATGAATGTTACACTTGGGATATCAACTGATGGTTTCAATCCGAATGGGTGTTTCTCGGGTCTTGCACACAATTGTTGGCTGGTGATTATGTGTATTTATAATTTGCCTCCCTTCGTTGTGTATGAAGCGGGAATTTTCTTTGTTGTCGTTGTCGATGTCAGGCCCAAAAGCCCCGGTAAAAACTTTGATGTAAGCTTATTTAGAAATGCTTGGTAGATGAGTTGAAGAAGTTATGGGATGGTGTACTAGCATTAGACGCTTTTCAAAGTAAGCTCGAATTTTTGATGAGAGCACGGTAAGTTGTCGGGCTCATTCACGATTTTCCGCAGCAGTTAGGGACTTTAGCGGGATGTGTAACTCATGGATATTGTGCTTGTCCTACTTTTGTGGAGAAGGCAATGTTGTTCATTATCTGCCATTTACTACGAAGATGCCTCGCAGCGGGACAGCAAGATGGCTACCATCGAAGCATAAGTATCTTGATGATAGGGAAAATTTCTTGATGGACGGTTGGAGCATAGAAAACTCCATGGCCACTAACGGGGCTGCAGATACAAGAGATTGTAGGTGAAATAAGTTCCAAGAAGGGCAAGAGAAAATAACCATCACAAGCAAGAGTCCGAAACGTAAAAGGAAAGGCTGATACCATCAAGGTTGGTCCTCTCGTCTGCCGCCATTTGATTTATGTTTTTTCTTTTTTTTGCCTTGGAGATTCGTTAGTTTTTTTTTAGGAAAGTGCACATTGCTCGGATGAGAAGTACAACGAACAGTTAGAATTCTCATTCAATCTCTTTATACCTTTTGCAGGATCGAATATCGCGACTTCCTCAACGCCTTTGCGAAACCTTTGAACAACACGCTTTACTTGCCAAGATGTCGCGAGAATGATTACTGAGAAATAACGCAAATGCAGATGATCTGACAACCTAAACACGAAATGTGTGGAGACCTAGCCGAAATTCTAGGAGTGTTGCGAAGCTTAACATTTGTATACTTGCAACGAGAATATCATGCAGGTCGGACCGAAACAGAGACAGACTTAGGCATGTACGCCACTATGCAATAATATCCATATATAAAGAGCGACAACGGAGCTGAGAGAGGAGAGATCTTTTTGGAGTGGAGAGAAAGTTTTGAGGGAGAGAGAAAGTCTAGAGCAGTAATTGTATTCTTGATTTCATTTCCTCTTTGTAAAAATTCTTTAACCCAATTAATAAAAAAGTGTGATTGTTGCATCTCTAAAGATGGGTCGATTTATTATGACTCCTTGTGAGGGATGTATTGTAGGATTTCTACCGCAGCTACATAATGGCACTAGAAACAAGGATTGGCATATGAGGCTAAAGATCGCTAGTTAAGATTGTTCAAATTAAGAAAATGATGAAACGGATCGATAAATCGGCTAAGTGAAGAGAGAATTAAAATCAAGGAATGCGACGTGGTTACGTGGAGTGTAGTTTGATTACAAAAACAATGATTTAATGAATTCCACGAGAACATCAAGGGAGGGAGAACACATAAACGAGATTTTGAAGGAAAGCGGAAAATCGGGAATGGTGGGAGAAGGTATCACTCCTTGAAAGATTGGGAAAAACATAAAATTACATTCACTGACGACGTAGAAATACCAAGAGAAAATGTGAGCCACACATCTCCTTTTGGTAATCACCGGTAAACCACACGGAAAGAAAAAGGGGAAATCGGCAAAAAATATGGAAGAATGGGCAATAAAAACGAACTTTGGTGGATACGGGGAGTTCCGTGGATATAATGTTTTGCCATGCGTACAAATGAACGTGGGTACAAAGACGAAGAGATGTCTATTTCAACATATCATATTCATGGTTTTGGCAAATCTACAACAAAACCAAAAGGGGAAATAGAGATGCGAATTACTGCTAGGAGAGATTGAACCACCGAAGCGACACTATGTGTGGTGGATATGGAATCACCATACAACATGTTGTTGGGCGAGGCCATGGATACACGCAATCAAAGCCATAGCGTCAACATTACATCAATGCATTAAATTTCCTATGCACGAGTGGGACTGGTGAAATTGAGAGAGGGATGTTGATAAAAGCGAAATTATGTTATCAAACTGGAAGTGAAGCGGTATGAAGGACGTGCAAAGAAGCCGAAAACATCGCTGAGAAAAATGTGCGAAGGAGGCAAAAAAAGAAGAAAAATTTAGAACTTATATGGAGTAAGAGCAGAGGAAGGAAAAAAGGAATACCCGAGCGAAATTTCGGGAGAAGGGAGTGAGCTTACGAAGGAGATAAAGAACCAACACCTATGGGAGAGACCTAAGACCGGGGCCATTAGTCGCGAGGCGGAACCAACAAAAGGAAGTGAATGTTGGACCGAAGAAGAACCCAAAGATACTAAAAATTGGGGACTAAGATGGAGAGCGAGATGAATAAGAAAGAACTATTGGTCTTCTGCAAGATTATAAAGATATTTTCGCGCGGAACATGGATGAGATGCACTGGAATAGATCCGTACTGCGGCGTGTCATAGGTTGGAGATTGAAGAAACATGCGAGCCATTCAAACAAAGAATCGACATCAATCGCAACAACGTATCATCTCCAAATAGAAGAAGAATTGCGTAAGATACTTGATGCGGGACTGGCAAGACAAGCAAAATATCCCGGGAGTGGATAGCAGCAGTGGTTGTGGTTCCAAAAGAAGAAAAAGGGGATAAGAATTTGTATAGAGCTTTCTAATGATCTAAATAAAGCTTGTCCGAAAGATAGTTTTCCGTTCACATAGATATTCCACAAATGGTCGAATCAAGACGTACAGAAATGATGGGACATACCTTCTCTCAAGACTCTGGATACAAAGGCTACAATTAAATCCCTTTGTCGCCAGAAGATCGAGAGCATATCTTGCTTTTTCCGCTCCAAGAGGGTTATATTATTATACAAAAATGCCATTTGGTCATGCGAAATCGTCGGAGAAACATACCAAAGGATGGTAGAAGGTGTTTGCTGAAATGGATACACAAAGCGTTAGAGGTGAATGTGGATGATAAGGGTAATAAAAATTAAAAGAAACAAAAGATCATGTTCAGAGATCAGAGAAATTTTGAACAAATGAGGCATTTTAACCCTATATAAGGAGTCGAGCAGGACTGTTGTGAGGGATCTTTTTCCAAGTGTTAGACAAGTCATTAGGAGAGAGAAAGTTTGTAGTGATTGTAATTTCTTTAGCTCTTTTCCATTTTATCTTGTAAACATTCAAGGAATTAATCAATAAAAATCATAGTTGTTCATCTTCAAATGTCTTAGTTGTGTGGATTCTTGTGAGGGGTGTAGTGTAGGATTTCCTGCAACTAAAAAAAACAATTAACTAACAAGATTGTTACCTCAAATTTCGCATCCACTTTTCCAATATGATTGCATCTTCTTCCAGGGAGAATTGATATCGAAATATCATCATGTTGTCATCCTTATGCAAAAACAAAAGAATAACAACAACTAACCTTCATCAGAGAAAGGTTGAAAATCGGTTTTAACAATTGCAAGCAAAAGTTGAAAATCGTCGAAACACATATGCTTTTATGCTAAACCAAAACCGATTCAACATATTGTGACTTTTTCACATATTGTTTCTACCAGAACCCCTCATGATTCTTTGATAAAGCCTACCAACATGGGCTAGAACTTAATCCTGCTAAATCAAAAAGTCACCCAAACCACAAGGGTTCACAACATATGAGATCGAATATTAGGGTAATAAAACGAAAATCAAACATCCCATAAACATACATAGCAATAAGAAAAAAGCATTCAAGCACAGGCTATGTAAACTGAAAACTATCACAAGAAAAATTATAAATTAAATAACTTTATTCATAATAGACTAATACAATCAATGAAAGAAATCAAAAATTGATGTCTATTGTAGGATCCAAATATCGCGCAACAGTAAGAACTTGCGAAAACATAGCGAAGTTTACAAGAATGTAGAGAGCTTGCGAAATTATCAAGAGCCTGCGAAATTATGAGTTGTACTCCACTATGTATGAGTTGTCATCCACTATGTAAACACCTATATAAAGAGAAAGGCAGGAGAGAGAAAAGGAGACACAATTTTGTAAGAGATAGAGAGACTTTATTTTATCATCTTCTTCCCCAAAAACTAGATCTGGAGCTCTACAAAATGCTCATTAATGGAGATTGTAAATGTAATATTAATGTAACCTCAACAATCATAGTGAAGAACCATGGATGTAGATCACATTGATCGAACCATGTAAAAAATCCTTGTGTCCATTTTATAATTTTAGCACATTAATCTTTATTTTGATTAGGAAATAGATTTAGATCTAGAAATTATTATAAGGGGTGTGTTGTGGGATTTCTTGCAACTACATTTTGGCGCTAGAAACAGGGGCCGTTGCTTGTAAGATCGAAGAAGATTCAAGGGAATTAGCTATAATTGGGGATCTAAAAACTTCAAGGGCGAAAATGGAAGTTTCAGACCGATGTAGAAATGTTGGGAGCCGAGATGGGGAAAATTCTGCAACCAGAAACTTGACCAACTATTGATCAATGAAGACAACTCTTCTCTCTATCTCTTTTATCTATTTAATTTTGCTCTCAGATCATAAATCTAGTGATTAACAGTAAGATTCTGGAAAAAGTTTTCGTAAAAACATAAACTCCATTTTTCATAAAAAATTGACTTCTTCTATTCTTTTAACTCAAAACAAGTTCTAATTAGGCATATGAAATACACGGATTTTTCTTTACAAACCCATATGATTGATTTCAAAAACATAGAATATCTAAATTTCAGTTTATTTGGGATTTCACCCATGAGCAAAACCAGGCTGATTTTCCAATTACAATTTTCTCTTCATTTTGTAAAATTGGTTCATGGTCTTTTAGATGGGTCACTGTATTGGATTGTTGATTGCAGTAAAGAATGATTAAGGGATGAAATCCAACTTAGGCCGGTTGCGAGGAACAAGAAGAAAGAGTAAAGGAAGGACGAGATACAGACGAACGTGATGCAAGGAACAACTTGGGTACAAGATGAGGTGGAGTCTTAAACAGCGTTGCGATGAATTAGCATCATGAAAGCGAAGACAACAACTCAAGAGAATAAAACTTCATTGCTCGCCAACAGTATCAACTTAGGCGAAGACAGCTCAGTGGAAAAGAGGAATGAAGGCTAATGAGTTATTTGGCTTATACTTCTGCGAAGCTATTCCATGTATGTGTTGACGTATTTACAATCTCGTGGAAGAACAAATAAAGATGAGTTTATGCGAAGATAAGGTCACCCCTTGTTTCATCACACCGTATACCTGTTTTTGCGAATAGTTCTCGTGTGATTACTTTAACAACGAAAAATCAGCAACTAAAAATGAAGAGAGGAGACATAATGAGACGGGAGAAGTTAGCAAGCAAAGTTAACAAGATATGAGAAGAATCAGAGCTACAGCCAAAGGGTTAGAACAGTTACGCGAAATTTCACACGGACTTTGATTATTTCGCAAAGAAGAAAGTTGATGATTATTTCGCAAGAGAGGGTTAGAACAATTGGTATGGTGCGAGAATATGCAAGAAGCAGGTCAAGGGTTCAAATCTCATTTCTCACACTTCTTTTTGCTGCGCGAAATTCATACATTTCAAGGCATTTATTCACTTCCTTAATAACAACAGCGACTCACATGAAAGATAAGTACCACTTCCTTGAACACTTTACTTTATACTAAGAACGAATAAAAAGATTTTTGATATGATTTACAAAAAGTGATTCAATCGCAAGATTACAAAGATCACTAAGATTTCAAGATTACAAAGACTTCAAAATTACAAAGATCTCGAGATTTCAAAATTACAGAAAACCGAGAAAATTCAATTTATATATTTCTCTAGAATATCTCTTTTACAGGAAATAAAAGATTTTTGATTTGATTTACAAAACGCGTTACAATCGCAGAATTACAAAGATTTCACAACAACAAAGATTTCAGAATTACAATGTATTAGAACTTCTCTTGAATATTTACTTTGCTTCAAATGATATGATATTATGAGAATGAATGAAAGAAATGGCAGAAATGAAAGAATGAATGAAAGAAATGGCAGAAATGAAAGAATGAATGAAAGAATAAAGAAACGCGAAAATTTCGCAAGAGACAATCTAAGATCCATAAAAATCTAAGATAAGAATGGGGCGAACCTTTATGGCGTACACCCTAGTTCGCGAAATCAAAATTTCGCAAGAGGCAAATGTAAGACCTAAAGTACGTCATAGAAGGGGGTAACTGTTGCATGGCTCAGCGAAAAGGTTACACCGCCCCTGGAACCTGAGACATGGAGATTTGGGGTCAATGAAGCCCATCCAGGAGAGGTACCTTGGATTTTCAACTTAAGCTTTTGAATTAGGTTGGACGACTGAGGGTCTCTTCTAAGGAGTGCGGCATTTGATCAAGGCGCCGAGGTACACGGTTGAGCCAAGGGTGCCTGGGGCGTTTGAAGCGTCTCGGCCCGAAGAAAACCCCACTTAGGGTGCAGTCTCGTAACCATAAGCCATATAGGCAAAAGGGATAAGAGGCTGCGAAAACAACTAGTTGTTGTTAAGACCGGATGGGAGGAGCCAACCTTGTATGGTAGAGGTACGCCTCCTTGAAGGGGCAACCAGGGGGAAGATAAGGGCGGAACCCTCCATTAGGGAGCTGATAAGTGTCTTAAGACGCAAATGTCACGAGGCTTTATTTTCGCAAGAAGATTTAGGCTTGTCATATTTGTGCGACAATCCTGAAGAGGCAATAATACAAAAGAGAAAGATAAGGCGAGATCAATGGGTCAATACATGAAAGTGTAAAGACGTCCTGCGATTTCGTCGCACGACGACAATGTCATGGGGCTTTACGTTCGCAAGAATATTTAGGCCTGTCATATTGTCGCATGAAAAATATCCTATAGAGGTAATAATACTAGAAAATGATAAGACAAGATCAATGGGTCATTACATGAAAGTGTAAAGACGTCCTGCGATTTTGTCGCAAAGACAATGGGTGGCAAAATAAGACCTTTAACTAGGAAGGCAAAATAAGACCACATAAGAAAGTAAGCGAATAAGCTTGCGAAAATGATTTAATGATAAGCTTGCGGACATGTAAGCAAATAAGCTTGTGAAAATGATTATATGATAAGTTTGCGAACATATACATGGAAATGAAACTGAGGCAGCGAAAATGACACACATTTGATATTATGATCATATTACTATGCGATACTAATAGTGCAGGAATAAGGAAAAATGAGGCAGAAGTAAGAACTTGCGAGGAACAATAAGTACACGAAGAGAAATGCATATACTAAAGATAAATCCAGAGAAATGAAGAATGGAAGCGATTTAAAGCTACATCAATTTTAGCGTGGCAAAATGAGCTAAGTAACACAAACATTAGCTATACATTGCAGTAGATAAGCATTCTCATCATACAAGCATCACATTCGCATCATGAAAACATCACATAAGCATTTCATGGCATAAACATCGTATACACATTTCATAACATAATCATTACATAAGAATTATATGCGCACAAGCATTTTACAAAACTTTACGGAATAATATCGCAGAATTTCGCAGCATTATTCAGAATTTCGCAGAATGTGTCAGAATTTCGCAGAATGTGTCAGAGTTTCGCAGATGTGATTATTTCGCAAGATGTGATTATTTCTCTCAATTATTTCGCACAATTTTAAGCAACTTGAAGAAATTATACTATCGCATGAGCACAAAACATGAGATAGAGGCAAAATAAGAATGAAGAAACAACTCGCTCATTCAACATTTTCCCAAGGATTCTACCCTCATAGATAAAGAACAGAGGCAAGTATGGATTACCAAGAAAACATTTTATGTTCTTTATCTTCTCGGCAATAATCATTTCCAAAGTGGATGTTCACTAATGAATAACAAGAATCCTCACCAAAAATGGAATAATAATTTCGCATGAATAGAGGCAATACTTCTTATTCTCATTCAAGGACAAATACTTCTTATATTTCGAGGATTGAGTACTTCTTATACTTCTTCAAGGATACTTCATACTTCGCATACTTCAAGAGTTGATACTTCTTATTTACTTCGCAAAGCTCCGGAACTTCACAAAAGAATAGAGGCAAGTACGTACTTTTCAAGTCCAATATTCTTCGCTCGTTCCTCCAACAAATACAACAAAATGGATTTTTCCTTAAAGATCGCTCTTCAAGCAATATTCAAGGAAAAAGAGGCAAGATGTAGGATCCAAATATCGCGCAACAGTAAGAACTTGCGAAAACATAGCGAAGTTTACAAGAATGTAGAGAGCTTGCGAAATTATCAAGAGCCTGCGAAATTATGAGCTGTACTCCACTATGTATGAGCTGTCATCCACTATGTAAACACCTATATAAAGAGAAAGGCAGGAGAGAGAAAAGGAGACACAATTTTGTAAGAGAGATAGAGACTTTATTTTATCATCTTCTTCCCCAAAAACTAGATCTAGAGCTCTACAAAATACTCATTAATGGAGATTGTAAATGTAATATTAATGTAACCTCAACAATCATAGTGAAGAACCATGGATGTAGATCACATTGATCGAACCATGTAAAAAATCCTTGTGTCCATTTTATAATTTTAGCACTTTAATCTTTATTTTGATTAGGAAATAGATTTAGATCTAGAAATTATTATAAGGGGTGTGTTGTGGGATTTCTTGCAACTACATCTATTTTTCTAGATTAAGTATTACAACAAATAACTTAATCTCTAGTGGTGCTCTTGTTGTTCGCTGAGGTCTCTTCAGTGTTCAAACTCTTAAAGCATGTATCAAGAGACTTGTCAGCAACCACTTCTTGTTTCTCAAGTTTTTCGACTTGAATCTTCATGTCAGCAATATCATCTTTTGTTTCCTCAATCTTATCTTTGAGCCAATCTTGATTTCGAACCGCTATAATGATATTGGTTCTTAGTTCCTCAAAACCTTGGATATAGTCTATCATATTGTCAGAACGAATCCATTTGGTTTTGGTTGGATCTTGTAGGTTGTAGGCCAACAGACATGACTCATCTTGTGATCCAACTGAACTATCAGAATCATAATCAGACATGATATTTGATATGCCCTTCTTCTTCCTCTCTGTATTGATTCCTTGAAAATCCTTAACCTTTTGAGCTTCCTCCTTCTTAGCCTTTGAGAAACTGCAAGTTATTGGAGGCATGCTCGGTTATGAATAAATAAATATAAAATGATTGATCAGGGTTTCCGAATACAGGTAAGAGAAAGTTTCTCCTTTTAAAAGAGACAACTTTCGGACCAAAAGACCTCTGGAGAATCCGAAAATAAAAAATAATATATTTCGTTTCCTTAGTCCGAATTTCTCAAGTAGGAAGGTTTATTAAAATTCGAAAATTCTAAATAAAACCTATTTTTGGAATATCATGTTAAACATGAACATTTTTCTGATAACTATGGATTCGCAGCTATCCATACAGTGTCACAGATTTTTTTTTTGATAAACAACTACACAAAACAAATGTGCTCATGTTTTATTGTGCCTTTCCCATCCAAGTTTATGAACACGAAAAAGATGAGAATGCACAATTTTGATACAACTAAGTTGCATCGGAGTAAGCTTTTTCCAGCTTACAGTGATGTTGATGGTGGATTTTAGTTCAGGGCTAATATTGTGAAACCAAATTTATGCGCTGACATCCTGCAAAGGATAGCCACTGATAAAGTGATGAATACTTCTTCACTTTACTAATTCACCTAGAATGGAGCATGTGGCAACAATCCCAGATTCCGTGAATTAAATACACGAAATTCATCCAGTTGGAGCATGTAGCAACAATCCCATTTACCCCGTGAATTTACTGAAGATTATTAATTAATGCATGACCAGCCTTGTATTTCCCGTACTCATTACGGTGCGGATGACGATCGAGTGTTGTTCTCAGCAGAGCAACACGAACCTCCAAGCATTAATAATGAAGCATGTACGAAATACCCGTACAGGCTATAACTCTCGGTGTGATACTAGCCCGATTGAGCATACATCTTTCGGTGTGTTATACTAGCCCGATTGAGCGCATTTGAATCTGGACTATCCATATCAGTCTCAGAAACGATCACGACCATCCAACTTCACCAAAGATGATTGGATGGCTTAGATTGAATCCATGACCCCAAGCGGTATTGGAATATTCACTACCGACCCAACGCGGGCCCCGCATGGTCGGCCTCCCAAAAGGGTGGCATAGCTTGCCAAACCGTCCAAGCCAAAGCAAGATGGAAGAAAACCCTAAATTAGGGTTTGCGGCACATTACATGTGTCGCAAAACAGTCTCAACCATCCATCTTCGCAGGCATAGATGGAGGGTGTAGATGTAGATTCAAAGGGCCCAGAGCATGTCAACACGCTCAATCTAAGGCCGCCTACACACATGACCGATCTTTCAGGACCAACCATGGATGGTCGATCCAGATCGTGATCCCAGAGTGGGCATGCCGCACGGCCGACAAAACCCTAATTAGGGTTTGCATTGATCGCAAACGTCCGTTTTATCCTGATCGAATGGAGGGTTTATGAGTCGACTTAGCAGGTCCAGTGAGCATCAACATGATCAACGTGGACCCATCTATCTCCACACCCGATCGGCCAAGGCATACCATGCCTGGTCGTTCCAATTCGCACGCCCAAACAAGTGTGGTCACACTTCCCAATCGCAAACTGATCTCGACCACTCAACTTCGCCGGACAAATTGAGTGGCTTAGATCACGTTTCCATGGGACAGTAAGGTATAGGCGTGAACACCAGCCTACCACCTACACGCCGAACCAATCGGCCGAGACCGACCAAGCTTGGTCATCTTGAAACGCGTGCCCGAAGTTGGCATGACGCGCGGCATTTGCGGTACCAAACTTCTGTCGTAAATCAATCCTGACCGCTCCTCTTTGCCGGACAAATTAAGCGGTCCAGATCACACTTTCACGGGACGGTGAGGTATGGGCATGTATACCGGCATGCCGTCTACACGCATGGCCGATCGACCATGCCAAAATCGTGTCCCAAGTATGGATTCGACCAAGCTTAAAAGTGGTGCTTGCGCATCTCTTCTAAAACCCTAATTCCACTAAAGGTCGCAAATGAGTGTCTCAAAGATCATCTCGTCCGTCCAACTTCACCTGCTTGGTTATACAGCCCTGGTCAGGAGTTAATTGGTCAGTGAAGCGTCATGGTGATCACCACCCTTCACTTTACCACACCATGTGGTCGGCCAAGGGAGGACTTGCTTGCGCAACCTCCAAACCATCACATGAAGTAGGATAGACATGAGGCTATTTTGAGATGCTCAAACAGCGATGCTTCATACATGCTTTGAAAAACTCGATGCAAGACTCGCATAGAATACGCACGATACTTCACAAGTATCGACTTCCTAAATAACTTAGTTATTTAATCTAGCATTACATGCTACTTTCTGTGGGTCCCACGATCCACACACTCGAGACATCAATCATGTCACAAACTGGGGGATACATACAGGGGTATTGGTCTGGCGGTTTACAGCGTGCAGCGCACAACGCGCCATCACAAGAACGTGACAGGAAGTCATGGACGGTTAGTGATGATTGGAGAAGTGGGCAAGACTGGTCGTGTGACACCAACACACGACTCCACTACTCTATCACTCCACTTTTTCCACTTCCCACGAGATACGAGGGTTAGGCTTAAAGACTTGTATAAATAGGTTCTCCTCCCTATTTTCCAAAAGAGGAAACAAGGCAAGACAAGACAGAAAACCAAGTGTTGATACAATCGTATCCAAACACCAGAACTGATAGCTTACATTCTGCAAGCCAGTTCAATTTTCTGATACAAGTCATACACAGCCAACACCTTCTTCGCTTCCCTCCCTAAGATCAACCCCATCTCCTTCACTTTGTGACCGAAGCAAGTCTGGAACGGCCATTTCTTGGTTTAGGCCAGAGTTGTACAGATTGATTTCTCGAATCACAAGCACTCCCGTTCAGTGCATTTGTTTAGGGTTTAGATTCATTTCTCATCCACACACCCCAAATTACCAAAACCGGTAGAAATAGTTTTCACCCATAAACAAGTGAATATCAGAAACATAGTAAATGTTTCTCTTCGGGAATTTCTGCCTAAATATTTTCTCCCAAGACGGTGATCTTTTCTAACTATAGAGATATGATCATGTGGAGAAAATGTACTAATGTGAGAATTCTCAGAGATAGATAAATCTCTCTTAATTCTTTCAATGAGATTTTCATAAGATTTTCTCATTCTAAGGACTTCCTTATGATCCACATTAGTATGATCATCTGAAACAACTATAAGGAATTCCTGATTGTTTATTTTGGCAGAGATTCTCTCTTTCCCTTCCTTATGAAGTCGTTCCTTATCAAAACCAGAACTGTTTCGATATGGGTGCGGAGGATCTTTTTTCCAGAAGTGATTATCAACTCTTTCCTCTGAGTCTTTTGAGTTGATCTTATTGGGATGTGGTATAATCTGTCTTTCTACTGAGGAATGATCTTTCAGTTTTTTAAGACAAGAAACTTCCTTCAAAATTTTTACCACCGTATGTTGAAGAAGTATAAGTTTCCTGTCAAGTGACTGAAAATTTTATTCCTTACAATCACCATGGAATCGGTTCAAAGTTTCCTTTGGACAAGATTTCGTTTGATCATCAGTAGATCTAGAAGTTGGTTTCTCATCCTCTTCTAACTTGATGTAGTTAGGCAAACTACCATCATCTTGATCTGTTTTAGATGTGATTAAATCGGTTTTATCACAGTCTGTAAAAGTCGAGCAAGGACTTTTAGTTTCTTCATCATAAGAAATCACAACAACATCATTAGTTAGAATCATATGACGTGTCTTTTTATCTGTAAGAGATTTACCAAGAGCCTCTAGTTTGACAGTGAGATCAATTTTCTCTTTGGCTAGACAATTCAGTTGAATGTATGTTTCTCTGATCTCCTGTTTAAGAAGATTTGACTATGTCTTTAAAATAAGTACTTTAGAAGACATAGATTGTATAGGCTTTAGGAGTTTTACCAACTCTTTATCAGCATCTTCTCTTTCATCAGAGATAGAAATAAATGTTTTCGTCACTCCTGGATCATGAGTCAACGAAGTAGTAACATCTTCAACTTTTGAGTATTCATACTCTTGCAAACGTTAACTGAATCGATCATTAGATTTAATTCTTATAGGTTGGATCGCACCAAACACAGATTGTTAGATCTTTTCGTGTTTTCCTGCTCTGATACCAATTGAAAAGGCGAGGGTACCCAAATATATCTCAAGCTAAAACTTTTCCTACCTATAAGACCTTTCTCCGAAAATGATTGTCTATGTACTGATTCGAGACAATACAACTAATCGGTTCACACTTCGTGTGATCGTCTATGGATACGAGATCGAGACAATACACCAACGATGTAAGTTACTTGATAAAAAGGTTCGGACTTAACCAAACACAATAAGATTCACTTATCAAGTAAATAGGAATTAACGTTTGTGTGATTTATTTTAATTATAATAAACCAATTATAATGCGGAAATATAAAGTAAATGACACATCAAGATTTTGTTAACGAGGAAACCGCAAATGCAGAAAAACCCCGGGACCTTGTCCAGAATTGAATACTCTTAGGATTAAGACGCTACACAAAATTACACCTAACTTCGTATAGTTGAGACAAGCAATTAAACCTATAGTTCACCTAGTTCAATCTGTATTCCCACGCCTCCGACCTATGAATAAGTCACGTACTTGGAACAATTCCTTTGGTTCGTATTCCAAACAGTAAAGGAACAACAAATCTGTTTGGTATCAACTCTATTCAACCAAGTGATATGAGTCGCACAAAGGCTCTTCTGTTTATCTTAACATAAACTCCTTCGTCGAGGTCCTTAGATCTATCTTATGTTCAATTACCGAAGTAATCGTTTAAGATTAAGCCAACAACACTCTTAATCCGAAGAATTGTGTTGATGCCGATCTACTCAATTAATCAATCCAATCTATCACAAAGATAAACCGATTATTAATTGGATCCTATTTTACCGAAACAAGTATTGTGCACACCAAAGATTATGAACCCACAAATCAGAAATCTTCAATATCTTCTTTGTCTTCAAATCTTCTTAGATCTTCAATAAACACCTGCACACAATCACTTGAATCTCTTGTGATCAATCACGCACAGAACGGAGTCTGTTAACAATGGATTATCATTAGATCGTCTTTAGAACTAACAACAGTCTAAAGATCCCTATCGAAACTCTGAACTAGTTTGAGTGAATCTTATATCATAAGAGAAGATTCTCAAGCATAAACAAACTAGGTGCAATCAAAGTTCAACCACCGTTAGTCAATCAAATCAATGAAAACAAAAGATAAACCGCAATTATCTAGTTTCCCACCAACGGTACTAATAGAGCTTCTTAATCCCAAAGAACAAGAGGAAGTTTGTTGTTACGAAGGATTTCGCCTAATTAGGTTACTCTCCTCTCCGAATAGGCGGCTACACCAGTAACAACACAACAAGAGGAAGTTTGTTGTTACGAAGGATTAATTTGCTAGAAAGGCAAACTTCAAGTATTTATAGACAAGGAAGTTTGGACACCAAGGAATTTCCAAAACCGAAAATATTCTCAAGATATTCATTAAGGCACAAATTAGGTTTCCATAATTCCTGGAAATGCTCTGTCCAAAAATAATGATCGAAATCTCTCAGAAAATCTCTAATTAATTAATGCACATTACTAATTCTTATTTTCCTAAAAATGAAGTTAATAACCTTAAATAAAAAGATTCTTAACTTATTTATGTTTCGATCCTGGGATTCTCTTCCCTTAGATATTAAGGAATAACTTTGAACAATTAAATAATAAACATTCATAGCACGTGTTCAAAGTATGTCGACATCTTAACTTTGTAAGTTCTCTTTCACACTTACAACCTTTAAACCGATTTGCCACACTTCCAAACAAGTTTAGAATTGGTTCATCTGATTTTCAAGGACTATATGATTGATCAAATAACATTCAATCACAAATCATGGGTTTAACGGTTCTACCAAAACAAGTTTCGGTTCTACCTTCCATGTGAGTACTATGCATAATCACACTAGCTTTCCAAAATTCGGTTGACTAGGTACTAGATCGGTTCCCCACATATATATGGTATCTAACTTATATGTGTTGCACATGTCCATAAGATCGGTTCCCCTTTGCCTAAAAACGTGTTGCACATGTGCATAGGATCGGTTCCCCTTTCTGCTATAAACCTTGCTGCACCTTATACAAGGATCGGTTCCCATTTGTGATGTACTGCACCTCTTACTAGGATCGGTTCCCCTTTCCCATATTTGGTCAGACATAAAATCACAAACCCGATCATACCATCTCAGGTGATTACTTAAGATCGGTTTCACTAATAAAAGTCATACCAATACATAAGTCAGGCCTTTGTGAATAGTTTTACCAAGAACACAACAAGTTATGAACGGTTATACTAAAACACACATATTGGATGTTCACAAGATATGCAATGAATAACGATCCCAATAACGCCTGGTGATTTCCTCTTCGATTCACAAACAAGTTTATGAACTTACTTCCTTAGAACACATGTAAAACATTGTTCCCTAGGATGAAATCCTTACCTCATGCCCATACATAATCACAATAGCATTCAAATGATTATGGCGATGTCTTATCTACAAAGTTTAATGGTTAAGCAATAAACCTCGTATTGTATTCCTTAATACTATGTCCATCTAGAGTTCAAATATGATTTGCAGTTTTGCTTTCAATATGCACGACTTGAAAGATACGTTAGGGAATGAAACAGTTCAAGTCAAATATCACTAACCTCAAGTGGAAGGATGATTGTTGTCGTTGTAGATCCTTGCTTCTTCACATCTTCAAGTCTTCCCAATACTTGTAAAGTCTCATTATCCTAATACTTTCAAGCTAACCTATACGAAGTTGACTCTAGTACATAATCAACCGACTCTTAACATGAGTTTTGATTCACTAAAATATGACAACCAAACTTGACATACCAACGCTTGGTGGGTTCAACCGAGCTATGCTCTATCATTATTGCTACGGATCTTCAACAACAATGATGCTGAGTTGAACACACTCATAATCGATGGAGAACTTGAAGTAACAAAGAATTCAAGGAAGTTGAAGAGCCAAGGAAATCAAGCATGATGGATCAGAAGATACAAAGTTTATTTATTTTGTAATCCATATGTATTGATAGTTTTGTCACTAAAATTGATAACAGGGGAGATTGTTAGAGCACTGCTCGGTCGAACTCGCAAGAGTTGCTATCTCAAACTTGTTTGTCAAGTTTAGTTGATCAAAACTATATACTTGATTTCTAGTCTACTTATAGCTATGTCTCGAATTAGGATAGAAGTGTGTAGTTGAGCTTTATACTTCACGGTGTTCACCAATTGAAGAAGAAGATATACTGGAGATCTTAGACGAACTTCATCAACAAAAGGTATGTGGAGACTTAAACTTATTTATCACTCAGAAGTCTATTCTATTCTATCTTCTAATGAGACTAAGTCGTATAGCTATATAGACTTTTACATTATACACATTTGAAATTTCGAGCCGAGTTTATCTCGTTTATATATTTCTCGAAGTACGTATTGGAAAGTTTTATTTTTATCTTAAACTTCATCATCTACTTGACGATTTTGGTTGGAGACAATTTATTTGTTGGAAACTAAATATTAATTCAAGATCATCATGTGAAAATTAATTTGAACGTCTTATGTTGAGGGGTGAATTTCAGTTTAGGTTCTACCCGTCCTAGCTATTACACATGACCTCACAATTCAAATAATAGTAACAGAGAGAGTTGTCTTTCCATTATACCTTGTCCTTTCTTTTATAGGCTTTCCTAAAAGCCCCTCTTTTCACTACTACATGACACATGTCCTAATACCTCTTAATTACCCTTAATGCCATTCTTTAACATAACCCCTTCCTTCTTCATTAATTCCTCCTTTATCCTCCCATCTTTTATGGGTATCTCTATTTGGGCTTGGGTTTAGTCCCCAAGTTCTACATCTTAACCCAAGTTCACCTCTACTCTTAGGGGCATCTCCAACTCGTTAAGGGGATATTTTTTCATGTATCAACATTAGTCCCCTGACTATTGGGTCAATTATCAGATGATCCAATAGTTAAAAGGATCTCCTTTAGGTGCCTTCCTGTTGTCGCGGCAAATTTCTTCGTTTTATCAAATCTGCGATCGTGGGAGACGCTTTGATTTCCCATCATACAAAACCTTTCTCCCTTTTCTGACGGTTACCACTTCCCCTTAGTAACTGCCACATTCGACCTCAAAGCCCCCTATATATAGAGCTGTCAATCCACATCTCCCCTAATGATTTTCCTTCTTTCCTCCTTCTGAACATACCCATATAATCGCCATGTCTGATATTTCCTCTAGCGGTCCATCATCCGACGAGAGTAATGAATCCGAACAACCTAATAGCAATAGTTCTGAAGAAACAGAGCATCTTAACCAGGAAGAGATCATCTTGCCCGCTCCAGCAGGCGGCAGATTATATACAATCGCCGATTTCACGAGTTGTCCCGCCTTAAAGCGTGTGTTGAGGTTAAGGGAATTCCGCAGAGGTGAGTGCGCTTTTCCTTTAGAAGATATCTTTGTTTCTAGCCTTTTAAACCCTCCTGTGTTGCCTTACCCTGCTGCTCCCGGATGGCTTATGCAACCCGAATCGGAGAGCATGGATACTTTTGCGTTTAAAAATGTTCCACAGATGGCTATTCATCGCGGCGATTACAATCTCCCCCTTATCGATATTCGGTCCAAGTCGAAAACTCATCCGGTGTGGCCATATTGGGCAGCTCGTATACGCTCCAACCCCGACCATGTCGGTGCACTCCAGCGGGTCAACATCGAGGAAGCTATACTTTCGTCTCTTAAGTGGGAAGTGAACATGTGCATTCATGATATAACGTGGTTCTTCTGTCGTTGGACTCCTCCGGTTCATACCCTTCTCACAGCATGGGGAGAAGAGACCATCGTTTTAGAGGATGTAGTCGCCCTTACAGGGCTGTCGATCCATTGTAGTTGCAGGAAATCCCACAATACACCCCTCACTATATTTTGTTTAACTAATCCATTCAAAAGATAATAGATGAACAATTATGAATATTTATTAATAACTTTCTTCAATCTTTACGCAGGAAAATGGAATTATGCTTAAGAACTTACAAATATTTTCTCTCTTTCTCTCTCCTCATGACTTACTCTCTCATCCAAAAAAGATCTCTCCTTACAACAGATTCACTCATCCCTTTATATAGGGTAATACATAGTGAATGACAGCTAATCTGTCCTTTATTTTCGGGAATATCTCGCGAAGTGTCGCAGGCGTACAAGTATTCGTATTCGCGACACTTCTTACCTTTCGCCAGATTTCATATCTTCCTACCGTCATCCAGTGCGTCATTCATACTTAACCCTCTGCGACTCACTCGCAATGTTGTTATCCATTGTCTTCGCGTAGAGTTGTTGTCGTGATATTCTGATCCTACATCTTGCCTCTTTTTTCTTGAATATTGCTTGGAGAGCGATCTTTAAGAAAAAAATTCGTTGTTGTTGTAGTCTCGATTTTTATTGATGAAGGAACGAGCAAAAGAATACTGGACTTGAAAAGTACGTACTTGCCTCTATTCTTTGGCGAAGTTCCGAAGTTTTTAGAAGTATGTATGAAATATCATTTCTTGCCTCATGGGTTATGGAGAATAATGGATTTTGCAATCTCTCCTCGCGAGTTAGGAAAATAATTGAGTCTCATATGATAAGAAAATATCTTTGTGCAATATCCGAATATTACATCTTCTCGCCTCTCTTTATGTTTCCTTATGTTGTGCGATATCCGAATTCTTTGTCGCAACCGTTCATTTTCCACTAAAAATCTTCTTCAGCATAACTCCATGAATCTAGGAATGACCATTTACACGTGTTTAAAACCATTCTTTTTACCGGTACATTTAATGTTATCCAGTCATAACACTTTCTTGCCTATTTATAGGTGAGTCTTTTGTGAAGAACATTTCTTTCCTTCTATTTCATCTCTTTTATCGTCTGCAACTGTTCTTCTTGTTATTCTTCTTCACCATCGTCTTCATCATCTTCTGCTATTTCTTATTTGCTATCACTTCCATGGCATCCAGGTTTGTTAATCTTGCTAGATTCGATTGATTCTATGATTGATTGATTTTGTGATTAACTTCCCTTTTTGAGGTTATCTTATTCCTTTTAATCTTTTACGCCATTTTTTTGTTTCAGCAAGAACAAATCCAGCACCAAGTTCACCGTGAAGAACCCCCTTCTTTCTCTGGATTCACAGTCGAAACCAACTTCTCAACAAGAATCCACCTTGCTACCCAAGTCCTCTTCGCAAGCTAAACATACCGTTTCTAAAAGAAAGCCTGCGAGTGATAAGGTATTTTAAGAAGCATTTACCTTTTAATAGCAATATCATTGCCTCTGTTTCTTACTTAATTTATCATTCGCAGGATGACAAAACTATTGACCAAACTCCCAAAAGATCTCGCCACTCTAAACCTGTTACTCCTGATGTTCCTTTTCCCTCATTTACACCTTCTTCTCCTGCTGCGAAATCATCGCGAGACAATCTTGTCACAAATGACAATATTCCTATGCCTCAACTCCTTATAGATCAGGTTCCTCACAATAATCCTACTACAGATGAACTTATCCCTTCTCCTACCATCAATGTCCCGGTCATTCCTCCAATCACTACCTTTCCCGAAATCTCCCCTTCTCATGATGTTCCTTTGGCGAAGAATGATTCGTCTCTTCCTTCTTTAGCCGAGCAAGTCCCTCTTCTTTGTAAAATTTGGAAGGAATAGACGTGGCTTTCAAAGTTCTCTCGGACCTTGTGAATGATGCCAAGAAGACTTACGTCGATCTGTCAAGTCGATGTCTGCAGATTTTAAGTAAACATCTTGGTCCTGATAGGATCTCGCAAGCATCCTTAGTTCAAGAAATTATTGTCTTTGAAAAATGATCTTCAAGCTATGACGCTAAATGCAATAATCTCCATCTTGAAAATAAAAAATTTCACAACCTCTCACTAGATCGTGATAATCTTCGCAAGAAGAATGAAGAGTTAAAAGGTATACTCCTCCCCTTTTTTTTTTTTTTTTTTTTTTTTTACAACTTAAACTTTTTTTAGCCCTTTAAGCTCTAAACCAGAAACGAATAATGGAGATATATCAGTTGGAATCAATTTTTGAAGAGGTTCGAGTTGAAAGAGATGCTTTGATGGAGCAATATAACTTCTTAAATAATCTTCATACATATGCCGTTGATCAAATAGATAATTTGTCTAAAGAAAACTTTGATTTAGTTCAAAGCAGCAAGACTCATTAAGTAAAGACTTATCTCGCCTTTCTTACTCTTTGACTAAGGCTAATTTGGAGTTGGAAACTTTATCAGATGAGAATGGGACCCTTTCTCAGGAAAAGCGATCTCTGCTAAACAAGGTCGCGACCTATTCGCAAGAATATGATGCTTGTCAAAAATTATGTGAAGAACAAGAACAAACTATTCATACTTTGAAAAAGCAACTTGAAGAAATTATCTGCGAGAGAGATAAACTTATTCAGGGCAGAATAACCTTAAGTCTAAAAGCAAACCAATTCAAGGATCAATGTTCCAAATTAGAAAAATCCAACTCTACTCTTGTGACCGAGAATTCTATACTTGTTTCGAATGAAAAAAGCTTGCGAGCTGGATTGAAAGGCCTAGTTGGAGATACATTTGATGATGCCATGGACTGTTTGGGGAATAATTTTGCAGCTTTAATTCAGCATCTTACTTCTCAGAAGGAATGTAGTCATATTATTTGACTATCTTAATCCATTAAGTATTCTAAAAATCTTTAATTATCTTTAATCTTGTGCACTTGTCATGCAGACTCTGAGAAGAAACTTCGCTCTACTATCTCCACACTCAGATCAGATTACTCTAGGATTCGCAAAGAAAATGGGCTACTCGCCGCTTCTCTTGCTCGTTCTCGCGACCGTGCAGAACGAAGATTTGATTATATGTCTTATTGTAAAGACATAGATAGTAAGAATCGTCAAAAGGCGTTGCTTCGTCAATTCCCCCTCAAAGCTGAAGTCCTTGTGAATGAGATTTTATTGTCCAAGTCCCTTGATCCTATTCATATTGATCCTTTGGAAGTAAGTGATGATGAAGTCCCTGATTCTCCTGACAGTGATTATGACTATGAAAGCGGCGAAGATATCGCTGATATTGAAGTTGTCAACAAAGATCCGACTGAAAAAACTTCTGATAAAAATCCACCAGCTGGCGAAAATGAAGGTGCTGAAAACACTTCTGATGAAAATCCACCGACTGGTGAAGGTGAAGCTGATAAAAGCAATGAAAGATCTCAACCATCTTCTGTAGTTGATAATATTGATGTAGAGAATTAAACTTTCTTTGTGATTTGTCAAAACTTCTTTTGTTTGTAAGGATTAAGTCTTTGATCGAGTAATCCCCTTATTTTCTCCTTTTTCTCTTATTTATTTAAGATGTTTGAACATAATCTCGCGAGCATGTCCGCTTGTTGAATCTTTTGTTAAGTAAAATCATCCCAATTAGGAATTTCACTTTATTTCTTCTCATTGCGACAAAATCGCAGGCCGCCTTTACATTTTCCTGTAATGACCCATTGACCTTGCCTTATCATTTTTGATGGTCTTCTAAGTTTGACCTTCCTAATTAAAGGTCTCACTCTCCACCCTTTATTGCGACAAGGTCGCAGGACGTCTTTACACTTGCATGTAAAAACCCATTGGCCTTGTCTTATCAATTTTCTAGTATTTTTGCCTCTGCGGATATTTTGCTTGCGACAATATGACAGCCTAAACTTTCTTGCGAAAGTAAAGCCCCATGACATTGTCGTCTTGCGACGAAATCGCAGGACGTCTTTACACTTGCATGTAAGGACCCATTGATCTCGTCTTACCCTCGCGTTAGTATTATTGCCTCTGCGAGGATCATTGCACAAATATGACAAGCCTAAGTTTCCTTGCGAAAACAAAGCCTCGTGACATTTGCGTCTTTGGCACTTATCAGCTCCCTAATGGAGGGTGCCGCCCTTATCATCTCCCCAGTTGCCCCTTCAAGGAGGCGTACATCGGCCATACAAGGCTAGCTCCTCCCATCCGGTCTTAACAACAACCAGTTGTTTTCGCAGCCTTTTATCCCTTATACCTATAGAGTTTATGGTTACAAGGTCTGCACCCTAAGTGGAGTTTTCTTGGGCCGAGTGCGGATATGCGCCAAGACTTGTCAAGAGTGGTAAGGAAGTTCCATGCTCCCCGCACTCTTGACTCAACCGTGTACCTCGGCGCCTTGATCATACGCCGACTCCTTGAAAGAGACCCTCGGTCGCCCAACCGGGTATAACCTACATATATAGTTGGGAATCCAAGGTATCTCCTCCTGATAGGCTTTCATGGGCCCCAAATCTGCATGACCCAGTTCCGGGGCGGTGTAACCTTTTCCCTGAGCCATGTTAAGAGATTCCCCCTTATATGACGCACTTTAGGTCTTACATTTGCCTCTTACGAAGTATAATTCGCGAACTAGGGTGTACGCCATAAAGGTTCGTCCCATTCATTCGATCATGTTTATTCATTCATTCATTCGTTATTTCTTGCCATTCTGCTTGCGAAACATTCGCTGATATTTTGGTTTGAATTTTATTGATTTTTTCAGATATCTTGCATTAGAGTACTTCATCTGACCCACTTTTATGGGTAATATTTCTTTAGGTATAATCTGTTCCACGGCCTGCCCAATCTTTGTCCCATGTCTTTACCTTCGGGATCCATCAATCTATAAGCCCCGTACCAACTACTTCTTTGATAATATAAGGTCCATCCCATTTTCTCGCCAGCTTGCCTCCATTTTCTCGCTGATATATTGGTGTCTCTCGCAATACCAGGTCCCCTGGTTGAAATTCACGTATCTTCATACGCTTGTTATATTCTCTGGCCAATCTTCGTTGATAATTCTCCATGTGTCGTAACGCCTTCTCCCTTTTCTCTTCTAATTCGTCCAACTTGATTAGAATATTTCCTGCACTAAGATTTTTCTCCCAAACTTCTTTTTAGTTGTCGGGATCATGACTTCTGTTGGGAGCACAGCTTCAACTCCATATGTTAAGCAAAAAGGTGACATTCCAGTAGCTTCTCTTCTTGTTGTATTGTATGCCCATACTGCACTGGGTACTTGTTCGCACCATCCTCTATTGTGTCCTTCTAACTTCTTCTTCAATATATCCGCAATTGTTTTATTTGTTGCCTCCACTTTGACCGTTAGCTTGCGGATATAGTGAGTCGATTTCCCACATTTTATTTGAAATGCATTAAGTAACAACTCTATGTTTTGCCCTTCAAATTGTTTCCCATTATCAGATACCAACTGTGCGGGGATCCCAAATCTGCATATAATATTCTCAAATATGAAAGTAAAAATATCTTTGTCGCGAATGTGTTGTACCGCTTTCACTTCTGCCCATTTTGTGAAATAATCCGTTGCGACAATTAAGTATCTTCTCTGCCTGTTCTGGTAAAAAGGTCCCACGATATCTAAACCCCACTTTCCAAAAGGCCACACACTCTTAGAAGAATTCAATGGTGCCCTGTGCATGTATTTTCTTCCCATGTCTTTGACATTCTTCGCAGCGTCTTGACATCGCTTTCGCGTCCTCATGCATATACGGCCAGTAATATCCTTGCATTTTTGCTTTATACGCTAAAGATCTTCCACCACTATGATTTCCAGCATCTCCGCTATGCAACATCTTCAATATGATTTCTCCCTCTTCCCTTGTTAAGCATCGAAGTGAAGGTCCATCAAAAGATCGCCGATAAAGCACACCATCTCTTAATTCATAATTTGTTGCACGGCTTTTTAATTTGTGTGCTTCTAATCTATTTCTTGGTGTCTCCCCTTTCATCAAGTAAGCGTGAAGTTCTGTTCTCCAATCTTTATCGCGACATTGTGGTATGTCTTCTACTAACATTGCATCCGCTTCTTGCCCTTCTTCTTTATTAATTGATGGTGCCAAAAGTGTTTGTATTTTGATATTCCTCGCAATGGGGTCTGTCATCATGCTTGATATAAAGGCAAAAGCGTCTGCCCGTCTCGTTATTTCTCCTTGATATATGCCTCCATCTCATTTTTGGTATCTCAGCTTTGATAATTCCTTGACAAGCTTTCTATACTTTTGCAAAGATGGCTCATTTGTAGCGTATTTCTCATTATCCGCGAATTGCTAATTGCGAATCGGTAATCCTCACATTTTCTAGCTTCATTTCTATTGCGAATCGCAAAGCATGTATTATGGCTTCATACTCCGTTTCATTATTAGTGGATTCAAACTCCAATCTAAAAGAGAAAGCTAATTTATTGCCTTACTCGAAATCACAACAATTCCCACTCCATTACCTTCTCCATTTGATGATCCGTCTACCAATATTTCCCACCTATCTCGGTTCAGTTAACAAATCATTTGGGTCTCCATGCTCTTCTTCTACATCCATCATTTCATCCACTGCTTCATCTTCCTCCAAAGGAAATTCTGCCAAAAAGTCTGCGACTACCTGTGACTTGGTTGAAGATAATATTTCATATTGGAGTTTATAATGACTTATTTGGGCATTCCACCTTTCTACTCTTCCCGATCTTTTTGAATTTTTCATTACTGATTCGATTGGTACTTTCGTTACCACCCTGACAGTATGTGCTTGAAAATATATGCGAAGCTTAAATGTTGCATAGACTAACGCCAGGATTAGTTTTTCAATCTTCGAATAATTCCTTTCTGCGGCATTAAAAGTTTCTTGATATAGTAAATCGGTTTTTCTACTCCAGCGTCTATTCGCAGCAACACTGCGCTTAACGCATGCGACGTTGTCGCAAGATATACCAACAATTCCTCTCCTGGTTCTGCTTTTTGCATAATGGATACTTCCATTAGATGTTCTTTAATTCCCTGTAAAGCCTTTTCACATTCGTCATCCATTTAAATTTCGATCCCTTTTTCAAGATGCTTTGAAAAAATGCTTGCACTTATCGATGATCGCGAAATGAATCTTCCTAGTGATGCTAACAACCCATTCAAATTTTCGAACATCCTTTATTGTCGCAGTGTTGGCATATCGCGAACCTCGCTTTCACTTTCTCCGGTCGACTTGTATTCCTTCCTTTGATACTATATAACCCAAAAATTTTCCCGATGCCACTCCGAAGGTACATTTTTCGGGATTTACTTTGATGTTGAATCGCCTCATCTGTTCAAAAATTTCTTTCAGATCTTGTACATGGTTTTCTCGCTTTCTTACTTTTTACGAGCATATCATCTACGTATACTTCCGGTGTTTTATGTATCCATTCCGCGAACACTTCTTCTACCATTCTTTAGTACATTGCTCCAAAGATTTCGTAAACCAAACGGCATTTTCGTATAACAATATAATCCTCTTGGAGCGAAAAAAGCAGTATGCTCTTGGTCTTCCTCGGCGAGAGGAATCTGGTTGTAACCTTTATACCCATCTAGAGATGATATTCTTTCATTTCCTGCTGCTGATTCGACTAGTTGTGGGATATCTGGCAATGGAAAACTATCTTTAGGACAAGGTTTGTTTAAATCAGTGAAATCTATGCAAATCCTTATCCCCTTTTTCTTCTTTGGGACTATAACCATATTTGCTATCCATTCGGGATACTTTGCTTTGTCCGATGATTCCCGCATCTAGCATTTTCTCAATTCTTCTTCTATTTTGGGGTGATAAGTGTTGCGATTTTTCTAATTCTCTCGCTTGAACGGCTTCACCCTTTTATCTATTTCCAATTTGTGACAAGCTATCGATGGATCTATACCGGCATATCATCCATGTTCCACGCGAAGATATCCTTATAGTCTCGCAGCAACTCTGATCCTTTTTCCTCATCCGTTTCCATCTTTGTCCCAATTTTCAACATTTTGGGCTCTTCATTAGTTCCGACATTCACTTCTTTCGTTTGCTCTGCCGCAACGTAACTAGCTTGCGGTTCTCCCATAGGGGTTGGTCCTTTCAACTCTTTCGCGAGTCATTTTCTTCTCCTGAAATCTCGCTAGGTATCCCTTTTCCTTCCTTTGCTCTTATCATGTAAACTCTAAATTCTTCTTCCTTTTTAACTGCTTTTGCCAGTTTTCTGCGATACTTTCGCTTCTTTGCTTGCTCTTCATGATATTTTATTTCAATTTGACAACATATTCTTCCTTTATCCACATCTCCTCTAATCTCGCCGATTCCAGTTGGTGTGGGAAATTTGATACATTGATGAAATGTTGATGCTCACCGTTTTTATTGCATGTACCCATGGTCTCCCTAGCAATACGTTGTATGGCGATTCCATATCTACTACACACAAGGTTACTCGTGTCTCGATGTCTCCCAACGGTTCGTATTTTTACTTCTCCTTTAACCTTTGTTATGGATTTACTAAAACCATGGATGTTGTAGGCCATGGGAATCATTTCTTTATCTTTATATCCCATTTTCTTGTAAGCATGATAAAACATGATATTCACCAAGCTTCCCGTATCGATTAAAGTTCTATTTATCATTCATGTTTGCGTTGCCTTCACTAATTCTTCTCCTTTGCACACGTTTATTGTGATTACCGGTGGAGATGTGTGATTCAAATTTTCTTTAGATATTTAAAAATTTGTGAATGTTATCCTTTGCTTTTCCCATTCCTCTAAAGGCAACGTTACCTCTCTATCTGTGATTTTCTTTCCTTCAAAATCCCGCTTGTGTATTCTCCCTTTGATATTTTCATGAAACTCATCAATCATTGTCTTTGTGCCCGAATTGTACTCCATATCTTTCTCCTTTGCCTCGTCTAATTTAACATTTTCTTTTTCTTTCATTTTCTTGATTTGAACGATTCTGATTGCCTTCTTTCTTTCTTCAGGTCCCTGTTTCTAGCGCCAATATGTAGTTGCAGGAAATCCCACAATACACCCCTCACTATATTTTGTTTAACTAATCCATTCAAAAGATAATAGATGAACAATTATGAATATTTATTAATAACTTTCTTCAATCTTTACGCAGGAAAATGGAATTATGCTTAAGAACTTACAAATATTTTCTCTATTTCTCTCTCCTTATGACTTACTCTCCCATCCAAAAAAGATCTCTCCTTACAACAGATTCACTCATCCCTTTATATAGGGTAATACATAGTGAATGACAGCTAATCTGTCCTTTATTTTCGGGAATATCTCGCGAAGTGTCGCAGGCGTACAAGTATTCGTATTCGCGACACTTCTTACCTTTCGCCAGATTTCATATCTTCCTACCGTCATCCAGTGCGTCATTCATACTTAACCCTCTGCGACTCACTCGCAATGTTGTTATCCATTGTCTTCGCGTAGAGTTGTTGTCGCGATATTCTGATCCTACATCCATGGTAGTCATTTATATGAGGAGGCGGCTGTTTTCGGAGCGCTAAATGATGAGGAAAAGGAATTGTGTACTTATCTGCTGAATTGTTGTAGGATTCAAATATCGCACAACATATTTTCTTAGCGTGCGAGATTCAATTATTTCCTTAACTTGCGAGAATGTAGTAGAGCTTGCGAGAATGATTGAGAGAGAGAACCTGCGAAATTATAAAGTGAGCTTGCGAAATTATAAAGTGAGCTTGCGAAATTATAAAGAGAGTCTGAGAGAACGTAGCAGGGGATCCGAAAATGAAGGGGAATATGAGTTGTACTCCACTATGTATGAGTTGTCATCCACTATGTAAACACCTATATAAAGAGGAGAGCAGGAGAGAGAAAGGAAAGAGGGACACAATTTTGTAAGAGAGAGAAGATACACAATTAGGAGAGAGAGACTTTATTTTCTTTATTATCTTCTTCCCCAAAACTAGAATTAGAGCTCTATCAAGCATCCATTAATGGAGATTCTAAATGTAATATTAATGTAACCTCAACAATCATAGTGAAGAACCATGGATGTAGATCACATTGATCGAACCATGTAAAATCCTTGTGTCCATTTTATAATTTTAGCACTTTAATCTTTATTTTGATTATGAAATAGATTTAGATCTAGAAAATATTATAAGGGGTGTGTTGTAGGAAATCCTGCAACTACATTTTGGCGCTAGAAACAGGGAGGAGTAAAGGATTTATCCTTCCTGTAATTTGTTGGTTCAAGAAGTTTCCATGAAGATTAATTACTGTTTATATTTTTCTATATCTACAAAGTTTAGGTTCAAAAACGGAAATTTCATGGGAGAAATCACACTTTCAGGGAGTAAACATCATCAACAATTCAAAGACATTAAAAAAAATAAAAAAAAATAGTTGATGTAGTGAAATTCGGGGAAGAAAACTAAAGTTTCAATGGAAGATTTCCATGTTCAGGAGAAAAAGCAAAAGGCAAATTATTGAAGGAAATAAAGGAAAGCGAAGAGAAGATAGGAGGCAGACGCTGTGATTTCTATCACAAACAGAAATTCGCACAGATGGTTTGAGTTGGAGCGAATAAGCTATAGGTCATGGGTTCGAGTTCGCACACACACATATTTTTCATTTTCTTCTCATTTTCAGTGGCGAATAAAAGAATAAAGAAAAAAGTTATGCGTTAATTTCGCAGAGAGGTTCTTGAACATTTGGTCAAGAGAACAGTATGTGCGTTCATGGTCGCAAGTTCGAATTCGCCTGCGAGCATAGTTTTCTTCTTTTTACAGAGGGCGAAAAAATGAATAATTTCGCAATATTGTTTCATTATTTCGCAAACAAGAGGCAGCACAGTTGGTCATCTACGAAGTTAATGAGTTCATGGTCGCGTGTTCAAATCCCAACGAACGTGTATATATTTTTCGCATGAATATTTCACAAAGGAATTTCGCACAGAAGAAAGTAAGTGATTATTTCGCACAGATATTTCGCAAACAGAGGCCGACAAAGTTGGTCAGAGGTGAAGACAATGAGTTTGAGGATGCAGGTTCATTTCCTATCTCCTGCGAAATTTTCGCATCTTTTTAGACTACCAGAGGAAGACAAGTTTTAACAAGTGTGCGATAATTTCGCATAAGAAGAAGCTTGCACAGTTGGTCAGGAGGCGTGAATGCAAGTAGCAGGTCGCAGGATCAATTCTTGCTTCTCGCACATTTATTTTTGTTACGCGAAATTTCGCACGGACTTTGATTATTTCGCAAAGAAGAAAGTTGATGATTATTTCGCAAATTAATTTCGCAAGAGAGGGTTAGAACAGTTGGTATGGTGCGAGAATATGCAAGAGGCAGGTCAAGGGTTCAAATCTCATTTCTCACACTTCTATTTGTTGTGCTAAATTCATACATTTCAAGGCATTTATTCACTTCCTTAATAACAACAGCGACTCACATGAAAGATAAGTACCACTTCCTTGAACACTTTACTTTATACTAAGAACGAATAAAAAGATTTTTTGATTTGATTTACAAAAAGCGATTCAATTGCAAGATTATAAAGATTACTAAGATTTCAAGAGTACAAAGACTTCAAAATTACAAAGATTTCGAGATTTCAAAATTACAGAAAACTGAGAAAATTCAATTTATATATTTATCTAGAATATCTCTTTTACAGAAAATAAAAGATTTTTGATTTGATTTACAAAACGCGTTACAATCGCAGAATTACAAAGATTTCACAACAACAAAGATTTCAGAATTACAATGTATTAGAACTTCTCTTGAATATTTACTTTGCTTCAAATGATATGATATTATGAGAATGAATGAAAGAAATGACAGAAATGAAAGAATGAGTGAAAGAAGTGACAGAAATGAAGGAATAAATGAAAGGATGAATGAAAGAATGAAGACACGCGATAATTTCGCAGAGATAAATGCGATAATTTCGCAGAAATTATGACTTTAACAAAAGAAAGTCAAAGATTGAATGAACAAAGAAAAAAGATAGAGGCAAACCTTCTATGGCGTACACCCTAGTTTGCGAATAAAATTTTGTAAGAGGCAAATGTAAGACCTAAAGTGCGTCATAGAAGGGGTACCTATTGCATGGATCAACGAAAAGGTTACACCGCCCCTGGAACCTGAGTCATGGAGATTTGGGGTCAATAAAGCCCATCCAGGAGAGGTACCTTGGATTTTCAACCTAAGCTTATGACTTAGGTTGGACGACTGAGGGTCTCTTCTAAGGAGTCAGCATCTGATCAAGGCGCCGAGGTACACGGTTGAGCCAAGAGTGCCTGGGGCGTTTGAAGCGACTCAGCCATTCTTGGCAAGTCTTGGCTTGTGCTGCACTCGGCCCGAAGAAAACCCCACTTAGGGTGCAGTCTTGTAACCATAATCCCTATAGGCAAAAGGAATAAGAGGCTGCGAAAATAACTGGTTGTTGTTAAGACCGGATGGGAGGAGCTAGCCTTGTACGACAGAAGTACGTATCCTTGAAGGGGCAACCAGGGGGAAGATAAGGGCAGCACCCTCCATTAGGGAGCTGATAAGTGTCTTAAGACGCAAATGTCATGAGGCTTTATTTTCGCAAGAAAATTTAGGCTTGTCATATTTGTGCGACAATCCTGAAGAGGAAATAATACAAAAGAGAAAGATAAGACGAGATCAATGGGTCAATACATGAAAGTGTAAAGACGTCCTGCGATTTCGTCGCACGACGACAATGTCATGGGGCTTTATGTTCGCAAGAATATTTAGGCCTGTCATATTATCGCATGAAAAACATCCTGCAGAGGCAATAATACTAGAGAAATGATAAGACAAGATCAATGGGTCATTACATGAAAGTGTAAAGACGGCCTGCGATTTTGTCGTAATGACAAGAGGTGGCAAAATAAGACCTTTAACTAGGAAGGCAAAATAAGACCACATAAGAAAGTAAGCAAATAAGCTTGCAAAAATGAGTAAGCAAATAAGCTTGCAAAAATGAGTAAGCAAATAAGCTTGTGAAAAAAATTATATGATAAGATTGTGAAAGAGATTACGTGATAAGCTTGCGAGCTTGGGAAAATGATTACATGATAAACTTGCGAACATGTACATGATAATGAGACTGAGGCAATGAAAATGCCGCACACTTGATATTATGATCATATTATTATGAGATACTAATAGTGCAGGAATAAGGAAAGATGAAGCACAAGTAAGAACTCGCGAGGAACAATAAATACGCGAAGAGGAATGCATATAGACAAAGTCAGAGAAATGAAGAATGGAAACGATTTAAAGCTACATCAATTTTAACACGGCAAAATGAGCTAAGTAACACAAAAATTAGCTATACATTGCAATAGATAAGCATTCTCATCATATAAGCATCACACTTGCATCATGAAAGCATCGCATCAGCATTTCATGGCATACACATCGCATACACATTTCATAACATAATCATCACATAAGCATTATATTAGCACAAGTATTCAGAATTTCGCAGGATTATTCAGGATTTCGCAAAATGTGTCAGAATTTCGCAGAATGTCATTATTTCGCAGGATGTAATTATTACGCTCGATTATAAGAAAAATTACAAGCAACTTGAAGAGATTATACTATCGCATGAGCACAAAACATGAGAAAGAGGCAAGATAAGAATGAAGAAACAATTCGCTCATTCAACACTTTCTCAAGGATTCTACCCTCACAGATAAAGAACAGAGGCAACTATGGATTACCAAGAAAACATTTTATGTTCTTTATCTTCTCGGCAAGAATCATTTCCAAAGTGGACGTTCACTAATGAACAACAAGAATCCTCACCAAAAATGGAGTAATAATTTCGCATGAATAGAGGCAATACTTATTATTCTCATTCAAAGACGGATACTTCTTATATTTCGAGGATTGAGTACTTCTTATACTTCTTCAAGGATAATTCATACTTCGCATACTTCAAAAGATAATACTTCTAACTACTTCTCAAGTTTTCGGAACTTCACAAAAGAATAAAGGCAAGTACGTACTTTTCAAGTCTAGTATTCTTTCGCTCGTTCCTTCATCAACAAAGATCAAAGACTACTACAACAAAGGATTTTTTTCTTAAAGATCGCTATTCAAGCAATATTCAAGAAAAAAGAGGCAAGATGTAGGATTCAAATATCGCACAACATATTTTCTTAGCGTGCGAGATTCAATTATTTCCTTAACTTGCGAGAATGTAGCAGAGCTTGCGAGAATGATTGAGAGAGAGAACCTGCGAAATTATAAAGTGAGCTTGCGAAATTATAAAGAGAGTCTGAGAGAATGTAGCAGGGGATCCGAAAATGAAGGGGAATATGAGTTGTACTCCACTATGTATGAGCTGTCATCCACTATGTAAACACCTATATAAAGAGGAGACCAGGAGAGAGAAAGGAAAGAGGGACACAATTTTGTAAGAGAGAGAAGATATACAATTAGGAGAGAGAGACTTTATTTTCTTTATTATCTTCTTCCCCAAAACTAGAACTAGAGCTCCATCAGCATCCATTAATGGAGATTCTAAATGTAATATTAATGTAACCTCAACAATCATAGTGAAGAACCATGGATGTAGATCATATTGATCGAACCATGTAAAAAATCCTTGTGTCCATTTTATAATTTTAGCACTTTAATCTTTATTTAAATTATGAAATAGATTTAGATCTAGAAAATATTATAAGGGGTGTGTTGTAGGAAATCCCGCAACTACAATTGCAAGGACGATTCTTGTCGTGAACTGGTTCGGAAGACCCAAGCGCCTCCGGAGCGGGCCAAAGGTGAAGAGGCTGCGCCCGAAAAGGAGACACCCTCGTCAGACAAGAAACTGAAAGCCAAGTGGGTAGAGGAGAAAAAAGCGCCTCCTAAACGCTCGTCCGGCGATCGACTGATGTCCATCTCTTTTTGCGCTCATGAGGCAATCTATGGTCCATCCGATCCACCGGAAACTGATCCCGAGTGTGTTGTCAAGGTCAACCGTCGTGCTTCTTTCCCTCTCTAGTTGAAGTATTGGGCTTCCCATATAGTTGATAAAAAATCATTCCCCTGCAAGCGTAAGGAGGAGAATCCCCGCGCGGAGTTAGCCGCTTTTATCCTATTCTGGCTTTGCCATGATGTGTTTGAGTACAGTCCCCAAGATACCATTAAAGGTGAGCTCATGCCTATGGCGGTGTTGTTATCCCGCGATGTTTCTTTTCCACTCACACCGATATTTTTAGGCAGCTTGTATCGTCATCTTAACTTGTTCTGCCGGGATCTCCAGACGGTGGGCTCATCCCACAAGATCGAGACCTACATTCATGCTTCCTTCGTGCAGGCTTGGTACTGGGAACACGTCCCCCCATGCGCGCCGGAACCAAATGACCTCTCCATCCATCGTGAAAAAGATGTTAAACAGGATGATGGTTCATTGAAAAAGCTTCATGTTGTCTATAGCTACCCGCAGATGGCTTTGTGGAACATGAAGGGGAAGATACCGAAGGGCGATTTAGGCAAGCATCTGGATATAGCCAAGGATTTAGAACCATTTCCTTACCAAGATGGTCGTTCAGGTCCAGCGTACTATGATTTTCTTGCTCCTTTTGATATTGAGTTGGATTCCTCAAAGCCTTTATCGGCAGCGGACTTTGATTCGGTGATGGCAGTGTTACCTGGTTTTCTCCCTATTTTTTATGCCGGTAAATTCATTGCTATGTCGTATAATCCTGATCGCGCGGCTCGACAAGTTGGGTTTGATCAGGGGGTTCCTCCTAGGTTTCCTCCTACAAATAGTTCTAACGTTGAAGACATCGTTACCAGCTTCAACCGCTATGTCTTCAAATGGGCGACTTGTTTGTCTGATCGGGGGATCAGTTTTTCGTTCAAGCAACCCATCTTCGCGCGGCCCCTGGCGGTTACCGAGAGAGTCTACAAGTATCATGATTTTTTAAGGCGTCGAGCTTTGAAATTTCTTTTGCGCGAGTCTTCTCCCCCTCATGCTCTGACTGTCCAAGATCTTCGAGAACTTCATGCGTCTGGTCGGGTCAAGCTTGATGATGTCGTGGCTGCTGAGCATCGTCTCGTTCCCGCCAACAAAGGTCGTTCGGATCCTGTGGTGACCTCTTGGGCCCCGCCCGATGGTCATGAACCTGTGAAGCCAAAGAAAGGGGTGTTTTCTGACCGAAAGCCTTCACGATTAAACGTGAAGACGTCCACTAGTCCTTCGGCGCCCCAGGTACTTGCTATATATATATATTTGCGCCTTTTTCTGTTTTGTCATTATGTTTCCACGCTTTATTTTGATTGAGATGGATGGCGGAAATCATTTCCCCTGGGAGCTCCTCCTTCCAATCGCTTAGGGTGGAAAGCTCCTTCTTACGTGATGGAGGAATACTTAAACATGCCCGAATGTGATTGGACTGAGAGTAGTTTTAAGAGGAAAGCCATGCGGGAGGCGAATCAGTCTTCTGCTCCGCTCTCTTGTTCCTCTGCTAACACTGCACCTTTTCAGTCACGTCAAACTCATAGGAGGAGCGCATCGCAACCCCCGGGGGACGTGAGTGGCAGCCCAACTTTCTCGTTTGTGGACCAATTGAGAGATTTGGGGGTTACCCTCCCTACAGGGGCTGGCTGGGTATCACCGCGCCTTCACGTATCGTCAATTCACCCTCTTAGGGTTGAAAATGTTCGTGGCAGGGGTGAACTCCCGGTGTCTCCCAGTGTCGTTTTGCAATCGATGAGCCCTTCTGGGTCTAGCCGGTCAGTTTTTGGTGGGTCCTCATCCCACGTGGCATTAGACGTTAATGCTCTTGCAGGTAGCTTCCTATTTAATACGTGTCTTTGTTTTTGTCATTCCTCTCTCTTTACCTTCCTCTTCTCACCTCTCTTTTTCTCTCTTTTTTTTTATATATAAATCTAAGTTGGCTTTGCAATGATGCTTATTTCTCGTTTGTCAGGTTCCACTAGTGACTCTGAATCTTCCTCTAGTTCCTCCGCGTCTCGTCCTAAAGTTGCTGATACTCCGCTAGGCTCGTCGATTCCCGAGGTTGGTTTTCCTCCTTTCTCATTCCCTTGTTATTTATTACATTTTTGTTGTTCATTTTCCTTTCCTTTCGTTGACATGTTGCTGTTGGTGTTAGGACATGGGTAAGAAAAGAAAAGAGGTCGCGAAAACCGACGTGGACATTGCCAGGCGCGTGGTCCCTAGTGGCGATGGGTCCTTTAAACGTACTAAGGTGAATGATGGCAGTTCGTCTGTTCTTACAGAGAAGCCGGCTAACGTTCCTCCTACTGATGCTCCGACCAGCCCTGTTGTAACAACAGACCCAGAGGATGCGCAGTTTCGTTTCCCTTTGGTGGTGAGTGCTGCCGAGGCTGGGGTGGATCCTTCTACCCACACTCTTGTTCGCGGATTCTGGGTTCCAACTACTCTTGCTGCTACTTATAGAGACATTGTCGAGCGCGGCGGCGGTCATATGGCGAAGGTGGGTCTATTGGGTATTCCTATCTTGTGCTACATGACTAGGAATCTCCTGGAGATTTCGGACCAGCTTGCACATGTAGGGGATGATCCTGTCGACGAGGCAAGGCTGCGTGGCTGGGAGGCTTCTGTACAATCTGCGCTTAATGTCAATTTTCCCGTGGCGTGGTTAAAGGAACTGTTGGTAAAGGTGAAGAGCCGCAATGATCCTCGCGGTCGTCTTACCGTCCAAATTTCTCAACTGGAGGAGAAGCTTCAAAAGTGCTCGGAGACGACTTCTAGTAAGAGGGTGGTGTTGAACCTGTTGCTTACAGATGTTGGCTTGGCAAATGACGAGGTATTGCGAGCCTAGGTTGCCGAAGCGGAGATCCTTGATGAGCTCGAAGAGAAACGGCGGGAGTTGGAGAAGCTTTGATTGATTTTTTTTTGTTGGACTTGATATTTGTTTAGACTTGGTGTTTATTGTGGGATGTTGGTGTTTGGATTATTTTCTTTTGCTGGTATTTCATTATGGGATACTTCATTGGTGTTTATATTAATTTCTCTTTCTGCTTAGCATTTTGTTGACTATTTTATATTCGTGGATATGCATGTGAGGAAATAGTCAGAATTGTTGTTTTTAGCTTGCAGGTGTTATTATGTTCGTTTATAGTAAAGGATTGCTGGGTGGGGTAGACGCGCCCTTTTTTTTTTTTTTTTTTTTTTTTCATGGGGTTGTAGGGTGGGCGGGCGTTATTAAAACGCGTCTATTCCCCCTTTTAAGGGGTGTTGGGTGGGGCTGGCGTTAGTTAAACGCGCCTACACCCCCCCCCCTTTTTGTTTCCTTCCATTCAGAGGGATGTTGGGTTGGCAGGCGTTGACAAACGCGCCGTTTCCCCTTTTTTTTTTTTTTTTGCCCATTGGTTGATCGGATGCCTTTGGCTATACCAGAGCCTTTTGTCGGTCAATCCGAGCGCCTTTAGCAGCCTCGGGACCTTTTGTAAATTTCTTTGGTCGATCAGGTGCCCTTGGCTATCCTGAGACCTTTAGTAAGTCAACCGAGCGCGTTTAGCATCCCCGGGACCTTTTGTAAATTTCGTCGGTCGATCAGGCGCCCTTGCCTATCCTGAGACCTTTTGTCAGTCAACCGAGCGCCTTTAGCATCCCCGGGACCTTTTGTAAATTTCGTCGGTCGATCAGGCGCCCTTGGCTATCCTGACACCTTTTGTCAGTCAACCGAGCGCCTTTAGCATCCTCGGGACCTTTTGTAAATTTCGTCGGTCGATCAGGCGCCCTTGGCTATCCTGAGACCTTTTGTTAGTCAACCGAGCGCCTTTAGCATCCCCGAGACCATTTGTAAATTTCGTCGGTCGATCAGGCGCTCTTGGCTATCCTGAGACATTTTGTCAGTCAACCGAGCGCCTTTAGCATCCCCGGGACCATTTGTAAATTTCGTCAGTTGATCAGGCGCCCTTGGCTATCCTGAGACCTTTTGTCAGTCAACTGAGCGCCTTTAGCATCCCCTGGACCTTTTGTAAATTTCGTCAGTCAATCAGGCGCCCTTGGCTATCCTGAGACCTTTTGTCAGTCAACCGAGCGCCTTTAGCATCCCCGATATCTTTTGTAAATTTCGTCAGTCAATCAGGCGCCCTTGGCTATCCTGAGACCTTTTGTCAGTCAACCGAGCGCCTTTAGCATCCCCTGGACCTTTTGTAAATTTCGTCAGTCGATCAGGCGCCCTTGGCTATCCCGAGACCTTTTGTCAGTCAACCAAGCGCCTTTGGCATCCCCGGGACCTTTTGTAATGCTTACTCATTGATTATGAAAGCGTTTTTTTTTTTTAAAGAAAAAATAAAGAAAAAATAAAGTTGTTTGTAATTTGCTAGCTTATACTCCGATTCTTCCCTTTCCCTCATCCTTTGGGTTAGTGACGGGGAAACAGATCATGCGCGATTGTTTGTTTCGTGTTTTCGAGCTCCCCGGCTACCCGCTTTCGTTCAAATATGCCTCTAATGACAAAGCATTCTTCCGTCGGGTGTCCCATCCTCCGATGATAATGACAATAATTAGGCGAGCTTTTGTCCATCTTGTTGATATCCATTGTGGTTAAGGGAAAGTGAATTTCTCCTTCGGAAATCCATTGATTTAAAAGTTTAACTACGCGATCTTTGCTACAAGGGAGAGGGGGTGGTACTTTATGGTCGCGTCTTCCTCTTCCCCCCCTTCCTTGGTTCCTGCCGTCACTTTGGGACCGACCCCTACTTTCCCTGTTGACACTGGGCCTTGCATCAACTGAGGTTTCTGCCACGGCGCCTATCGTAGTACGCCAGATAGAGTCTTTGGTGCTTCTTCTACGCAGTCGGCGATTCTATCAGCTGCTTCTTCTAGTTCTACAAAGGTCTGGAACTTGAAATTAATCATACCCCTTTTGAAGGCTGGGATCATTCCTCGTACAAAAATTTCGACGAGTGCTTCCTCGTTGATGTCTTCGTGGCAATCCAATGTAAATCGTCGGAACCGCGAGATATATTTTCCTACTTCTTTGCCTACCCGCTGTCCACTCTTGCTTAGGTCTATTGCTGTAATCTTTCTTTTCGCCGAATAAAACTTCCCGAGAAAGAGTGCGGACAAGGTTTTCCAGGAATCCACGCTCTATTCTTTTAGATTGTCATACCAGGAGAACGCTGTGCCCGTGAGTGACTTGGGAAATTCTTTTAAGCATAGTTTTTCATCATTGGCTCTGTTGTTCATGGCTGATAGAAATCGACTGAGATGTTCCCGCACGTTTCCCTGGCCTTCGTATATTTTAAATTTTGGAGAAGTATAATCTTCTGGGTATGGGTACCCTCGGATGTGTGCGGGATATGGGCTACTCACGCGGCATCGGTTGTCTTGTTTCATTACATGGTAGTTCTGCTCTAGGTATTCGGCAATCTCCTTTTGTGCTGCGATTGCTGTCTTATCAGCCTTGCGTCTATCATCTTTTCTTGTTTCTTCAGGGACACTTTGTCCTGCTTCAACTGCTTGTGTTATCCAGTTTTCCAACTCATGTCTCCTTCGAGCACGTTTCTTCAGTTCTTCTTGCATGCCTTGTAGAGTTAGCGGTGTGGGTTTCGCTGGTCGAGCTTTATGGTTCCCCGATTGCTTGATGACACCTAGGATCAGTGTTTCTTCCTCGCTGTCATCGTCCTCTAATGTTACCTGATCGAGGTTAATAGGATGGTCGGCCGCTTGAGCTCTTGTAGTGTCCGAACCGGTGCCTCCTATGTGTGTCATTTGTGAGCTAGGCACGAGCCTCCGGGTGTGGTCTGTAGGATCAGAATATCACAACACCAAGACCCTTGCGAAATCCATAAACGACACATTGCGAAGATATCGCAGATGGGTAATATAAATGACGCAACGGATGACGACAGCCTGAACACGAGAAAGATGTGAAGACCTAGCGAGATTTAGGAGTGTTGCGAGATTTAACATTTGAATACTTGCGAGAGTGTCGCAAGTTAGATCCGAAAATAAAGGACAGCTTAGCTGTCATCCACTATGTAATGTCCTATATAAAGAGCCGAACAGGCTTAAGAAAGAGAGAGATCGTTTTCGAGAGTAGAGAGAAAGTTTAGAGGAGAGAGAAAGTCTAGAGTAGCAATTACATTCTTGATTTCACTTCTTTCTTGTAAAATTTCTAACTCAATTAATAAAGAGATTGATTATTGATCTTAAATATGTGTTAGATATTATGAATTCTTGTGAGATGTGTATTGTAGGATTTCCTGCAATTACATATGGCGCTATAAACAGGGACTGATTGAAGATTGATATTGTGATTTGAAAGAATTTGGAGTAATAGGGAAGGAATTTCATATAATTTTCAACAATTCATTAAGATTGAAAAATGGCTAGAAGATGACATGCATCAAAACAACCAACAACTGTTAGAATGAGTAGGAGACTTGCTGGAGAAAGGAGAGACGAGATGGGGGAATCTTCAAGAATGAATACAAGGAACAATAGAGAAAATCAAATTCAACCGCCAATTCAACGTACACCACCAATACAAAATAGAGCTGTGGATTATGACAGAGTGAGTGTACATACTTGGTGATCAGATTCTGCAGATAAAATGGGAGAAGAGCAACAATTAGGAGGCAATGGGCAAGATGAGAGAGACCAAGAAGTAATTGGAGGAATAATTCATGAAAATGAAGAGATTGCAGCATTAGAGGCATTGAGGCAAACAATACATGAAGAAAGGCGGTTAGAAGCAGAAGAACGTGCGAATTTGACAAGGCAAAATCATGAATTGAGGATGGAAAATATGAGATTACAAAATAGGAGGTCAAGAAGCACTACAAGATCAAGTTCAAGATCAGTTAGAGAAGAAATAAGACAAAATTTGCCTATAGAAAATGCTGATGAAGAAACTCGAGAGGGAATACAAAATCCAGGCGAAGAACGTCGCGAAGGAAGAGAAATATTGGAAGATCGTTATATTCAACGTGCTGAAATCCTTCAAAACGGGCAAATGATAGAAATCAGGGAAATAGACACCGTCAGGGGCGAAATAATCAAGATGGCGAAGAAAATCAGGAAGAAGGAAGGAGAATATTAAATGGGAGAGAAATACAAATAAATGATCGAGTAATTGAAGATGAAATTGAAAGACACTATACTGAACAAACACATCTAGCTCGCGAGAGAGAAAGACTAAAAGCAGAAGTGGAAGAACAAGAGCTACAAGAGGCAATTCGACAGAATAATCATGATAATCGAGAAAGAAGGCGCGAGCGAAATCGCAATAATGCTAATATCAATGAATAATATGATAGAGTACAAAGGAAAACTGAAACGAGGCAAAAAGGAGAAAATGAGAGATGTAACGGTGTGCGAATTCATGAAAGAAGTGAAAGAGAAGAGAGGAAAATGATGAACAAGAAATTCAAAACAGAGATGAACGCAGAAGAAGATAGGCGGAGTTAAAAAGACCAATGGATATAAATTCTGGTATAAATGAATAGATTTTGAGAGACTTAGCGGAAATGAGAGGAATGATAAATAATAAAAGAGAAGGAGGTAAGAGACAATTGGATGAAGCCATAGAGGAAGCTGCGAAAACTCCATTCACACAAGAAATACAATTAGTAGGAATACCCCCAAAATGCAATTTACCTGCGTTAACCAGCATTTTTGATGGAACAACTTGTGCAGTCCAACACATCAAATCTTATGTGAGATGTATGCTACAATGGGAGAACCATGATGCAATATTATGCAAGTATTTCGCATCAAGTTTAACAGGAGAGGCATTAAAATGGTTTGAAGGTTTGCCAAAGAATACTATAACATCTTTCAACCACTTGCAAGCTATATTTTTAGGGGCATATATAAGTAACAATTCCTCGCGACCTGGCATTGAAGATGTATTTGGGTTGAAGCAAAGGGTTGGCGAAAGTTTGAAGCATCTAACTGTGAGGTGGAAGACAATGTGTAGTGATATGGCTGGTCGTGTGGACGAAAGATATCTCATTCTGTCATTCATCAACGTTATGTTCGCAACCAATCTGTTATACATTCAAATTTTCATAATCAAGAATACAATTAGGGGTGTACAGAATGCCCGGAAGCCTGCGGCCTGCCATGTACCGCCCGGGTCCGAAGGAGCCCATGGGCGCCCGACATCCTGTCATGGGCTAGCCCGGCCTGCCCGATAATTATAAGTGGGAGGACCCGGGTTTTTGTTCAAATATTGGAGTCCATCTTGTTAGCCTGCCCGGTAGCCTGTTTAGTTACCCGGCCTGCCTAACTGCCAATAGCCTCGAATAAAGTTTTCTACTAGTGTGATGGATTTCCCAAGAACTTAAATTTCATATGTGGACAATTTATTGGGGTTAGAGAAAATTCTGAATTACATTTCACACTAATGAATATGAATTTCTTGAACTATCATTTGAACGAGTTACAGATATATCATCATTCATCAAGCCAAAAAAACAAACATATATACTTTAAAATTTTGAATTATCTCTTGGGCTCGAGGCCTGCCCGGCCCGACCTGGCCTGGCCTGTATTGTTTCACGGGTATGGACGGGCCATGGGCATTAAATTTTTGTTATTGCCCGGCCCGGCCTGGCCTGTTAAACTTAATGGGTAGTAAGGACTACAAGCCCGTCCGGCCCGGCCTGTGCTATAATCACGCTTGGGCTGGCCTGCCCGGCCCGATGTACACCCCTAAATACAATCACAATGACTGAGTTGCGAGAACTTCAGGAGGAGTATATTGCTCTTGAGGAAAAGCAAAATGAGATGGAATCATACCCCATTGCGAACACAAGTTCAAGAGCAGCGAATGCAAGCTTGTTACCCAAGTTAATAAATACAGTGGCGAGCACCTCGCAAGGGCAACAAGAGAGGATAATGAGAGATATTCAGCAAAAGCTAGTAGCTATGGGGAGTCGTGATCAAGAAGAATTCGAGAGAGAGAGAAACTTTTATAGCCGTGGTGGAAATAACAAAATCCAAAGACTTGATCAGCAGCAAGAAACTTATGGAGGTCATCAGCCGCAAGAAACTTATGGAGGTCAGCGGCAAAACTATCACAGAGGACAGCGAAGTCATAAGATAATATGGGAAGAAATCAAAATGCCACCTTTGAATGCTAGTGTGGAGAAGATATGGGAAGCTATAATCCTAATGGAAAACATACCCGCACCATGGAACATGGGGAGTGAACCACCTCCAAGCTACAGATGTAATGAATTTTGCTCTTATCATCATTTCCATGGACATACAACAAATGACTGCAGAAATATAAAGAGAATCATTCTCAGGATGATAGATCAGGGAAAATTAAATCACTTTCTAGTAGGACAAACACAAACTCATGCATTACCACCTCCTCTAGATATTCACAAGCCAAACACAGCAAAAGAAAGAGAAACATTTGTGATTGAAGTTGCCACAAAGGCAAAGAATCTGTTTTGTAACTCTATCGTACACTCATACAAGACGATTGAAGATTTTCACGATAACACTCTCAGCAGGGTTTTCGCAAGAGATGCCGATGATAGAGAAATAATGAACATTGCGAAGACTTCGCCACTGGAAGAATGTCAAAAGCAGACTATCTCTTTTATCGCAGAAGAAGTACCTGAGGGTGGAGAAATGCACGACAACCCATTGGTGGTAAGATTGGAGATTAACCCAAAACCTAGCGAGGATGAAGATGATGAAGCCGAGAATTCATGGGCAATCAACAGAATTTTGATCGATACTGGAAGTTCCGTGAATATTCTTTTTTATCATACTTATAAAACTATGTGAGGGAAAGATGAAGATCTAATACCTTCAACGTACAAAATCTATGGTTTTAACGGTACTGCAAATAAGCCAAAATGAGAAGTTCATATGCGAATTCCACTGACAGGATTATCCTCTGAAACTTTATTCTGTGTAGTTTATGTGGAATCACCATAAAACACACTGATTGGATGACCTTGGTTACATGAGATTTTAGGTGTGGCATCGAATTTCCATCAATGTATCAAGTTCCCTCATCCCACTGGTGTTGGCATCATAAAAGGAGATTGGGTTGAAGGAAAGAAGTGTTATGAAATTGATATAGAATCTTACGAAGAAAGAGCTTCGAAGAAGAAGAATTGGAAACACAACATCAAAGAAAGAAAAAAAAGGTGAAAGATTGATGGTAGATGTAATAGAACAGAGAGAGAAATGTTGCGAAACCAATATATGATGAAGATAAGAAGTGGCGAAGGCTTCGCAACAGACAAGAAAATGACAGGAAAATTCAAAAATGCAGAGGCAGAAAGTAGCAGAAATAAGAGACTTAAAGAATGAATGTACTTGTTGACAGCCGAAGTAGAAATTGGGAGGTGAAAGAAAAATGTATGATTGGTTTGATCGTAAAAAAAAAAAAAAAAAAAAAAAAATTGATTATGAAAATCTTTCTTATGAATAGCAGAGATGAGGTTGCGAAAGGAAGTTGATATGCAGAAGAAGAGAATATATTTTATGAATGATAAAGATGAGATTGCGAAATTACAAAAGAATTTATATGCAGAAGAATCAACAAATTAATCAGACAGAGGCGAACCAAATATGGCGTACACCCTAGTTCGCGAAATCAAAATTTCGCAAGGGGCAAATGTAAGACCTAAAGTGCGTCATAGAAAGGGGTACCTATTGCATGGCTCAGGGAAAAGGTTACACCGCCCCTGGAACCTGAGTCATGGAGAATTGGGGTCAATAAAGCCCATCCAGGGGAGGTACCTTGGATTTTCAATCTAAGCTTATGACTTAGATTTGACGACCGAGGGTCTCTTCTAAGGAGTCAGCATTTGACCAAGGCTCCGAGGTACACGGTTGAGCCAAGAGTGCACGGTGCATTTGAAGTGTCTCGGCCATTCTAGGCAAGTCTTGGCTTATCTTTTCGGCCCGAAGAAAACTCCACTTAGGGTGCAGTCTCGTAACCATAAGCCCTATAGGCAAAAGGGATAAGAGGCTGCGAAAACAACTGTTTGTTGTTAAGACCGGATGGGAGGAGCTAGCCTTGTATGGCAGAAGTACGTCTCCTTGAAGGGGCAACCAGGGGGAAGATAAGGGAGGCACCCTCCATTAGGGAGCTGATAAGTGTATTAAGACGCAAATGTCATGAGGCTTTATTTTCGCAAGGAAATTTAGGCTTGTAATATTTGTGCGACAATCCTGAAGAGGCAATAATACAAAAGACAAAGATAAGACAGATCAATGGGTCGAGTACATGAAAGTGTAAGGACGTCCTACGATCTCGAGGGCTTTATTTTCGCAAGAATTTTAGGCCTATCATATTGTCGCAATAAAAATTTCAAAGAAAAGGTTAAGGCAAGATCAATTTATCTCATTTGAATGCAAATAACGAGTTGGAATGGGCATGATAGAAGTCATGAGTTTTGTTCTACCATCGCTTCCATGGGCATCAAACAAATGATTGTAGAACATAAAGAGAATTATTCTCGGGATGATTGATCGAGGGGAAGGTGAAACTTTCTAAAGGGAGAAGAAAACAGTCGGACATTACCACCACCACCAGAGATACACATCGGCGAAGGAAAAGAAACATTTGTGATAGAAGTAGGAACAAAAGCCAAGAATTTGGATGACAATGTACTTAGTAGAGTCTTAGCAAGAGATGCTAATATTTTCGCAAGGCAAATATGGGAATGTATAGAATAAAAACATGTTATTTGTCTTCATATGATAGATTTACGTGCTCATAAAATAAAAAGTTGATAATATATTGATTAATTATATTGCAAAAAAGAATTGCTCTTTTAACATGTGAAGAAAGGAACAATAAAGTTAGAACTTGAAGATCCAAGAAATTCGCAGGAAGAGACTACAAAAATAGAAGATTAAAATAATGGATATACAGATATTACAAAAAGAGAAGGAAGAAGACAGAACTATTTCTTGCTTGATTCTTCTTCTTCATTTTCTTCATCTTCATCAGATCCTTCTATTTCCTCATCTTTATCAGACTCCTCTTCTTCGCTAGCATCGCTGTCAGAGATATCCAAAGAAGGCACATTCTCAGGGATTTCATCAAGGAGGCAAGGGTATGAAGAATGAGGAATGTTGTTGTCGTCACAGACCATCTTAATAGTATGATTGCGAAAAAGAATAGCATCATTCTTAAAATTCGCAACAGTAATTTGTAGTTGCTTCTTCAAGCTAGAATATTTGTCATCTCGAGAAGAAAAGTCCTTTGCGAGCTGCTCCTTCTCAGATTCAAGTTCTTCAATTCTTTTGCGAAATCTCTCCTCAGACTCTGCGAACATATGACAATGAATCAGCAACTTAATGACAATTTCATAAAAAACAAACAGTTAAATAAAGAAGAATTGTTAACAACCTTCTTTGTCAGAAATCATATCCCTAATCAAGGCCGTATGCTCAGCTTGAAGACTAACGTTAACACCTAAATTATTTTTGGCATCATCTAGAACCTTCGCAGCCCAAGCGAATTCATCGTCATTGTTTATGATAAGAAGGGAGCGAATTTGATTCTCTCTTTCGCTAAGAATAGCATTTTTGCGGATGGATTCATCCCATTCAATTTGAACCTCAAGAAGAGTTTTTTGGAATTTCGCTAATGCTTGAGCACCTTGACTAGCAATGCGATCTTTGTCATCTATGAGATTACTGATTTTCTTCCTTAAAGTATTAATTTTCTCTTTAGAACTAAGATATAGATGTTTAAATTGGTTGGCTAAGCCTAAACTAGATCTATGATCAATTTCTAAGAGGCGAAATTTAGATTGAAGTTCGTTTAGAGGAAGAGATTTAATCTTGTTATTTGAAAAATTATTCAAAGAATCGTTGAGGTGATCAAGAAGGGCATTGTTATCCATAGGATCAGGGAATGAGTGAAGAAGAATGGCTTCATCGAGAAGGTTATAAACATCTCGAAAATGGTAAATCGGATGAGGGAAGATAATGAGAGAATAAACCAAAGGAAAAAAGAAAAGTCTCATACCATAAAGTTGTTGGTTGGCACTTTGAAGACTAGAAATCTTATACTTCGAGTGGAAGAATCGACTTCTAATTGCTTAGTTTTCTCGAAGAGTAGCAGACTTGATTTTAAATTCTTCATTTATCTTGCGAAGACCAACTGACTTCGGTTTCCAATTCTTCATTTTTCTTGCGAAGTTGAAGATTCTTGTTTTCGAGAATACTGCGCCTTTTCTCAAGATCTGAGGCAACAGCGAAGGAAGCTCTCCCGGACTATAAAGGAAAGTAAAGAAATTATCAAGATATAACTTAAAATCAAAATTATGAAGAAATAAGGGAACAGAGACATACCAAGACACCAAGCGAATTTAGAAAGCTAGGAGTCACTGATCTGGAGACCCCATGAAGAGAATCATCACCCTCTAGTAAAGGAGCGTCACAGATACTCGCGAGAGCTTTGCACGTACTAGAAAGATGATCATCTCCAATTCCTTGCATGGAGTCAGAGAAGATGCTAGACAGTTGCGCCATAGAAGATTCAGTTGGAGAATTCTCCTTTGCAAGAAAAGTATCAATATCATCATTATCTTCATCAGAGCTTTCACCGGATTGAGGATTTGAAGGAGAAGGGGAATGAATCTTTCGTTTCTTTGAAGGTGGGGCAGTAGACTTCTCCCTGCGAAGAGAACCTTTACCCTTTCTTTTGTCTTCGTCTTTCTTCTTCTTCAAACCTTAGAACTTTCTTCTTCTTGAATCTCAAGACCAACCTTCGCAAAGACCGCTTCATCTGTCAGAAACTCATAAACACTATCAATGTCCTTAACTACTTTACCAAAGAGAGCACTCGCCAGGTTGCTTTGTGCTTTTGGGGGGGGCGGTGTCCTTACTGGTAAAGCTGCTAAAGTCATAGTTGGGAAGAGTTACCTTGATGCCTGCAAGCACGAATGAAGATAAGAAACAGAGGCAACAATATTGTTAAAAATAATAAAGAAAAGTATTTCTTACTTCATCCGTGATCGAACTTGTAAATAAGATGCCATGAGTGCTTTGGACTGCTAGGGTACTTGCCTTAGCATTTCTTTTGTAGCTCTTTCTCAACTTGATAATCCCTTTAGGAAAAATTTCGCAAGATTAATAGGTATAAAAAGGAGTGAAGATTATAAATGGAGCGAAATTTAGGAAGTATACCTCTTTTGCTTTTTCGTCTCCATGCTTAAGCCGCTTAAAAACCCAAGGTTGATAATTGGCGAGATTCGCAGGAGCACATGTGAACCCGAAATGTAAGGTCCTTTCAAAACCAACGGAAGAGCGCACCATTTGTCGTCTTTAGAATGACGAGGAACATTATTCTTGCCGAATGCCGAGATCGATATCCCGCATAAGTATTTTATCATTATTCTTGGCGATATTCTCTCTTCTCTTCAAGCGAGCACCCCAGCGTGTTTTATTCTTCATATTTATTACTTCATAGTTTTCGAAGAAGCTTTCCACCGTATATTTTTCGGCGAATATCTCTAAGTCCACAAATTTAGGATCTCTGACTTCTTTTGGGTAAAAAGATCCCTTACCAGCACCACGGTTGGCGAACTCAAGCATTAAGCGGATACAATCCCCGCTCAGTTGGTAGATAGCTCGCGAGAATTTCGCATGAGCAAGAATTTCATAAAATAAGGGAAGATCAGGGTCATATAGAGGAATAGGAAGGCCAGCGAGAATCTGACCTAGCGAAATTATGATTTCCTGACCATCACAATGATGATCAACAAATAATTTGGCAGAAAGAATGGATTTAGATTCTTGGTTGGGAATGGTGGTTAATACGAAACCCTTCTCTTCGAAATCTTTCTGCACTTTGTCCAGAGAAGTTTCATATTTACGACCAACTGGAGGCATTTTCAAAGTATGGGAATGAAGAGAAACTGAAGATCAAAAGAAGTGAAAAGGAAAAGATTTACGATGGCGAAACGGAAGTTACGGAGAGATGTTGAAGAAAAGTTGCAGAGAAAACAAGAAGGAAAGTAAAAAATAAGAAGAGAGGAGTAAGAAAAGTATATATATATAGAGAGAGAGAGAAGGTTTCTTGAAAAGGAAAACACATTTAATGCGAAGAGTAGAAATGAACGGTTGAGAAAAAGCAGTTGAAAAAGACGTGTCAAGAAATGGATGGAGGAAGAGATACGTGTAATAAATTCTGCGTAAAAGTACAGAATCATGTAAATACAGAAAAATATGAAAAATGAACAGCTGCGGCATTTTGAAAGTACTAATTCTCATGACATTCTCTACTTCACAGAGAAGACATGAGAAGAGGCAAGATGTAGGATCAGAATATCGCAACACCAAGACCCTTGCGAAATCTATAAACGACACATTGCGAAGATATCGCAGATGGGTAATATAAATGACGCAACGGATGACGACAGCCTGAACACGAGAAAGATGTGAAGACCTAGCGAGATTTAGGAGTGTTGCGAGATTTAACATTTGAATACTTGCGAGAGTGTCGCAAGTTAGATCCGAAAATAAAGGACAGCTTAGCTGTTATCCACTATGTAATGTCCTATATAAAGAGCCGAACAGGCTTAAGAAAGAGAGAGATCTTTTTCGAGAGTAGAGAGAAAGTTTAGAGGAGAGAGAAAGTCTAGAGTAGCAATTACATTCTTATTTCACTTCCTTCTTGTAAAATTTCTAACTCAATTAATAAAGAGATTGATTATTGATCTTAAATATGTGTTAGATATTATGAATTCTTGTGAGGTGTGTATTGTAGGATTTCCTGCAATTACATGGTCGCCAAATGTTGAGGGGTGAATTTTAGTTTAGGTTCTACCCGTCCTAGCTATTACACATGACCTCACAATTCCAATAATAGTAAGAGAGATAGTTGTCTTTCCATTGTACCTTGTCCTTTCTTTTATATGCTTTCCTAAAAGCCCCTCTTTTCACTAATACATGACACATGTCCTAATACCTCTTAATTACCCTTAATGCCATTCTTTAACATAACCCCTTCCTTCTTCATTAATTCCTCCTTTATCCTCTCATCTTTTATGGGTATCTTTATTTGGGCTTGGGTTTCGTCCCCAAGTTCTTTATCTTAACCCAAGTTCACCTCTACTCTTAGGGGCATCTCCAACTCGTTAAGGGGATATTTTTTTCATGTATCAACATCTTACATGATCTTTGTGAGACAATCATTTGATGTTAACTTGGGAAGTTTCGTATTGATCGATTAATCACTTGAAAATTACTTGAAGCTAGTGGTATGTGTAAGATTACCATTGTTGTCTTCTAAGGATGTTTCAATGATTAAATGAGAGTTTTAGTACGACTACCAATGCCTGGATATAACACAGTATGTATACTTTGTATGTGCACAGTAAAGTTCTAGTTCAGGTCCGGAACTCTTGTTTGTGAACTATGTTTGCGAACGGGTTTACCTGTGAAAAGGTCCGGAGCTATTGTTTGCGTACTCTGTTTGCGAACGGCTTGACAAGGCTAAGTACGGAACTGTTGTTCGCGTACTCTGTTTGCGAACGGCATGACTAGGCCAAAGTACGGAAATGTGGTTCGCGTACTCTGTTTGCGAACACAATGGTTAGGTTCTAAAATAGGTAAGTATGTATTTGATACTCATGAACTCAGGTTCGTTTGCGAACTCAGTTTGCGAACTAAAGTCCTTGGAACTTTAATGAAATAAGGTATGCGAACTTGTTTTGCAAACCGTGGCATTATTTTCATGAATTGGTTCTTTTATAGTACTTTATACAATTACATACCAAACCTTTTATGTTTCAAATGGTTCATATATATTTCTATGAGATGATGAACATTTGAATAACTCTCTTAAAGCACATTTAGATTCATTTGATTATCTATCATGATTGATTGATCATCATATTTGATCTAGAAGTGTTAGATGAATATGGATAAGTTATAGGTGTTCATGTGGCTAACTTCGGTTAACAATTATTGAGCCAACGGTGAAAACGCGGGGGTATAACAACCACACCCAATATTTCGTTCGGAAATATGTATGGACTAAACTCCAATATAATTTCAAGAGCACCAACTTAAAAGTGAGACTCAATCAAAAAATATATCAAAGAGCTTTATCCCTTTCTCAATACAATCAACAAATCGAACAGATAGAAATCCGTGAGCCTGATTGATGTGAGAATAACTTGGACGGTACCAAAGACCAATGCTCAAGTGTCAATTAAGTTTTATCCAACTAACAAGGTCGGATTTATCAACTGTGATTGAACTACGCATAACCTGTGATATTTCACTTATATAAACAAATATAATACGGAAAAGAAGTTACACAGACACTAAAAAATTTGTTAACGAGAAAACCGCAAATATAGAAAAATCCATGGATCAAACTCGCAAATAATATTTTCTACTTCTCTTTACACTAGAAAGTAATATAGTGAAAGCAGATTCGTCCCAAGGGAGGTATGAAGTAATAGTTGTTATACAAATACTCTTAGCAAAGATGATTTTGTGATTCAAAAATTCTGAAAATGGTAAATTGTATTCAAATATGAGATGGAATTGATTAAGGAATCATTCTCGACCACGAAACATAAACCAAGTAGATATATAGCACGTTCTTCGCATTATCTTGTTACTAACAACCCTAGGATAATTAGTACGCTCAACTATCCCGTTATTATCCCCTAAGTTCACCGGATACGGAAGCGCTCGACTACCGGATTCTACTTGCCAAGTTTCCTAGAAGTACGCTCTCTAGGTGTGACTTAAACAAATGCTTTAAGTTTTGTGATATAAGGTTGCTCCTAGTGATGAATTCAAAAGCATGAATCACCTACTAGTGTCAATTTCTACATATGGGCATTTAACAAAATCCCATCATCAATACCCATATATTGCTACTTGTGTTTATATTTCTAGACAATTACGGATCGAAGAAAATCTAAACTAGCAATAGGATTATGAATCAACTATTTAATTTCGAACTTAAATAATCAACAAATAATCCATAAACATTATTAGCATGGTAGAAATCAAACAATAACGAAACTTGTGAGAAAACGAGCTATTTCATATCAATTATAGGTTCATATTTCGGGTTTTGAAATCACCCTTAATCAACGATTGTTTTAGATACTCATAAGTATGGAGTTCATCATCATAATAATAATTGAAATAAAATAAAGAAGATGAAAATATAAAAACGAAAGCAAACCCTAGCTGCGGCTCTCTCAAAAACTCCAAATAGAATACGTGATACCTCAATTTGTAGAAAGACTTCTCTTTTATAGCTCCTCTTGTTCCAAAATTAGGTCTAGTATTCAAAGGTCCAATAGATAAGAGTCCACCAAGCTCATGTGTGAGAAAACCCATGTAGAAAATATGCTCAAAAAGTTGTTGCCGGAAAACTGGTCCCATCGCTGGAAGTTTGCCGGAACAGTCACCTGAATCATCTCAGGTGACCAGAAAAACTAGTCAGATCATCGAGTCTACTCAGTCAAAGTCACTGAGTCAGGATCCGAGTCATAAGATAACTCAGCTGACTTAGTTGCCAAAGCCATCTTGCACTGCACTATGCATTCCTGCACTTCAGCTCTACAACTTGAGCACTGCACACACCCACTTCTAAGTCCAGCCTGCAATCGAACCCATCAGTAGCTGCTCTTTCATTCATACATATTCCATCCTTGCCTGCAATACAACATCACTAGCACACAACAAAGCCATACAACAACACAAACAATAACTTCATATCAGCTTCCTTGTAATACAATTACCCATCACCAACACTGATAACTGCAGCCATTAACCATAACAGCTATCCCCTTTTGCAACTGCAGCTGCACTTTTGCCTGTAAAGTAATTCCCTGTAAACCATTCTACCAGTACCAGTTCCTTCGCAAAACATCAATATTATCATCATTGCTTCAGTTCAGCTGCAGTTCATACATTCTCAGCGTTCGAGCACCAGCAACAACAGCAGCTCCAACTACAAAGATTCAACAGCACCATTAGCTCAGTAGAACCACAGTCTCAAGCCATTCTCAGTACCACTAACTCAACCATCCAACCATATAAACTCAGTCCCCAAAATCCGTGAGAGCAAGAGTACATTTTCACTACCATCGACCCATGGCACCGCACCAGTTCCATTGCCTGATTGTCTGCATAAAAACTTATCCAAAATCCCACTATCTCGAGCCATTGTTTCAGTCTTCTTGCTTGTCTTTCGATTTGCACTTGCAGCCAAGACTTGATCCAACCACCACTCAACCTTGCACACTTCTGCTGTCCTAACAAACCCAGTTCAAATCCTTCTCAAGTCGAACCCAATTCAGCTCCAGATTCGAGCTAAAACTACCAGAGAACAACCACTTTTCCTAGTTCAAATCTTCTAATACAGACCCATACTTCCCTCGGTTTCATTCTTCAAGTAATCACCAGAACCCGTATATCGACTCACATATACCATTGCAGCAACAGCCCATTGTAGACAAACTCTGCAATGTCATCTCCTGCCATTGTGTTCACATTTTCGCTGAAATGACCTAACTCCTTCCGACAAGCACACTTCAATTCATTCCTTGTAGAGCAATACAACAAATTCGCATACAGCGGCTTCCTATATTAACTGAAATCCAGCTCAGTTCAGCTCTCGTAAACACCCATCAATCTCAGAACCCTTTGCATACATTTCAACCACCACCTGCAACAGCTCACAACATTTCCACCTGTAGCTTCAAATCTACTGCCATCAGTTGCAAGCCTGCAATTTCACCAGCTCATCCTCATCACAGTCTCTGGCAGCAATTCATATACTCAACATCAACTACCAGACCAGCATCTTAGCAGTAGCGTCATAATCACCTGCAATATCATCAAGACCACTACCATATTCTCTATATCACAACAAGCCATTCACTCCAAACTCAAATCTGAGCTGAACCCATCTTTTATTAGTCAACAATACTCCGAATCTTCATCTCCACAAAACCCTAGCTTGCAATTTCATTTCAAATCCAAAACACAATACCCTTTGTTCCAACTGCAATTCTGAACAATAAAACCCATCAACACAGCAGACCCAACTTCTTCAATTCATCTTCTCTGTGAATTCACCTAATTAATCTCTGAAATCGAACCCAACTTCAAATCCATGTTCTGACCATTGAAAGACAACCAGAACAATGAATTTATCCTCAAACCCATCACAATCTTCATTACTGTGTTTTAATTTCTCAAAACAACATCGTATCTTCATCTTCTAAATCTGAATCCATCTCGTTCTTCTTAAGTTACCAAATCACCAGATTTAAAACCCATTCTTCTGAACTTTTCGATTTCACTTCCCATCTGTTCATCACCAGTTCCTCTTCCTTGAATTTCTTCACAGTAGCAGAATATCTCTGGTTTACTCAACACAGAACCTCTCCTCTCTGAGCCGCCATCTCGTCTCTCAGTTTCAGGTGAAACTACTAATGATAAGAGAGAAATAAAGCTTCTCTGAATTCTAGGGTCGTGTAAAAATATGCAAGTGGATCCACCCCGGTGAATTGGCTAAGGGGGTACCCAGATGACTCTAGGCACCCTTAGAGTTGATACGATCCGCCAAAGAATGACAACTCCTCTTTCTCCATTGTTCTTCCAATAGCGCTTTCCTGTGCAGCGACGATTCTGCATTCCTTGCTCCAAATGAACGCTTTCTTCTTTCTCGAATTATTTCACCAACAACATCCATCTCTTACTTCTCAAATATACTTCTTCTCTTCAATTTCTATTCATCGCTAAAGCAGCCATGCTTTTCAGACAGATATTTGCATCACTAAAGCCGACATACTTTTCAGACAGAGATGAAGAAATAAAAGCAAATAATGAGAAATAATCCGCCTCCAACAGCAGTTGCACTCGAAATGATACTTTTGCCCTGTTTCTTCTTCTTTTGTTCAAAATGACTCCAAAGTACCTAAACACTCAAAAGCAAACATAAGATACAAAATTTACAAGAAAACTGTAGTTGCAGGAAATCCTACACTCCACCCCTCACAAGAATCCGCACAACTAAGCCATTGAAGATGAACAACTATGATTTTTATTGATTAATTCCTTGAATGTTTACAAGATAAAATGGAAAAGAGCTAAAGAAATTACAATCACTACAAACTTTCTCTCTCTTAATGACTTACTCAACACTCGAAAAGAACCCCTCCTACAATAGGCTTGCCCGACTCCTTATATAGGGTATTACATAATGGATGACAGCTAAGCTGTCCTTTATTTTCGGGAATAACTTGCGAAATATCGCAAGTGTACAAATATATAATATCGCAACTCTCTTAGATCTCGCTAGGTCTTCACATCTTTCTCGTGTTTTGGTTGTCGTCATTCATTGCGTCATTTATATTACTCATCTGTGACACCTTCGCAATGCTGTCGTTTATTAATTTCGCGAGGTATTGTTGTTGCGATATTCTGATCCTACATCTTGCCTCTTCTCATGTCTTCTCTGCGAAGAAGAGAATGTCATGAGAACTAGTATTTTGAAATGCTGCATCTGCATCCATTTGTTTTTTCATCAATTTTTTGCCGACAAAATTCCATGAATTAGGGATAACCGCTTACACGTGTCTAAAATTATCCCTTTTTACCTAAGCACATTTAATGTTATCCTAAGTTACTCTTTTCTTGTCTATTTAAGGGGGAATTCCTTATGAAAGTGTTTCTTTTCTTTTACTTCGTCTTCTTCATCGTCTGCAACTTTTTACTGCTGTTTTTCTTCATCGTCTTCTTCATCAACTTTCTGCTATTATTCTTCTGCTAATGTTCTCATCTTTCTTCTGTTACTGTTTCTATGGAGCCATCAAGGTTTGTTATTTTTGCTGAATTTGATTATTTTGTGATTGATCTCTCCTATTGAAGTTGTTTTGTTTTGATATTGTTCTTCTTTTAATGATTCTCCTGCTATTTTTGTTTTAGCAAGAACAAATCTAACACCAAGTTCACCGTTCCGATCCCTACTGTCTCCGTGGGCTCGCAACCGAAAATCACTGTTACTAAGAGAAAGTCCGCGAATAGCAAGGTATTTAAGAAACATTTATCCTTCTAATAACAATATTGTTGCCTTTGTTTCTTATTTAACTTGTAATTCGCAGGATGACAAAAATGTTGATAGGTCCCCCAAGAAACCTCGTCGTTCTAAACCTGTTGCACCTGCTATTTCCTTTCCTACATTCAAACTTACAACTCCTCCTGCGAAATCTTCACAAGATAAACCTACTGTTTCTACCTGCGAAAATATTGTTGATCTTTCTCCTATGCCTGAATTTTTCATAGATCAAATCCCTCATAACAGTCCTGTTGCGAATGAGCCCATTTCTTCTCCTATTGTCAATGCCTCTTACGTTTCCCCAGTCATTGATCTTCATGAGACTTCCTCTTCTCATGATATTCCTTTAACAAAAAATGACTCATCTCTTCCTTCTTCTATCGTCGTTACTTCCTTATCTGAGCAAATCCCTCTTACTAAGGAAAATTTGGAAGGAATAGACGTGACCTTCAAAGTTCTATCAGATATTATGAACGATGCCAAGAAGACTTCTGTTGATCCTATCAAATCTAATGTCTGCGAGGTTTTGAGCAAATACCTTGGCTCCGATAGAATTTCGCAAACATCTTTGGAGCAAGAAGTTAATATTTTGAAGAATAATCTCCAAGCTATGACTGCAAAGTGTAATATTCTCCAACTTGAGAATCAAAAACTTCAAAATGTGTCGCTGGATCGTGATAATCTTCGTAAGAAGAACGAAGAATTGAAAGGTACAATCTTACCTCTGTATTTCTAAAGTAAGAATCTCTCTTTTTTTTTGTTTTTGTTTTTTTTTTGATCCTCAAGCCCTTGTTCGCCCTTCAAGCTTTAAACCAGAAGCGAAAAATGGAGATATATCAGTTGGAATCTACTGTTGAAGAAGCTCGAATGGATAGAGATGCTTGGATGGAGCAATATAACCAATTAGATAATCTTCATACATATTCTGTTGATCAAATAGATAATCTTTCTAAAGAAAATTCTGACTTAGTTCAGAAACAAGGCTCATTAAGTAATGAATTATCTCGCCTCTCTTACTCTTTGACTAAAGCTAATTTGGAGTTGGAAACTTTATCAAATGAGAATGGAATTCTTTCTCAAGAGAAGCGAACTCTGTTAAACAAGGTGGCGATTTACTCGCAACAGTCTGATGTTTGTCAAAAAAATATGTAAAGAACAAGAACGATCTCTTTGTTCGCTGAGAAATCAACTCGAAGAAGTTACTGCCTAGAAGGATAAATTTATCCAGGGTAGAATAATCTTAAGTGTAAAGGCAAACCAATTCAAGGATCAATGTTCCAAGTTAGAAGAGTCCAATTCTTCCCTTGCGAAAGAAAATGCCTTACTTGTTTCTAACGAAAAAAGCTTGCGATCTCGACTGAAAGGTTTAATTGGAGATAATTTTGACAATGCCATGGATCACTTGGAGAATAGTTGTTCGACTTTAATCCAATATCTTACCTCGCAAAAGGAAGGTAGTCATATTATTTGACTACCTTAATCCATTTATTTATTATTTTGTGATATTTTCCTTGCGAATTCCAAAAATCTGAATGATTTTCTATGTTCTTTTCTTTTGCAGATTCTGAGAAAAATCTTCATTCCTCTATTGCCACTCTAAAATCTGACTATTCAAAAATTCGCAAAGAAAATGGAATACTCGTTGCTTCCCTTGCTCGCTCTCGCGATCGTGCGAAAAGAAAGATTCGATTATATGTCTGACTGTAAAGATATAGAGAGTATAAATTATCAGAAAGCACTCCTTCGTCAATTTCATCTTAAAGCCGAAGTTCTTGTGAATGATGTTTTACTATCTAAATCTCTTGATCCTGTATCTATCGAACCTCTTGAAGTAAGCGATGATGAAGTTCCTAACCCTCCTGACAGCGATTATGACTACAATAGTGGTGAAGAGTTCGCAAATGAAGAGACAATCCCTCCTAGTAAAGTTGTCAACGATGATCTGGGTGAAGGAGGATCTGGTGGAAATATAATAACTGGCGAAAATATGGATAAAGTTGCTGAAGAAAATCCAGTATCTCCTTCTAGTGAAAAAAACTGATATTTGAGAATTGACTTTCTCTTGTAATTTTTCTTCTTGTACTGTTACTTCTTTACGTACTTCAATCATCTTTTAGATGTGTTCATCTGCTTATTATTACTCTTTCTTGCAACAAGTATAATTCTTGATATTTAATAATTACTATTTTGTTTTCCATTATCTTCATTTATGTTGAAATTCATCATTGTGACAAGATCGCATGACGTCTTTACATTTTCATGTAATGACCCATTGATCTTGCCTTATCATTGCTCTTGTGTGGTCTTATTTTGCCTTCCTAGTTAAAGGTCTTATTTTGCCACCCCTCATTGCGACAAAATCGCAGGACGTCTTTACATTTTCATGTAATGACCCATTGATCTTGCCTTATCATTTCTTTAGTATTGTTGCCTCTGCGGGATGTTTTTGTTGCGACAATATGACCGGCCTAAAAAATTCTCTCGAACTTAAAGCCCCATGACATTGTCGTCTTGCGACGAAATCGCAGGACGTCTTTACACTTTCATGTAAAGACCCATTGATCTCGTCTTAACCTCGCGTTAGTATTATTGCCTCTTCAGGATCATCGCACAAATATGACAAGCCTAAATTTTCTTGCGAAAATAGAGCCTCATGACATTTGCGTCTTAAGACACTTATCAGCTCCCTAATGGAGGGTGCCGCCCTTATCATCTCCCTGGTTGCCCCTTCAAGGAGGCGTACATCGGCCATACAAGACTAGCTCCTCCCATCCGGTCTTAACAAAAACCAGTTGTTTTCGCGCCTCTTATCCCTTATACCTATAGGGCTTATGGTTACGAGATCGCACCCTAAGTGGAGTTTTCTTGGTAGAGTGCAGCATGTGCCAAGACTTTCCAAGAATGGCCGAGACACTTCAAATGCCCCAGGCACTCTTGGCTCAACCGTGTACCTCCGCGCCTTGGTCATACACTGACTCCTTGGAAGAGACCCTCGGTCGTCCAACCAGGGTTTAACCTTATATAGTTGGAAATCCAAGGTATCTCTCCCGGATGGGCTTTGTTGACCCCAAATTTTCATGACTCAGGTTCCAGGGGCGGTGTAACCTTTTCCCTGAGCCATGTCAAGAGATACCCCCTTATATGACGCACTTTAGGTCTTACATTTGCCTCTTACGAAATATCATTCGCGAACTAGGGTGTACGCCATAAAGGTTCGTCCCATTCGTATAAATCATTCATTTTTGAGTATCTCTTGTTATTTTATTTGCGAGATATTCGCACATTCTTTCTTTATTTTATGCAATTTCGCAATCACTCTGTCGCAAGAACTTTTCATATGAATTCATTTCATTTCATCCATTCAATATTTAGCAACCTATTCTTTCCCTTCCATCTTCTATGGGTAATATTTCTTGAGATATAATCTATTCCACGGTCTATCCAATCTTTGGCCCACATCTTTGCCCTCAGGATCCATTAATCTATATGCCCCTGTTCCAACTATCTCCTTGATGATATAAGGTCCATCCCACTTTTTCACCAACTTGCCACCACTTTCTCGCTAATATACTGGTGTTTCTCTCAATACCATATCACCTGGTTGAAATTCGCGTGTCTTGACACGTTTGTTATATTCTCTGGCTAATCTTCGCTGATAATTCTCCATATGCTGTAGTGCTCTTTCTCTCTTTTCCTCTAATTCATCTAATTTAACCAAAATTTTACCCGCACTAAGATTTTTCTCCCAAGCTTCTCTCTTTGTTGTTGGAATAATAACTTCTGTCGGAAGTACAGCTTCAACTCCATATGTTAGACAAAATGGTGACATTCCCGTAGCTTCTCGCCTTGTTGTATTGTAAGCCCATACTGAATTATGCACTTGTTCACACCATGCCTTATTATGTCCTTCTAACTTCTTCTTCAGTATATCTGCGATTGTTTTATTTGTTGCTTCCGCATGTCCATTGGCCTGCGGGTATAAAGGAGTTGATTTCCCACATTTTATTTGAAATGCATTAAGTAGTAATTCTATATTTTGTCCCTCAAACTGTTTCCCATTATCGGATACCAAGCTGTCTTTGGAATTCCAAATCTGCATATTATGTTTTCGAATATGAAGGTAAAAATATCTTTATCGCGAATGTGTTGTCTTTGCTTTTACTACGCCCACTTTGTGAAATAATCTGTGAGCGACAATCGGATATCTCCTCTGCCTTACAATGCACAGTAAAAATGGTCCTACAATATCTAACCCCCACTTTCCAAAAGGTCATACACTTGTTGAAGAGGTTAATGGTGCTCCTGGTGCATGTATTTTCTTTCCGTGCCTTTGACAATCTTCGCAACGTCTTGATATTTGTTTCGCATCTTCATGCATATATGGCCAATAATAGCCTTGCATTTTCGCCTTATGTGCTAAAGATCTTCCACCACTGTGATTGCCAAAGATCCCCACTTGTGTAACATTTTTAACACTTGCTTCTCCTTCCTTTCGTGTTAAACATCTAAGCGAGGGTCCATTAAAGGATCTTCGGTACAATACCCCGTCTCTTAATTCATAATTTGTTGCACGGCTTTTTAATTTGTGCATCTCTAATCTATTTCTTGGCGTTTCTCCTTTCATTAGATAAGCATGAAGTTCTGTTCTCCAATCTTCGCAATAGGGTCTTTGTGCTCCATCTTCTATGAGCATTATTTCTGCTTCTTCCTCTTCCTCTTTGTTGATTGACGGTGATAGAAGTGTTTGTATTTTTATGCATCTCGCAGTTGGATCTGTCATCATACTTGATATAAAAGCAAAAGCATCCGCGAGTCTATTGTCTCTTCTTGATATGTGTCTCCATTTTATTTTTGGTATCTTCGCCGACAATTCTTCAACAAGTTTTTTGTATTTTTTCAAGGATGGTTCATTTGTAGTATATTCTTCTTTTATCTGGCGAATAGCTAACTGGGAATCACTGGTGACTCTTACATTCTCCAACTTCATTTCTATTGCGAATCGCAAAGCATGTATTATAGCTTCATATTTGTTTCATTGTTGGTAGATGCAAATTCCAATCTGAAAGAAAAAGCCATTTTATTGCCTTCTGGTGAAATTACAATGATCCCAATTCCGTTACCTTCTCCATTTGACGATCCATCTACCAATATTTCCCATCTGTTTGGCTCAGTTAATAAATCCCTTGGATTTCCATGTTCTTCTTCTATATCCATCATTTCTTCCACTGCTTCATCCTCTTCCAATGGAAATTCTGCTAAAAAGTCTGCAACAACTTGTGATTTGGGTGAGGATAGTATTTCATATTTGAGTTTTCAATGACTTACTTGAGCATTCCATCTTTCAACCCTTCCTGACCTTTTTGAATTTTTCATTACTGACTCAATTGGTACTTTTGTCATTACCTTAACTGTGTGTGCTTCGAAGTAGATTCGAAGTTTAAATGTTGCGTAAACTAATGCCAAAATTAGTTTTTCAATTTTTGAATAATTTTTCTCCACGGCATTGAATGTTTTGCTGATGTAATAGATTGGCTTTTCCACTCCTGCGTCCATTCGCAGTAATACTGCGCTTAGTGCATGCGAGGTTGTCGCAAGGTAAATTAGTAATTCTTCCCACAGCTCTGCTTTTTGTAAGATTGATATATCCATTAGATGTTCTTTTATTCCTTGTAACGCCTTTTCACATTCATCTGTCCATCTAAATTTCGCTCCTTTTTTAAGTATGTTGAAAAAATGCTTGCACTTATCAGATGATCGCGAGATGAATCTTCCTAGCGAAGCTAATAGTCCATTTAACTTTTGCACATCTTTCACTTATTTGTTTGGTGTCGGCATATCGCGAATTGCTTGTACTTTCTCTGGATCAACTTGTATTCCTTCTTTTGACACAATGTATCCTAAAATTTTTCCAGATGCCACCCCAAAGGTACATTTTTCCGGATTTACTTTGATGTTGAAATGTCTCATTTGTTCAAAAATTTCCTTCAAATCCCGTACATGATCTTTTGCTTATTTACTTTTTATTAACATGTCATCCACGTATACCTCTAGTGTTTTATGTATCCATTTTTCGAAAACACTTTTTCTACCATCCTTTGGTATGTTGCTCCAGCATTTCGCAGACCAAATGGCATTTTTGTGTAACAGTATAATCCTCTTGGAGCGAAAAAGGCAGTATGCTCTTGGTCTTCTTCAGCGAGAGGAATTTGATTGTATCCCTTGTATCCATCAAGAGAGGATATCCTTTCATTTCCTGCTGCTGACTCAACCATTTGCGGAATATATGGCAAAGGAAAACTATCTTTTGGACAAGCTTTGTTTAGATCGGTAAAATCTATGCAAATTCTTATCCCTTTTTTCTTCTTTGGGACTACGACCATATTTGCTATCCATTCGGGATATTTTGCTTGTCTAATAATTCCGGCGTCAAGCATCTTCTGTAACTCTTCTTCTATTTGAGGATGATATGTTGTTGCAATTTTTCTAATTCTCTGCTTGAATGGTCTTGCATTTTTATCAATCTCTAATTTATGACAAGCTACAGATGGATCTATTCCAGGCATCTCATCCATATCCCACGCGAAAATGTCTTTATAATCTCGCAACAAATCAATAGTCTTTCTTTCCTCATCTGCCTCCATTTTAGTCCCAATTTTTAACATCTTGGGTTCTTCTTCAGTTCCGATATTTACTTCCTTTGTTGGCTCTGCCGCAGTGTAGCTAGCCTTCGGTTCTCCCATGGGCGTTGGTCCTTTTATTTCCTTCGCAAGTTCATTCTCTTCGCCATATATTCCTTTTCCTTCTTCTGCTCTTATCATGTAAGTTCTAAATTCTTCTTCCTTTTTTCGCTGCTTTTGCCATCTTCTTGCGATCTTTACGCCTCTTCACCTGTTCTTCATAATGTTTTACTTCGATTTGATGATATATCCTTCCTTTATCGGTATCTCCTCTGATTTCGCCAATTCCACTCGGCATAGGAAATTTGACACATTGATGAAATGTCGATGCTACAGCTTTTATTGCATGTATCCATGGTCTTCCCAACAGCATGTTATATGGTGATTCCATATCCACTACACATAACGTCAGATGTGTTTCAATTTCTCCCAACAAAATTCGTATTTTTATCTCCCCTTTAGGTTTTGTTATGGATTTGCCGAAACCATAGATATGATATGTTGCGGAAGTCATTTCTTCAATTTTGTACCCCAATTCTTTATAAGCATGATAAAACATTATATTCACTGAACTCCCTGTGTCCACCAAAGTTCTACTTATTGCCCATTCTTCCACTGTTTTTGTTGGTTTTCCTTCTTCCTTGCTTGCGTTTATTGTAATCACTAGTGGAGACGTGTGGCTTAAATTCTCTCTTGGTATCTCTGTTGCTGTGAACATAATCTTCTGTTTTTCCCATTCTTTTAAGGGTAATGCCTTCTCTGTTGTTACAACTTTCTTTCCTTCAAAATCTCGCTTATGTATTCTCCCTGATATTTTCATGAAATTTATTAATCATCGTCTTTGTAATCATATTACATTCCCATTCTCCCTTATTCTCCTTGATTCTGGCCTTCTCCATTTTAAACAATTCATCCATCATATTTTTGATTTGAAAATTTTTAATGACAATATCCAATCTCACATCCTCAGTGGTCCCTGTTTCTAGCGCCAATATGTAGTTGCGGGAAATCCTACACTACACCCCTCACAAGAATCCGCACAACTAAGCCATTGAAGATGAACAACTATGATTTTTATTGATTAATTCCTTGAATGTTTACAAGATAAAATGGAAAAGAGCTAAAGAAATTACAATCACTACAAACTTTCTCTCTCTTAATGACTTACTCAACACTCGAAAAGAACCCCCCCACAATAGGCTTGCCCGACTCCTTATATAGGGTATTACATAATGGATGACAGCTAAGATGTCCTTTATTTTCGGGAATAACTTACGAAATATCGCAAGTGTACAAATATATAATCTCGCAACTCTCTTAGATCTCGCTGGGTCTTCACATCTTTCTCGTGTTTTGGTTGTCGTCATTCATTGCGTCATTTATATTACTCATCTGCGACACCTTCGTAATGCTGTCGTTTATTAATTTCGCGAGGTATTGTTGTTGCGATATTCTGATGCTACAAAAACATAGCAAAGAAAGCATAAACAATAGATAAATATTAAGGTGTTTTAGACACCTATCAGTTTTTGACAAGGGCATTTATAGTAAACTAGACATGATCTCGTTGTATAAATAATCCCTGGCCCGGTATCAAGATTATTGAATCTACATAAATATAATTTGTATTCGGCAAGAGAATCAATAAACTGTATTTAGCTAACGGGTTCAGCGGTCCTAAAGTTATTTTGAAAGTGTATATGTATGCCAAATTTCAGGGCTTTCCCCAGCAGAAACCTTGTTATTTCATGTACGCCAATATACATGTCTTTTATGTCATATACATGGCATTATTCATATCCAGAATAGGATTAGACGCCATTCTTGAATTAATGAGTTATTAAGAATATTATGCCTAATACATAGTCATATAAGTATCTCCTCAAGTCGCAAAACTCCCCCGGCCGAGTTCCTTGAACATACTATAGCGGCATTATTGTATTCGAAGTTTGTACTAAAATGGCATTATGTTTCCAAATCTAAACCTGGCATGTTGCCTTAAACACAAATTCTAGATTGCAGTTGTATGATGATCACATCATAAGCCTCGCGACATATTGGCTAGGCATGGCCAAGCCCCTGGAATACACCGCACATCTCATAAACCACCTTGGCCAGCTATGGCTAAGGCCGTGGAATAACCATTGTGGCTTATAATACTTTGGCTAAGAAAAACGTGTGAATGGCTCATAAGAAATCATTTCAAAACAATTGACTAAGTCCATGACACAATTTGGCAAAACATGGCCCGTGGCATATCCGTCATTGTGCCACATCATGAGCCATGGCACCATGCCACGTGCTAATCATGACCTTGGAAGCTTAAGCCAAGGCTATGACACCATGCCACGCGTTATTCCCGGCCTTGGCATCTTAGGACAAGGCCATAACACGAAGCCTTGCGATATTCCCAGCCTTGGCAGCCTAGTCCAAGGCCATAACACGTAGCCGTGCGTCGTTCTCGGCCATGGCAGTTTAAGCCAAGGTCGTGGCACCTAGCCATGCGACGTTCTCGGCCTTAACAGCTTAAGCCAAGGACGTGACACCTAGCCGTGCGTCATTACCGGCCTTGGGAGATTAAGCCAAGGCCATGGCACCTAGCCGTGCGTCATTATCGGCCTTAACAGCTTAGGCCTAGACCGCGACACCTAGCCGTGCGTCATTACCGGCCTTGGCATATTAAGCCAAGGCCATGGCACCTAGCCGCGCGTCATTATCGGTCTTAACATCTTAGGCCAAGGCTATGACACCGTGCCATGTGCCATTCTCGAACATCACAACTTAGGCCAAGTCCATGGCACTATGCCGCACGTCATTCTCGGCGATCATAGCTATTGCCGAAGCTATGGCAAGACTCTGTGCACTATTTTCGGATATGACATCTTATGCCCCAACAAGGCACGATTAAGTCCTAAACATATGGCATACCAATGGCTACGATTTAGCCTAAGTAAGATGAGATCTATGATTCATCAAAAACACCTAAGAAATATCAAAATACATCACATGGAGGATTCTTCATGGGGTATTGGTCTGGTGGTCTACGACAACATGCGGCGTGGCAACACCCCATGTGAAAAGTTAGATTAACGGTGATAGTTGCAAACGGTTGGAGAGATTATGGATTCGTAAGAAAATGAGTTTCCAGAAACTTCCCTAGTTTATCTCACATGATCCCATATTCTCCATCTCTCCACAACCTCAATACCTCTACTACTCACGATATTGGCATTGCGTAAACTTAGCCTATTCAGTAAACAGAACAAGCTTTCATACCCAAAAGCTCTGTATCCTTCCTAGTTTTCAATACCCAACATACACACAATTCAATACCATTGCCAATTTCTTAAGCTTTTATGCTTCCCTCCCCTAAGATCAACCCATCTTCTTCTCCATCATGACCGAAGCAGGACAGAACGGTTGTTATCGTGGTTTAGGCTTGTCCTGTTTGATTTTGTTTTTCGAACCTAAACAGAAGGTACCACAGCGGTGCATTTGTTTTACCTGGAAGTAATTTTTAGGTACTAACAATTGGCGACCACAGACGGAGATGAACCTCTCGGTCACGAAATCAGATTCTTCATCCGACTGAAAGTCAGTTCTTCAACCTCTTGAAAACAGGGTAGATCTTAAACCAAGAAAAGTCAGGTCTCACATCAAGGAGCACCACTATATCACAAGTAAATATTCTCAATCATTACAGGATGCATCAGGAGCATATGAACACACAAAAAGATGCGGAGCCTCAAAGTTCAAACACTATGGAAGATATGATAAAGATGCTGGCGAATGTGATTGCAACCCAAGCTAATATTTCCAAATCACAGGATGAGATACTTTGTTTGTAACACCCCGAGTTCCGGACCAGGGTCAAACCCATATGCAGATCCGAACTCGAAGCATTACGGGTCGGAAAGAGACTAAACTTTTTTTCTAAAAATTATTTTTTTATAATTATTTCACTAAGCTTGAGGAATTATTTTTATACATGAGTTTAATTAATTACTAGGGCTTAACCCGTGCCATAATGGCACGGGTGTTATATAAATTACGTATAATCATGTTATATTATTTATTGAAAATAGCTTCTAGTCAAATTATTCTGGACTTTGAAACAGAAGCCCGGAGAACATGGGCTTTTGTATACATGTAAGATCATTTTGTAAATACCAATATATTGTCAATAATCTGATAAGTTTATCTATCAAGATGAAATCAAAATTCTATTTCCACTAAGTCTAAACAAATAGAAACGAAAATTGGTTCTTGAGAAAATCTCACCTTTCTAGACTAAAAAGTTGTAAATAGATTGAAACCCCGAATCAAACTCTTATCCGGAGACTCGTACTCTACTATGAGAAAATGAGCGACCTGTAATAGCCAAATTTTCATAATCTGGTTAATCATGAGCTTATTGCAATCAATAAGGTTATCTTTGAAAATGTATACTTCAGCTAAATATACAACAAATGATTTTTAAGAAAATGATAGAAACCCCAAAAATTCATACATGAAACAATGTAAAAAAAAAAAATTTATCTTAGCTCAGAGTAGTTTAACTGGTCACAGATGTATCTACTAACAACATTCTCAATAAAATATTAAAATCAAATTACACTTCAAACAAATAAAATAAATACAACACAACCGTCATTGATGGTCAGGAAACCAAGTTCCTACTGGGGATCATTACCCATTTAAATCTCGGGGATCATTACCCGCCGTAAGCATGAAAAAAGGTTTCATCTAACAGAAAAACATGAAATCTTCCTTTTAGTAATTAATTTTACAATTTAATTTATATAATATTCCCATTTCAATTTCATGGTCATGTACATTATCAAAACAACAATTACACAATTCAAAATACAATAAAAGAATAATAGATAATTTTCAACCAAAGAAGTCACAAATGGATATTAGTAGAAGATGAGTTAGTAAACCTACCTTGATTGTAGTTTTTCATTTCATATTTGAGAACTCCAATGAAACCCATAAATCACTCCATATCAAAACATATTTCTTCAATTCCATAAATAACACCAAATATATCCAATTCACATAAGAAGATATAATATATAGGAAATTGTATATGAGGAAGTCTAATTTATTAAGGTACTTAGGGAAACAAAGAAAATGGAGGAGATGAAACAGGATAAAGAAAGGTTGGCTCTTTTCTTATTCTCTCTAGCTAACCAAATATATATATATATATACTTACTACACATTAATTTCTCGAGCATTATTATCTCCATTAAATGTACAAAAGGAATTCCATTAGACTCCATGCAAATTTTGGCGGATGTCTACACCACTAGACGATAAGTGCATGCACCAACATTAAAATAAAAATAACCTATTTTAAATGTTATTTATGTTTGCTTTCAATTTCTTTATATTATTACAAATGAAACGTTCTCTTTTTCTTCTTCTTATTTTCCAAAACAAATTCCAAATCCTTTCATTTATTATTGTCTAATAAATTTCATTCAATACAATAATTATCCATACACATAATAAATCAATTATTTACTACTAGCATTCACTACGTACATGCAATTCCTTCTTTTTGATTTTTCTTTCTCACATTCGCATGCAATCCACATGCAATACAATTAAATAATAAACACTTCGTGCAATACATTATTATAATTATTTATCTTTACATTAATTCATGAATTAATACTAACATTAGTACACATAAATATATTTATTACTTTTCTTAAATTTTTTGTTTTTTTTCCGACCATTTTTCTCTTTCCTCTCCGGCGACTTCTTTGGCGACTGAAAGCCATTTTTGTTCGACGGATTCAACATGGTTGCTGCTAGATTTGATTTTGGCTTTGTAATCCTTTTGATTTCTTTCCACGATTTTCACATTTTTGGATTTCCTTTTCTCGTTTTTCTCAGACGACTCTGTCATTCTTCTTCTTTTATTTTTAGGGTTTGTTTTTCCCTTTTTGTTTTTAAGGTTCTTCTGCAACCTTCATGGCTAGATCGATTAGAGCTTCTTCCCGCAACCAGTTGACAACATCACCTCCCATGCCTTCCTGCCCTCTTCTTCTTCAGCTCCGGCCTCAGAAGAAGTTAGTAATGGTGATGGCTTCTGCCATTGCCCATTCAAGAGCTTTCATGGATGTCCAGACGGGGTAAAGGGTGAAGGGTATGCCAAGGGATACATCATATGGCATTTACACGACATATATCTTTCTTCTGAAGCTAACAAGGAATTTTGCAGAGAACTGATTGCCAAGCATCAACATATACAACGTGCATGGGAGAAAGTTCTTATGTGCTTACGGATGTGGTTGTGATGTAGGTGTATGCACCTACTTGCTTGGTTGATGCCGTGCAAGGGAAAGAAAGGAGTGATTCATGGGGATGTTGTTGCAGGTCCACTCAATGGTGAAGACGCTGAGTTTCTTTTCCACGGATTAGCTATATCTTCTGAGGTTAGTGTTGTTTGTTCGGATAATTTAAACGTTATGGTTTGTGTTGCTTTTGAGGTGAATGATGGAGATGTTGCAGCAGAGCCTGCCTGTCCTCTTTCTACGGAGTTGCTTAACTCTGTTTTTCAGCGACAATTCACAACAGTAACGTGTATTCCTCACCAGTGCCGGTTATCTTTTTCAAGAAATTTGAAATTATGTCTTGACAAAGTTATCCTTAACCCATCTAACTTGAATGCTTGGTTGCAGCTGATATTACTACCTATTTTTACATTAGCACTCTATAGGCCGAGAAACTCAACTGAGGCAAAATCCGGTAAGCGGAAGCGTCTTCAAGTTACTGCCATAAACCATGCTTTATCAGTTTGGAAAGAGCCCAATGGTTGTCGTGTTTTGGTTGAAAAAATGCTATAGCTCCCTGTCCATTATGGGCCTAAGCAAAAAGATGAGAAGAAGCAGGGTTCGGCTAAGTTAACAGCTTGCCGCAAGAAAATTAGTTGTGGACATTTCTCCTCAGCGATTCGAGTACTTTCATCTAGCGGTGTGGCTCCTTGTAATGAACAAACTTTTTTGGAATTGCAAGATAAACACCCAGCAGCTCCTCCTCCTGTTGTCCCTTGCGATGATATTACTGCGGATCCAATTACTGTAGATTGTCGGGAAGTCTTGGGAGCCATCAAGAGTTTTCCTAAAGGAACATCATGCGGACGAGACGGCTAACGGGTGTAGGATCAGAATATCGCGACATCAATACTTTACGAGATTAATAAATAGCGATATCGCGAGGGAGTCACAGAGAAGTAAAATAAATGACGCAATGAATGACGACAGCCAGAACATGAGAAGAATGTGAAGACTCAGCGATATTTAGGAGTGTCGCGAGAGTTGGTATATGTACACTTGCGATATTTCGCAAGGCATTCCCGAAAATAAAGGACAGCTTAGCTGTCATCCACTGTGTACTACCCTATATAAAGGGTTAAGTCAGTCTGTTGGAAGGAGGAGTTCTTTTGAATTGTTAAGCAAGTCATTAGGAGAGAGAAAATTAAGAGTGATTGTAATTTCTTTAGCTCTGTTCTATCTTTCTTTGTAAACATTTCAAGAAAATAATCAATAAAATCTATAGTTATTCATCTTCAAATGGATTAGTTGAGTAAATTCTAGTGAGGGGTGTAGTGTGGGATTTCCTGCAACTACATATGCGCTAGAAACAGGGATTGAGTAGAGATCAACCTTGTGAATTGAAAGAATCAGGAGTAACAAGAAAGAAATTTCGTATAATTTTCAACAATTTACTAAATTTGAGAAATGGCTAGAAGAAGGAATGCATCAGAACAACCAACAATCGTAAGGAGAAGCGGGAGATTAGCTGGAGAAAGGAGGAATGAAGTAGGTGAACCATCAAAAATAAACGCAAGAGATAGAGAAGATGGTCAAATTCAACCACCAATTCAACCAGTACCGAATAGAGTAATAGATTATGATAGGGTGAGTGTGCATACATGGAGATCATATTCTATGGAAGAAAGACAAGAAGTGCAACAATTGATAAATAATGGACAAGAGGAGAGAAATCGAGAAGAAATGGGAGAAACAACTCATAGAAATGAAGAAATCGCAGCACTAGAAACGTTGAGGCAAACAATACATGAAGAAAGGCGATTAGAAGCGGAAGAACGCGCAAATTTAACAAGGCAAAACCATGAGTTAAGAATGGAAAATATGAGGTTGCAGAATAGGAGGTCGAGAAGTAATACCGGATCAAGATCAGGATCGGTTAGAGATGATATGAGGAGAATATTACCTGTAGAAAATGTTAATGAAGAAAATCTAGAAAGAGGGCCAAATCTCGGTGAAGGATGCTGCGAAAGAAGGGAAATAGTGTGTATTCCACGTCCTGAGATTTTACAGAATGTCCAAAATAATGGAAATGAAGGAAATAGGCAGCAGAATGGTTCAATTGATGAAGAAAATCAGGAAGAAGGAAGAAGAATATTGCATGGGAGAGAAACACAGAGGAAACAAAAGGAGATTGAAGATGACATTGAAAAGCATTATATTGAACAAGCGCGTCTAGCTTGCGAAAGGGAAAGATTAAGAGTAGAAATGGAAGAACGAGAATTGGAGGAAGCAATTCGGCAGAACAATCATGACAATCGAGAAAGAAGGCGCGAGCAAAATCGCAACAATGGAAATATCAATGAAGAATATGAAAGAATACAAAGGAGAGCTGATAGACAATCAAGAAGAGAAAATGATAGATACAATGGTGTGCAAATTTGTGAACGAGATGGAGGAGAAAGTCGCAGAGAAAGAAGAGAAGAAAATGCTGAACAAGAAAATCAAGATAGACATGAACGCAGAAGGAGAGAGGCAGAGCTAAAAAGACCAATAAATTCGAACCCTGATGTAAATGAACAAATCTTAAGAGAGTTGGCAGAAATGAGAGGAATGTTGAACAATAGAAGAGGAGGAGGAAGAAGGCAATTGGATGAGGCCATCGAAGAAGCTGCGAAAACCCCTTTACGCTAGAGGTGCAGTTAGGAGGAATACCCCCAAAGTGCAATTTACCCTCACTAACCAGCATTTTTGATGGAACAACTTGCGTAATACAACACATCAAAGCGTATGTGAGATGTATGCTACAGTGGGAAAATCATGACGCCATATTGTGCAAATATTTCGCATCAAGTTTAACAGGAGAAGCACTTGAAATGGTTTGAGGGTTTACCAAGAAACACAATCACGTCATTCAACCATTTACAAGCTATATTCTTAGGGGCATATATAAGTAACAACTCCTCGCGACCAGGAATTGAAGATGTATTTGGGCTGAAACAAAGAGTTGGCGAAAGTTTAAGACACTTAACTGTGAGATGGAAGACGATGTGTAGCGAGATGGCTGGAAGAGTGGATGAAAGATATCTCATTTTATCATTCATAAACGCTATGTTCGCAACTAATCTGTTACATATTCAAATCTTTAGAGTTAAGAATACAATTACAATGACTGAGTTGTGAGAACTTCAGGAGGAATATATTGCTTTAGAGGAAAGGCAAAACGAGATGGAATCATACCCAGTTGCGACTACAAATTCAAACGCTGCGAATGCAAGCTTATTACCCAAGTTGATAAACACAATGGCGAGCACTTCGCAAGGGCAACAAGAAAAGATAATAGATGATGGACAGCCAAAGATAGTAGCTATGGGAAGCCGAGATCAGGAAGAGTTTGAAAGAGAAAGGAACTACTACAATCGTGGCGGCAATAACAAAATTCAAAGACTTGATCATCCACAAGAAACTTATGGAGGTCGAAGGCAGAATTATCATGGAGGGCAGCGAAGTCACAGAGTAGTATGGGAGGAAATCAAAATGCCACCATTAAATACTAGCGTGGAAAAAATATGGGAAGCTATACTCTTGATGGAAAACATACCTGCACCATGGAATATGGGGAATGAGCCACCACCAAGTGATAGAAGTCACGAGTTCTGTTCTTACCACCGCTTTCATGGGCACTTAACAAATGACTGCAGAAATATAAAAAGAATCATCCTCAGAATGATTGACCAAGGAAAGATGAGTCATTTTCTAAAAAATGAAGAGAAGGTTCAGCCATTACCACCACCACCAGAAATGCACAGAACAAATTTAGTAAAGGGGAAAGAAACATTCGTAATATAAGTTGGATCGAAAGCTAAAAATTTGTTTTGCAACTCCATTGTACACTCATGTCGAACAATTCAAGATTTTCATGATAATGTTCTCAGTAGGGTTTTCGCGAGGGATGCTAATAATAAAGAAGTGATGAACATTGCGAAGACATCGCAGTTAAAAGAATGGCAAATGCATTATTTTTTTCACCGCAGAAGAGATTCCTGAAGGCAGAGAGACGCATGATAGCCCATTGGTTATAAATTGGAAATTAATCCAAAACCTGTAGATGGCGAAGACGACGAAGCAGAGAATCACTGGGCGATCAATAGAATCTTAATTGATACGGGGAGCTCAGTAAGCATTCTTTTCTACCATACTTACAAGACTATGGGTGGGAAGGATGAAGAATTGATACCTTCAACGTATAAGATATATGGTTTCAATGGCATAGCGAATAAGCCTAAAGGAGAAGTTCATATGAGAATACCCTTGCAAGGATTATCAACGGGGATTTTGTTCTGTGTAGTCGATGTGGAGTCCCCTTATAATGCATTGATCGGAAGGCCATGGTTGCACGAAATTCAGGCGTAGCGTCGACTTATCATCAATGCATAAAGTTTCCTCATCCTAGCGGTGTCGGAATTATAAAGGGAGATTGGACGGAAGGACAAAAATGCTATGAGATCGACGTGGAGAGTTGCGAAGAGAGAGCTGCAAAAAGAAAGGGTTGGAAGCAACATGCAAAAGATGAACAAAGAAGAGAAAGATTGATGGTGGATACCATAGATGTAAGAGGAGAAGATACATTGCGAAACAAGTGCATGAAAACAGTTGAAAATTATGATGGAAAGGAATCATTAAGAGATTTGAATGGTGCAGAGGCAGAGAGCAGCAGGAGCAAAAAGTGTAAGAAATGAATAATCATCAAAAAGCAATGACAAAAGCATGTTAAGGGTAAGAGGAAGAAAAAATAATTGAAGAAGAAATATGCGAGAATCTTGCCATGAAGAATGTATGACAATTTGATTGAAGAATTGAAAAACAAAAATGATTAAACAATGTAAGATTGTGCGATACCTTCGCAAACAAAATGAATGATTGAATGAATTAACAAAAATGAAAGAGTGAGTGAATGGGACGAACCTTTATGGCGTACACCCTAGTTCACGAATGATATTTCGCAAGAGGCAAATGTAAGACCTAAAGTGCGTCATATAAGGGGGTATCTCTTGACATGGCTCAGTGAAAAGGTTACACCGCTCCTGGAACCTGAGTCATGGAGATTTGGCGCCCATGAAAGCCTATCCGGGAGAGATACCTTGGATTTCCAACTATATATATAAGGTTATACCCTGGTTGGGCGCCTGAGGGTCTCTTCCAAGGAGTCAGTGTATGCTCAAGGCGCCGGGGTACACGTTTGAGCCAAGAGTGCCTGGGGCATTTGAAGTGTCTCGGCCATTCTTGGCAAGTCTTGGTATATCTTTTCGGCCCGAAGAAAACTCCACTTAGGGTGCAGTCTCGTAACCACAAACCATATAGGTATAAGGGATAAGAGGCTGCGAAAACAACTGGTTGTTGTTAAGACCGGATGGGAGGAGCTAGTCTTGTATGGCCGATGTACGCCTCCTTGAAGGGGCAACCGGGGAGAAGATAAGGGCGGCACCCTCCATTAGGGAGGCGATAAGTGTCAAAAGACGCAAATGTCATGAGGCTTTATTTTCGTAAGGAAATTTAGGCTTGTCATATTTGTGCGATGATCCTGTAGAGGCAATAATACTAACGCGAGGATAAGACGAGATCAATGGGTTTTTGCATGAAAATGTAAAAACGTCCTGCGATTTCGTCGCGAAGACTAACAATGTCATGGGATTTTACATTCGCAAGAGTATTTAAGCCTGTCATATTGTCGCAAATAAAATATCCTGCAGAGGCAAAAATACTTAAGAAATGATAAGACAAGGTCAATGGGTCATTACATGAAAATGTAAAGACGTCCTGCGATTTTGTCGCAACGAGGGGTGGCGAAATAAGACCTTTAATTAGGAAGGCAAAATAAGACCACACAAGAAATGATAAGGCAAGATCAATAGATTTCTTCATTTGTGAAGACGTCCTGCGATCTTGTCGCAATGATGAACTTCAACATAAATAAAGATATAGCCATAAAAAAAATTGAGGAAGCAAATAAGCTTGCGAAAACGATTATATTTCTTCATAAAGTTACCAACAATAAGGGCAAAATTCAGAGATTTCATTACTCAGAGATAATTGATCAAATCTCTCATTTGAAAATAAATAACAGAGGCAAGTATGGGAATGAATAAGATAAAATCTTGTTATTCATTTCCACATGATAGATTTATGTATTCATAATGCTGGTCAGTCGAATTACAAAGAAGAATTGCTTGATTAATATGCGCAAGTAAAGAAAACAAAGATTGAATTCATATTTAGCAATCCAAGAAATTTACAATGAGGGGTTATATAAATATAAGATTAAAAGGGTATATATACAGATATTACAAGAAGCAAAAGAAGAAAAAGAAGTTATTTCTTTGAGGATTCTTCTTCTTTGTCAGATTCTTCAATTCCATCATTCTTTTTGCCAGATTCTTCTTCTTCGCTAGCTTCACTATCGAGACATCCGAGAAAGGCATATCTTCAGGAATATCATCGCGAAGACAAGGATATGAACTAAGAGGAATGCGGTGATCATTGCAAACTGTTTCAATAGTTTGATTGCGAAAACGAACAACATCGTTATTAAAATTCTCTACTGTAGATTGCAGTTGTTTCTTCAACTTGGAATACTTGATGTCGCGAAAAGAGAGGTCCTTTGCGAGCTTTTCTTTTTCAGATTCAAGTTCTTCAATCCTTGTCTGAAATCTCTTCTCGGCTTCTGCAAACAAGTGACAATAAGTTAATAGCAATACTACAGAAAAAAGGAGTAATAAAGTAAAAAGGAATAATAAACAACCTTCTCTCGTCGATATCATATCTTTAACCAAGGCAGTATGCTCGGCATAAAGGCTAACATCAACACCTAAGTTATTCCTAGCATTATCTAGAACCTTCGCAGCCCAAGCGAATTCATCATCATTATTTATAACGAGAAGCGAACGAATTTGATCTTCTCTCTCATTAAGTATGGCATTCTGACGAAGAGATTCATCTCGTTCAATTTGTACTTCAAGAAGGGATTTTTGAAATTTTGCTAATGCCTGTGCACTTTTATTAGCAATGCGGTATTTGTCATCTATAAGGCCACTAATTTTCTTCCTTAAAGTTTTGGTTTTCTTATGGGAATCAAGATACATTTGTTTAAATCGGTTGGCTAAACCTAAACTAGATCTATGCTCAATCTCTAAGAGACGATATTTGGCTTGAAGTTCATTTAATGGAAAGGAATCAACTTTGTTTGACGAACTACTTAAAGATTCGTTGAGATGAGTGAGAAGAACATCATTATCCATAGGCTCGGGAAATGAATGGAGAAGAATGGCTTCTTCGAAAGATTATATATGTCTCCATAAAAATAATAAATCGAGGCAAGGAAAAGCGGATGACAAAATAAAGACGACTTGAAGAGTAAAAATTTTGTACCATAAAGTTGTTGATTTGCACTTTGAAGAGTGGATATTTTATTCTTCTGAGAAGTAGACTCAACTTCCAACTGTTGAATTTTTTCATCTTTCTTGCGAGACGTCGCAACTTCGCTTTCTAGTTCTTGGATCTTCTCTTTGAGTTGGAGATTTTTCTTTTCAAGGATGTCGCGTCTTTTCTCGAGATCTGAGGCAACAACAAAGGAAGCTCTCCCAGACTATAAAGGAAAGTAAATAAATTGTTAAGATAAAGCTTATAATCGAAGTTACAGAGAAGCAAAAGCATATGAACATACCAAAGCATTGAGAGCATTTAAGAAACTGGAAGTCAATGTTCGGGAAACTCCGCGAAAAGAATCATTATCCACTAGCAAGGGGGCATCGCAAATTTTAGCGAGCAAGTAGCAGATAAATGATCATCTCCCAATCCTTGCATAGAATCGGAGAAAACACTAGACAATTGTGCCATAGCAGAAGTGACCGAGTGATTCTCCTTCGCAGAGGAAGTACCAACCTCATTTTCATCCTCGTCAGAGCTCTCGCTAGTTTGGGAACTAGAATGAGAAGAGGGATGGGTTTTCCATTTTTTAGAAAATGGAGCAGAAGATTTATCCTTGCGAAGAGTGATTTTATCCTTGACCTTAACCTTCGCAGCTTCAGGAATGTCTATTTCTTCAATAACCTTCGCACACGAATGAAGATAAGAAACAGAGGCAACAATATTGTTAAAAATAACAAAAGAAAGTATTTCTTACTTCATCCGTGATCGATCGGAGTATCGCCAGAGTACTCGGCTTTGGACGTCTACTATAACTCTTTTTCAATTTGGTAATCTGAAGATTTTGTAAATCTAGTAAATATAAAAGGAAAGAAATATCGCAAAAGCAAATCAAATAGGAAGTATACCTCTTTTTGCCTTTTCGGGCCATTTAAATTCCCAAGGATGATAGTCCGCGAGATTCGCAAGGAGTACATGTGAACCTGCGATATAGGGTCCACTCAGAAATAAAGGAACAACCCACCACTTCTCATCTTTGGAGTGCCGAGGAACATTATTTTTGCCCGAGTGCCGGTTAATGTCTTGCATGAGCAGACTTATCGGATCAATGTTATCTTTTCTCTTCAATCGAGCACCCCAAATGAGATTTATCATTTCTCATATTTGTTACTGAATAATTCGCAAAGAAGTTTTCTACGGTATACTTCTCAGCGACTATTTGTAAATTTACGAATCTAGGATCTTTGACATCATCAGGATATAAAGACCCTTTACTAGCGCCACAGTTGGCGAATTTAACCCATTAGACGGATGCAGTCGCCGCTCAATTGATAAATATCTCGCGAGAATTTCTCATGAGCAAGAATTTCATAGAATAATGGCATCTCAGGATTGTATAGAGGAATGGGAAGGCCTGCGAGGATTTGACCTAGCGAGACTATGATCTTCTGATCATTACATTGATGATCAGAAAATAATTTTGCAGAAAGTATAGATGAAGACTCTTGATCAGGAATGGTCGATAAGATGAAACCTTTCTCTTGAAATTTCTTTTGAGTTTCCTCAAAAAGGGGTTTATATGTACGACCAAGTGAAGCCATTATTAGCGTATGGGAATGAATAAAGAATTGAAGATTGAGAGAAAGAAAAAAGGGAAGATTTACAGTAGCAGAAGCGCAAATTGCGGAGGAAGAAAGTCGAAGAAAAGTTGCAGAGGGAAAATAAAAGAGAAGAAGAGAAGTATAAGAAAAATATATATAGAGAGGAGAATCCTCGAGAAAACAAATGCATTTAATGCGAGATGGGACGTGAATGGTCAAGAATAAACGGTTGAAAGAGACGTGTCAAGAAAAGAGTGGAAGAAGAAACACATGTAATAAATTCCGTACATGAATAAAAATGATAAAAATGAACAAGCTGAGATAAAGATGAGCAATTGCGGCATTTTAAAATATTGATTCTCATGACATTTTCTCCTTCGCAGAAAAGACATGAGAAGAGGCAAGATGTAGGATCAGAATATCGCGACATCAATACTTCGCGAGATTAATAAATAGCGATATCGCGAGGGAGTCACAGAGAAGTAAAATAAATGACGCAATGAATGACGACAAACGGAACATGAGAAGAATGTGAAGACTCGCGAGATTTAGGAGTGTCGCGAGAGTTGGTATATGTACCCTTGCGATATTTCGCAAGGCATTCCCGAAAATAAAGGACAATTTAGTCATTATCCACTGTGTACTACCCTATATAAAGGGTTGAGTCAGTCTGTTGGAAGGAGGAGTTCTTTTGAATTGTTAAGCAAGTCATTAGGAGAGAGAAAATTAAGAGTGATTGTAATTTCTTTAGCTCTGTTCTATCTTTCTTTGTAAATATTTCAAGAAAATAATCAATAAAATCTATAGTTATTCATCTTCAAATGGATTAGTTGAGTAAATTCTAGTGAGGGCTGTAGTGTGGGATTTCCTGCAACTACAACGGGCACAACATTTAGTTGATGTGATGGGTGGGGCTGCGGCTGCAGATGACTTACTCGTTTCAATTATAGGTGTTTTCAATCTTTGGTTGGATGGAAAATGCCCTGCTGAGTTAGGCGAGTTCATAGCTAGTGCGCCCCTAACACTGTTACTCAAGCCCGGAGGTGGTCTCAGGCCTATTGCAGTTGGCACAGTTTGGCGTAGATTGGTTTCTAAAGTGGATGCTTTCTCTGTTGGGAAGGATATGACTTCTTATCTAGGGGATCACCAATTCGAGGTTAGTTTCTCAGCTGGAGGGGAGAGTATTCTACATGCTGTAAATAGTCTCCTTGAGTCGCAAGGTCACTTGGACACGATGTCAATGCTGCTTATTGACTTCTCTAATGCGTTGAACATGGTGATCAGATCTCAGCTCATCAAGGAGGTTCGTCTTCATTGTCCAGGTATTTCTCGTTGGGTAGAATTTTGTTATATGCAACCTGCTAAACTCTACTACGACCAATATATTTTGTCTTCCGCCCTTGGAGTCCAACAGGGTGACCCTCTCGGTCCCTTGTTGTTTGCTTTGACTCTTCACCCTCTTGTGAAGATTATTGCTTCCAGTTGCAAACTCAATTTGCACGCATGGTACCTTGATGATGGTACAATTATTGGTGATACACTTGAGGTGTCTAAGGCTCTGCGTATAATAGAAACTGAAGGGCCAGGTATAGGTTTACATCTCAATATTAAGAAAACGGAAGTCTTTTGGCCTTCTATTGATCCCAGAAGCTTTGATGATGGTGTCTTCCCGCTTGTTATTGGTAGACCGTCTAATGGTGTTAAACTCTTGGGTGGTCCTGTAAGTCTGGATTTGAACTTTATTAGTGATATGATGTTGTGTAGAGTGAACAAGACTGTTCAACTTATGACTGCCATCAAAAAACTCAAGGACCCTCAAAGTGAGTTGCTTTTACTTCGCAATTGCACCGGCGTTTCTAGATTGTATTTTGCATTGCGTACTACTAATCTTGCTGCCCTTCAACAAGCTACTGATCTTTTTGATGATCATTTGCTCAAGTATTTGAGGCTTCTTATTACTTGTGATGGCTCAGGTTTTGGCCCTTTGCAGCAGCGATTAGCCACCTTGCCTATCAAAGATGGTGGTTTGGATATTTACACCATGGCAAATACCAACGCTTACTGTTATCTTGCTTCTCAGAGTCAGACGGCTTCAGTGCAAAAAGCGATCCTTGGTAATTTATTCTCAACAAACAAAGGCTCTGCTTATCAGTTGGCTCTTCAAGACTTCATTCAGGTATGTGGATTACCTTCTTCTTATTGTGTCGATGATACTGCCCCCCCTTCCATGCATTCCCTGGCAGTTACCTATTTTGATGCAATTAAGAAGAAAATCCCAGACCAATTTTCTATGTCTGTTAGAGATTCCATTTTGTGGCAGTGTAACCAAGTTAAGCATGCACAAGATTATTTATTAGCAATACCTATTAGTAGGCTTAATAAATGCCTCGGGCCGAGACAGTTCAGAGATGTCCTTTGCTATCGCCTGGGCATCCCAATATTTGTTGAAAATGGGTTATGCTCCAGTTGTAACAAATCTATGGACATTTATGGAGACCATGCGCTTCATTGTGCCAAGGATGTTGGAATTAAGTTTCGACATGACTTTGTACGTGATATAGTTGTTGACATTTGTTACAAAGCTGGTGTGCCTGCGTGCAAGGAAGTTTCTCTTGGGATTCAGTCGGATGATGACAAAGATCTACGGCCTGCGGATATCCTTGTTCTTAACTGGGAAAATGGTAAGGATGTTTGTATGGATGTCACAGGTGTCTCTCCCTTCACAGGTGATGGCATTCGCTCTTTCGTTTCTGGCAAAGCTATTTCTAATGCTGTTGCGCGGAAACGCACTAAATACTTGGATAAGTGTACATCACTTGGTTATGGTCTTGGCGTTTTGGATTTCTCTACCTTAGAAGAACTGGGAGATGATACTTTATGTTTTTTCAAGCGTCTAAAGAACTGTTTAGTTAGTAATGATGCTAGTAGTGGAGTTGGTAGTTTTATTTTTCATAGACTAGGTATTGCTATTCAGATAGGAGTTGGAGCCCAGCTTGTTGCTAGGTTACCAACCAAAAGTGTGTAATTTTCATCTATTATTCGACAATATTTCTTAAATAATTTATTTATCTTTTTATTTTTCCTTAATTTTATTTTACTTAATTAAAGTCAATTAGGTGACTTTATTTCTACCCTGGATTTCTAGTCTAAGTGACCCCTTTATGCTAAGATAAAGAAAACAATGATCCAAGCTAATTTGGGTAAAATCCGACCCAAACCAGTAACTAAAAATACCGGGTATTATATTGTTTACTAAGGATAGTGACAGAACAGTTATCACAAAAACTGCCGGGTTCTCACAAGCAAAGTATGGTTAGCTCTGAAGATGACGCCAACGAATCTTCATGTTATACAGAGGTTACAGAGTTAATAGATGGGCACCATATGTATCACATATGTTGTTCTTTGATGACCTCATAGGTATGGTCAGCAAGCCAACCTTAATAAGTCCAACATCTTATTTAGTAAAGGTGTCAGCGAAGATAGGAGAATGGAGACTACTACTACTCTTGGAGTGAAGGAAATGCATATTAATGACAAGTATCTGGGTTTTTATCTGCTTAAATCAGCTCTTATAACTTTCTTACGGACAAATTCGAGTCCAAGATTGCAGTCCGGAAGAGGATATATCTAACTCACTCCGGTAAAACTCACCTCATGAAAATTGTTTTGGGTCTGATCCCACCCTATTTCATGTCGACCTTCATTCTCCCTAAAGGTGTAATTAAAAAACTTTCTAGAATTATGCAGAACTTTTGGCGGGGTCATACTTATAACTCAAGAAAACTGCATTTTATCAATTGGGATACCTTTATGGAGGAGAAATACAAAGGTGGTTTAAGGATAATAGAATTTGAGGACATCAATAAATCTCAAATTGCTAAACTCATTTGGAGGTTTCTTGAGCAACCAGATTGTTTGTGGGTCCAGATTATGAAACCCAAATATTGCAGGAACTTTAGCATATGTTAAGTACAATGGGAGAAGCAACTCGACTTGGAAAGCTCTTTTAAAATGTAAAAATGATTTAAAGAACAATTGTCTTTGGATGGTTGGTAATGGAGAAAGTATACGTATCTTCAAAGATCCATGGGTTCCTAAGTCGAATAATCATATTCCTGAGAATATTAACCCTACGACTCGCATCACCGTAGTTAATGAGTTGTGGCTGCAGAATCCTGTCAGATGGAATAGTCCTTTGCTGAGTCAATTATTCTCTCATAAGACTGTTAGACAAAATCCGGAGCATTTTCATTCATGTGGAGGAGGAGACTAAGGATAAATTATTATGGACTCTACATCCTAATGGATAATTCTCTACCAAGTCCTTCATGAAGACACTAAAATGCAGCAGACCTTCGAGTCCTGGTTCAAATAATGTGGATTTTTCGTGGAAGCTTTTGTGGAAAGTTAAGAATTTGGTATCCAAAATCCAACTTTTCATCTGGAGAATCATCCATAAAGGTATTGCAATATACAAATTCATGGGGAAGTTCATTGCTGGACTTGATCAAGATTGCAGGTTGCGTGGATCAAATGTTGAGACTCTAGATCATCTCTTCATGTGTTGTCCAATGGCTAGAGCTGCTTTTTTCGGGTCCAATATCGGACTTAGAGTTTACATGCAACCTATCAATAATTTACTCTCTAACTGGATACATGCAAAAAGAGATTATAAGGTCTTCAGAATGGCTACACTACACCAAATTCTGGGATTAGAAACAGAACTGAGTCGTTACTAAAATGGGTTGTAACGGCTCTTGCCTGTTTCAAAAAGGGGTATTACAATTTTTTTGTAACGACAATGGGGCCGTTACGAATTTTGGGTTGTAACGGCGTTTGTAACAGGCTTGAGCCGTTACTACGTGTCGAGTCGTAACAAGCACGAGCCATTACGAAAATTTTGTAACCTGACAGTCGTAACACCTCTAAGCCGTTACAAATTTTTTTGTAACAACAAAAAAATTACTGCCAGTCAACATTGACCTGGTCAAAATTGGACATTATTGACTAATTTTGACCAGGTCAATATTGATTGGCAGTTCATTTTCTGCCGGAAATAAGCCAGGCATTCCAAATATCCTGCATACACCTTTCATTCCATCCATAATCCACATTCAATACCTTCTTCGATTAATCAATTCATTTCAACATTCAATCAATTCAAAAAAGAATACAAATTCTTTTAAGTACAAAAAAATATATGTTAACTGTTAAGTATCAAATTCTGAGGGAAGTCATAGAAACCTACTAAGTTCCTAAGTTCAGTTCATTCTCACTTAAATCACTGTGAGGGAAGTCATAGAAACCTACATAGAAACTTACTCAAAACTTGCAGCTGCTAAGGGACATAATGGCTGCCATTTAATGATAGAACCTCTTGCTTGTGTATGATTTCAGAGGTATAATCTCTCTTGTCCTTCCACCAGCTGAAGTTGCTGCAGAAACACTAACGGAAACCCCCTCCAAAGAGATCTGCCATCGCATAGCTGAGGAGATATGAAAACAACAGTAAGACATCTAAGACAGAGAATTCAGAGATACATTCAAACTGGTTTAGATCTTCCTAAAACATCAGCATAAAAATATGGCAAGGGCTTCTGCATTATGGGATCATAAAATTAGACACAATTACATCAATAATGATTTGTCAATTAAAAATTGAGCAAGGAGACTAAAATTAAAGAGAGCTACCTCTGCAAGCTTGTAATATTTGTACAAATCCTCAACGTACTCCACAGCTGCCAACTGATTATCAACATATCCTCCATCAATGTCCACAATGGGTTCCTTCATACCAAGAGCATACTGAGATAGGAGTAGCATTAGTTAAATAGTCTGATTGAAATTAGTAAGATGGTGAACTCTGGTACTTATGTAAGTATGGAGGAATTTGGTTAGTAACATTTTGTTCTATAGTTGAACAAATTGAAACAACAAGCGATCGGAAATGAGAATTAATCTGATCAAAGACCAGCCTGAGAACAAAGTTCTATCTGAAAAAATATTTGTTATCCCACCAACTCCCTTCTTACACGGTTTTATCAGGGTAAGGACGATCGAGAAGAGTCAATACGTGACTAGCACGTGTCCGGCCCATAGTGGCTCTTACAAAAGAAAGAGAACTTATTAAGGCACCCCTAGGATTACTAACTACACCCATAACAGTACTCCTCAAAGTTCATTCAGTACACCACCCTAATAACGACCACATGACAATACCTACTCCTCCAGATTGACCTTGTCCTCAAGGGCAAAAGTAGGGAAGTGTGTTGCAATGGTGGACAAGTCTTCCCAGGTGGCTTCTTCGGCAGAGGCATTAGACCAGTGAATCAGAACCTGTGGAATAAGAAGTTCACCTTTGGAAACAGACCTGTAAGCTAGAGCTGTAATAGGAGTGAGAATCACTTGGCCTTCATGATCCACCAGTGGTAGAGTTGGAGAAGGAGTGTGAGTAGATCCAATCTTCATTTTTAGTTGTGAGACATGAAAAATAGGGTGCACTCGTGCTTTTGGTGGAAGCTGAAGCTTGTAAGCCAATGGGACAACATTTGCCGTGACAGGGAAAGGGCCATAGTACTTAGATGAGAGTTTAAAGTTCTTTCGAAGAGACACAGAGAGGCTTGCACAGTAGGGTTGCGGCTTGAGGTAAACTAAATCTCCCACTTCAAACACTCTCTCGTTATTTTTGGTCAGCAAAGAACTTCATTCTGGCCTGGGCAGTTGACAAGGAATCCTTGAGAATGTCCAGCATAGCAGCTCTTTGTTGTAGATAGTCCTCCACAGCAGCTACAGATGTAGTAATGGTGCTGGGAAACGCCAAGTGAGGAGCATCATAACCATACAGGGCCTTAAAAGGTGACATCTTGATGCTGGTATGGTAGCTAGTATTGTACCACCATTCTACAAGTGCTAGCCATTGTGACCATTTCTTTGGTTGAAACCCAGTCATACATCTTAAGTAGTTTTCCAGACAAGCATTGACCCTCTCAGTTTGGCCATCTGTTTGAGGGTGATATGCAGTACTCAGCTTGAGGGAAGTGCCCAAGTGATGAAACAGATCTTGCCAGAAATTACTAGTGAAGATTTTATCCCTGTCAGAAATGATTGAAGCCGGGAGACCATGTAGTCGAAAAATGTTGTGGAGGAAAGCTTTAGCCACTGAGACTGCAGTGTAAGGGTGCTTGAGGGCAATGAAATGGTTGTATTTGGTTAATCTATCAACCACTACTAGAATAATATCCTTGTGATCACTCTGGGGAAGACCCTCAATGAAATCCATGGATATGTGCTGCCATGCTTGATCAGGAATTGGCAGGGGCTGTAATAACCCAACAGGGAGAGTGTGCTCATGTTTGTTCCTCTGACAAACATCACAGGCTGTGACCATGGAGATTATATCTTGCTGCATTCGTGGCCAGAAAAAATGCAGTTTGGCTCGGTAGTAGGTGGCTTGTATTCCAGAATGGCCTCCAATGGCTGATGAATGCAAGGATGATAAAATAGAGGCTTTGATATTGCTACCAATTGCCAATGTAGAGTCCGGATTTGTACCTGATTAATTCATCCTTGTAGGTATAGTTGGGTATGGCAGAGGGGAGAGTAGCGAACAGAGATCAATTGTTGGGCTTTGGAATCATCAACATAGCTATTAATGACTTCCTGTATCCAGATGGGTTTGGAGAGTGTGATGGCTTGGAGGAGAGTATCTGAAGGCGGTCTCCTTGATAATGCATCAGCCACCTTGTTGTCAACCCCTTTTTTGTATTGAATATCATAAGTAAAACCAAGTAACTTCATCACCATTTTTCTTTGCAATCCTGTGGTAATTTTCTGCTCTAGAAGGAATTTTAAGCTTTCATGATCAGTCTTGATTGTAAAATGATGGCCTTGCAGATAATGCCTCCACTTAGTTACTGCTGATCCCAGTGCCATCAATTCTTTCTCATAAGTGGATAATCCCATAGCCTTGGGACCCAATGGCTTACTATGAAAAGCAATGGGTTTGCCATCTTGTATTAAGACAGCCCCAATACCATTATCCGAAGCATCTGTTTCCAAGATGAATTTCTTGGAAAAATATGGAAGTGCCAGAACAGGAGTAGAAGTCATGGCCAGTTTAAGCTTGGTGAAAGCCTCATCAGCAGCGGGGGACCAATGAAAAGCATTCTTCTTCAACAACTCAGTTAGTGGTTTGCTGATGTTGCCATAACCTTTGACAAATTTCCTGTAGTATCCAGTTAGGCCCAAGAATCCTCTTAATGCCTTGATAGTAGTTGGAGTTGGCCAAGAAGTCATACAGCTGATCTTGGCAGGGTCAGCAACAACACCTTGGGGTGTGATAATGTGGCCCAAATACTCCAATTCAGATTGAGCAAAACAACATTTGGAAAGCTTGGCATGTAAGTGATGTTGTCTCAACACAGAAAGTACTTGTTGTAGGTGAATTAAATGAGACTTCATGTCAGTACTATATACCAAAATATCATCAAAAAAAAACTAGGACAAATTTCCTGAGAAATGGCTTGAATATGTCATTCATGAGTGCTTGAAAAGTTGCGGGGCATTGGTGAGACCAAAAGGCATAACAAGGAACTCATAGTGACCTTGGTGTGATCTCGAATCTTTGTTTTGTGTATATCGGTGGAAATAATCGAATTTGGTGGTACCGACTGAGGTCAATTTTGGTGAAGACTCCAGAACCATGCAGCATCTAATAGTTCATCAATTATGGGTATTGGGAATTTGTCTTTAATGGTAATGTCATTTAGTTTTCTATAATCAACACAGAATCTCCAGCTATTGTCCTTCTTCTTGACCAATAAAATTGGAGAGGCAAATGGACTGTGGCTTGGTTGGATGATGCCTTGTTGCAACATTTCCTTAGTTAAGTCTTCAATGACTCCTTTTTGTACATAGGGGCATTTATAAGGTCGTTGATTGACTGGGGATGAATTGGGCTGCATAGGGATAGTGTGATCAAGGCTTCTGTGAGGTGGTAAGGTAGTGGGTTGGTCAAAAACATCTTGAAATTCCTGTAGTAAGGAGGTAATTTCAGGAGAATGTGACACATTAGTGGGTGTGTCTAAGACAGAAAATAGTTGAGCGCAGATAGGATTGGTTTGAAAAAATTTATGAACACCCTTGTGGCTGAGCTGTTTAAGACTAGGAGGTTTCGAACTCCCTGAGAGTGTATTCTCAATACCTTGATGCACAAATGAAACATTCAAAGTAGAGAAGTTAAAAGTGACATTACCAAATTATCTGAGCCAGTCAGCGCCAAGCACTATATCACAGCCACCTAATGGAAGTACTCTGAGGTCGCCCGAGAAAATGTGTCCTTGTAGTGACCATTGAAGTGACTTGCAAATGCCAGAGCTGAAAGTGTGGTCTCCATTTGCCACTGTAACTGTCATCTTGGTGGTAGGAGTAATAGGGCAGTGTAATTGATCGACCAAGGAGGAGTCTATAAAACTGTTGGTGCTGCCAGTATCTATCAATACAGAGATATGGTGTTTATGGAGTATACTCGGTACTCTAATAGTATCACCTCGGTTGATGCCAGTAAGAGCATTAAGGGACACTTCCCTATCACTCTCAGCAGGTGAATCAGGTTCTTCTCCATGGTGTGTATCATCCTCAGAAGTAGCCTCAGCATCATCTCCCTCTGTAACAATCCAAAATAGTTGTTGGGTCTTACAAACATGACCATGTCGATAAACCTCGTCACAATTATAGCACAAACCTTGGGCCTTTCGGATTTTGAGTTGTTCAGGGGTGAGTCTCTTGATGGGAGGGTGGGTGGGTGTTGGCTTAGGAAGCAGTGGTGGTGGTTTGGTAGTTGCTGGAGGAAGTGGTAATGGTTTAGGAGTAGTAGTCGAAGGATAAGGTGGTTTTCCCAAGGAGAAGGAATTGGAAAAAAAATTTGGGGTGGGTTTTGAAGGTTTTTGCTGATGGAGTAAGGATTGCTCTTGTAGTCTAGCTAGTGTAAAATCTCTCATGAGTGTGGTAGGGTGAAACATTAGAACATTATGATGTATTTCTTCTTTGAGAGCCCCAATAAAACTCATTACATAGTAGCTCTCAGGAAATTCAGGATGTAAATTCATCATCAAGGATCTAGCAACTTCAAATTCATCAAAAAATTCATCCACTGTAGTGGTATGAGCTAATTTATTGAACATACCCACAACATTATCATTCGAAGGGTTTTCGAAACGCAAACAAGCTTGTTCTGCTAACTCAAACCAACACAAGATAGATCTAAAAGTTTGTAAGTTAGAAATCCACCTCTCAGCTTTGCCATCCATATGCATCGCTGCCATCTGCACCTTCTGAGTTTCTTCTCTGATATTGTGAAGGAGAAAAAACCTTTCACACTTTTGAATCCATCCTTTAGGATTAGTACCATCGAATCTAGGAAAATCTAGCTTCGGAAATCGATTGTAATTGTTGAAACTTCGATTCTCCGCGATTTGGTTAACAACTGGTACTGTACTTCCTTCTGCTGGTGCAACAAATGATTCCCCTTGATTACCTTCCTTGCTATTGAGATTTTGCAGTTGCAGAAGAATTTGATTCAATTGTTCCTTCATGTATAACACATCTTGATTAGTTTTATCAATCTGGGTTTGTTGTTTCTTCTGAGTATCCTGTAAATCTTTATTAGTCTGAGCTCCTTGTCCTCCCATGGCGACAAGATTCGAACGGCTCTGATACCAATTGTTCTATAGTTGAACAAATTGAAACAACAAGCGATCGGAAATGAGAATTAATCTGATCAAAGACCAGCCTGAGAACAAAGTTCTATCTGAAAAAATATTTGTTATCCCACCAACTCCCTTCTTACACGGTTTTATCAGGGTAAGGACGATCGAGAAGAGTCAATACGTGACTAGCACGTGTCCGGCCCATAGTGGCTCTTACAAAAGAAAGAGAACTTATTAAGGCACCCCTAGGATTACTAACTACACCCATAACAGTACTCCTCAAAGTTCATTCAGTACACCACCCTAATAACGACCACATGACACATTTAAAAAGTTAACTTACAATATGTTCATTAAATGTAGCCGCAGACACCGACTGGCACGTACCTATTGTCTTCACACTACAAAAAGGGAAATAAATTCTTGTAGTTAGGTCTCAAAACAAGTACATGGTCATAATTCTTAACAAATAAGCTACTTACCTTCCAACTGCAGAGAATACCCTCGTAAGGTTTTGGTTGAATGGTCTTCAGGTAAGTTTTCAACAATGATAATGCGCGACTGCACATCAAAAAAAATATTGCATCAAAATGGTGAGTGCACACAGCCCTTATGAGTTCTGACAAATTATGAGCTTTAACCACAACTTTAAGTGCCCAACACAGATCATTGGGTGACCAGTTGAAATTAAGCATAGAAAACATGAAAACAATATCAAAAGATTATACAAATCCAGGAACATTAGTTTACTCTCAACTCCTGAAAACATACCTCAGATCACTTTTGTTTAAAGAGGAATTCACCAAATCGAATTCTGACAATGCGAAAGAGAAAATTTAAGTTAATCTTCCAGAATATTTTCTACAGATGGATCATAAACATACAAGCATCTAGCCATACTCTTTAATTGCCTAACACCTCAAGAGCTTAAGAGTTAAAAAAAATTAAAGACTTGGGATGATACGGGAACAGAACCTTGTGATTAGAAAATAAATCCCTAGTCTCATCTTCTTCTTTCGGACTTTGAGCATCATCATAATCATGAACCTAATAAAGTGGAGAGTTAGGTAAAGCTAGCCCCATGAAAAACGGTACTTCAAAATCAAATAATAACAGTAACGCAGCCTCTCTTCATGTTGATTGTCATCCAAAATGGGAACAATTTTAAAACTATAAAGTGATACACATGCAAGACATACCATGGATGCTTAAGCTTTCAAGTCTTCAAAATCGAAGTTCCACGTACTCACGCCTATCTTGTATTCTCTGCTCTAAACTCAACAGCATCAACATCTGTTCCATACACCACTAACAAAAAATCCATTCTGATTTCTTCTCAACATCATTAGTATTTTCCCTGCACGCACCACCAAAGCGGATGCAGCTTAAAACAAGAAACAAGAAACATGCATTTAATGGTTGCAGCTTAAAACAAAAAGTCGAAGGAAAAGGCTGTACCAAAGTGGAAGGGAAGGAATTGCCTTTAATCTTAAGCCAGAACCCACCTTTCCTCTTCCTGACATTGCCTTTAATCGTCTCCATTAATCCTTAAAACCAACAACAGTAAGCCAGTACCAAGTCATGTGAAACTTTTTTCTCGGCAGTAGCTTAAATTTGAGACAACCCATGTTCTTTATTTGTCTCAACTTCGAATCCCTATCCAAAAAACAAGAACACACATAGTAAATACCATGTCAAACATTGCAAAAGGAATTGAGAAAACATGTATTCCCCAGATTCTCTCGTGTCAAGTCTTGCACTGAGGATAAGAGTTATTCGCCTTTCTTCACTCATATTCACAACAAGGCCGACAAACAGGGAATGCACTCTCATTACAAGCACAAAGGTATCACCACCATTACAATCTTGTTGTTGGCTCTACATTACAATCACTCTATTCCATATTATAGAACATTTCAAATTACCGAGTTCTGGAACCGATTTAACAAGACCCGATTACAATTAACTTAACACAATCAATAAATAAAGATTATGAGCAGTAAAATTTCACCTGAGAAAGTGCAGGATTGGCAGTACTGGAGAAAATCCAAGTAATTTGGTAATGAAAGTTCATTAATACTAGTTGAACGGTTTCCCATTCTTAAATCCCAATGGCTCTATCGAATTACACCTTTATTAACACAAAAATATTCTACTTGTATCGTCGAATATTTTGGTTGAAGCTATATTTCCGCAAATATAAAATGTTTCTAGTTAGTACATTAAGCTTAGCCCGTTACCCGTTGACGTCTCTTATATGTGATGAGCTAGTCAGTACAAGGAAAAACAATAATTAACCCACACACAAAAGAAGGGAAAGGGAATATAAAAGATAACAAGGAGAAGCATTACATGGATGTCAACTCAGACGGCTTTAGTATAGTTGCACACCCAGCAGCCAGGGCTGGAGCCACCTTCCATACAGCCATTAAAAGAGGGTAATTCCTTCAGCAAAAAAATAATCCAGCATTGACGTCAAAAAATAATTCAAAGATTGTATAAATTGGACTGATAAGATCATTATATACACAAAAATAGTTATACGGTGAGGTAACCAGTAGAGTGTACGAAAATTCAGGAAGAAAAATATATAACATGTACCATGGAGTAATCAGCCCAACGACTCCAATAGGTTCTTTGCGAACATGACTCTTAAATGTTTCCATTGGGACGTTAACAGAAACCTTTTTCTTTGCATCTAAGCCTTCAGCAAGATCTGCATAATACTCAAAACATCCAGCAACATCATCTTGGATTGAAATAAAAAAGAAGGTTAGGCAATTATCCATGATAGATCAAACCCATAAAATACTATCGAAAAAACTGCATTGTTACCATACCATGTCCCATGCTGCTTCATCCAATGGTTTTCCACAATCAAGGGCTTCTAGCCTAGCCAACTCAGATTTTCTTTCAAGTACCTGCAAAGAGAAGTGAAACCAAAATTTCAGCACACCCAAAAGATGTTAAGATTTTCCACACAAACACATGTAAACTATTGCTGCAACAACTAAAACACGGACTCAATAACCTGCTCCAGTTACGCGCTTACTGCCAAAATCTACACTATCAATCACTCAAAACCTACTCTAATAACAAATGGATTCAAACATAGGACTGAGGGCATCAGATTTTTCTTTTTGTCTTCACTAGATTAGGTGGACTCTAATAATAACTAAGATCATATCATCTTTCTAAGTCTCAACTTGTCAAACCCCAGAAGTGATGGAAAATTGACATCACTAATGAGAGGATTAATCACAAATACCTTAGCCGCAATGGCTCGTAAATACTTGGCACGAAAAGCTCCATTATCCTTTAGCCAATCTTTCCCTTTGTTCCTAGACAAAGCCTTCCTTGCAGCATCAACTGCAAGCTCTACATCTTCAGCTGTTCCTGCTGGTATATCACCTGCAACAACAACAGAACAGAATACCCTAAATTCAACAACTAACAATCAAATTCACAGTTTCAATCAATACAAAACAAAAATTATCACTAGATTGTACAAGTAAATGAAACCCTAGATTATAAAGTGAAAAGAAAAACCCTAAAAAATGAATTTACTTACCACAGAATTACTATTATCACCACCCTCTTCACAGATATGACACACTTTACCACCACTGGTATCTTTCAAACCCTAAAATGAAATTAGAAAACCAGATTAGGTCAGTTAGTATATTTAAACCGTATATCCTTCGGACCCTAAAATTTGATTTAACAGATGATTAAACAAATACCTTTGAAGTTCTTCAGTTCTTCAACATATAAAACCCTAAAACGAAATAAAAAAAAAAAGAAAAGAAATCGTATTCGATTTACAAAACCCTAATTAAAAGAACAGACGATTAATGAAAAACTTACGATCGAAACTGTTGTCACACTATAATCTCTAATCTCTTTGATGAATTTATCAGATGACTGAAACCCCAATCTCTTCAAGGGAGGCGATGAGAAGAGGAGAGAAAGAGAAGAGAGGCAGGAGCAGAAGAGAAACAAAGAGAAATGAAAAATGAAAACTCGATCTGGATTTCACAAGGGTATATCCTCAAAATCACGCATGTGAATGGCACACGCATGGGAGGAAATATCCGTAGTGCTACTCATCTTGGGTGGAAACACAATTGTACGTGTGTGAATGGCACACTCACTAATTCCAGGTGTTACGACCCAGGTGTGACGAAGCGTGTGGCTGGCACGCCTATAAAAAATTTTCGTAACAGCTGGCCTCTGTTACGAAATTTTGAAAAATTCGTAACGGCTATAGTCTGTTACAAATTTTTTGTAACGGCCATTTGTAATGGGGATTTTGTAACGGTCAGTAAGCCGTTACGAATTTCTGTTACTAATCCCAAAATTTGGTGTGGTGCTAGTTGTGTTATGTGGGCCATATGGAAATCCAGAAATGAAAAGGTCTTCAACAATATCTACCATGATATCCATAAAATTATTCAGGAAGCTCACTATTGTTTCAGCTTCTATATGGGTGATATGGAAGATGTCAATAGTAATGCAGCTACTCAGCCTTTAGGATCTGGTGAAACTGCTCGTACTCGGAACAAATGGGAACCACCTGCTGATCTCTGGATCAAACTTAATACAGATGCTGCTTTCTTTTTCATTGTCGGTGCTTGTGCAGTAGTTGCCAGGAATTTAGAGGCGAGGTTTGTAGGAGGTGGCACGTGCAATCATACCTTCCTCTCCCCTTTAGAAGTCGAAACTGAAGCAATCTTGTTGGCCATGGACTTAGCGGAAAAGAAAAGTTGGACTGATATTATTATAAAAAGTGGTGGTGAAACTGTAATTAAAGTTTTAAATAACAAGAAGACATCTTATCCATGACGTATCAGGCAGATGGTATTCAAGTTAAAAACGGGATTTCCTTCTTCAACAGAATTCCAAAAAAAGATGCTAACCAAGTCGCTCATACTTTAACGAGTTTCGCTTTTAAAGACCACATCTCTAACCGGTGGTTAGCTCCCTCCCCTCCTTCTTGTATTGCTTCTCTACGTGATAGAGAACGCATTTGGTCTTAGTTTTTTCTTTTTGTCCTGCAAAAAAAAAAAAAAAAAAAACTGTTCCGATTTTAGGACTTGGGACCGGAACCGAATCAACTGTTCAAAAAAAAATCTTTATGCAGGTGTAATCCAAGTGTAAATTGCTTTATTACTTAGAAGTGTTAAGTTGTCCCATTCAATTGTCGTTGATGAGCACAATTTCTTTTCTCTTTCATTTCTCTCATTTCTCTTCACGAAATGGCGACATCTCTAGCAGCTCGACTAACCAGAAAAACCCTAAAATCGGCAACAATTGGTCCATTAACTCAATCTGTTTTAGGCCTCACTAGACCGTTCTCTACTGCTGTTGCTACAGATTCATCATCATCTTCATCAAAGATCCCGACAACAATAACAAGAGATAATGATGAAAGATTGAAATGGGATTATAGAGGACAAAGACAAGTAATTCCATTAGGGCAATGGTTACCTACAATAGCTGTTGATGCTTATGTTGCACCCAATGTTGTATTAGCTGGGCAAGTAACTGTTTGTGATGGATCTTCAGTTTGGAGTGGATCTGTTCTTAGAGGAGATCTTAATAAAATTACTGTTGGCTTTTGTTCTAATGTTCAAGAACGATGTGTTCTTCATGCTGCTTGGTCTTCTCCTACAGGTTTGCCTTCTCAGATTGACCTTATTTCTTTTGCTTATCAATTTGGGGGAAAATTAGACTTTTATGAATGCAAACCCTAGATGTGAAAATTAATCTTGATATAGAATTTTGTTTGGTTGGTTAAATGTTTAAGAAATCTATAAATAGCAGATTATATTGGAATATAATGCTCAAACTGCACGGTCACCTCGGTGTCTTCACTTCACCTTCGGTGGATTTGATATCCGTGGAGTGAAGCCCGCAGAAGTGATCGTGCATTAGTTTTTGGGATCTACTGTGTTCTGTTGATTGAATGGGTAGAGGCAAGAAGAGGGTAGAGTGAAATGCTCTTTAGCGAATTGACCAGCGATGGGAGTGGGTGATGACATAAATTTTTTCAATGCTGTCGAGCTTTTTGTTAACCTTCTGGTGATATATATCCACAGATAATTGTGGCAAAATATTGAGGTTTATTAGTGGCTCCTGTTAATCATGTTCTATCAAGTTCCGTTCAAGTTTGCTTCGTTTATTTCTTTGTTGAGCTGGAAATTTTGTCAATTGGTGTTATTGATTTATTCGTTGTGCAGCTTGTATATCCCATCTATATGAAGCATAGAATGTGGGTAGTATATTTATGTGAAGCGTATAAATGTGTAGCATAGAATGTGGGTAGTATATTTATGTGAAGCGTATAAGTGTGTAGCATATATTGTTCTTCAAAATACCGTGAACATCTTAACTACCATGTGTTTTAATCAGATCACTTGCTGTATAGTCTTCGTTACTTATAGGTCAGTTATGCAAGATCAAGATTGTGATTTGGTTAAAGCCAAGAATTTTTCTGGTGTAGTTTAGTTAGAATAGGGAAATTAGTAGGTAGTGCTGTTAAGACTAAACTATAGGATACTTCTATCCTATAGTTAAAGATAAAACATAACAAGGTAGGTTTTCATTAGTGTAGGTGACAGTATATTGATGGATGTGCTGGTGGTGGTGTTGCTGTTGTAGTTTATGGTTGTAGAATGCATGCATTGAGAAATTAGCGTTTTTGTTTCAAGTAGGAAGGATTTGCTTTGTATTTGGGAAAAATTTGCATGGTGCAAGTCAGAAAAAGTTGCTTTTGAGCTAAGGAAGCTACACAATGTTGTATTATGCATTTGGAAACTAGTAAACAGTCGAAATGGGGGTAATGTTATGCAGCATCTAAAGGTGCTGAAAATACTTGACACTCTATTTGCCTTACATCTTGAAGGTGTCAGTGAGACAACTACGGGGACAAGGCATTTTATCTCATTAGCCTCGTGTGAATTCTTCCAGGATACTAAGCGAGGCCGAAGAAGTTGTCTTTTCCATGAAAAGGATCCAACCTTTAACTTTCTTGTTGACATATGTTGACTTATAAACATCATGACTGGGATTATGCAACCATCAGTCAGATAATCTTCTAGTATTTGTTATATGAAAATATCTTGGTCTCCCGCATTCTTCTATTTTCAATCTGCAATTATTGAGACTTGCTATTTCTGTTAGGGTTACCTGCTGAAACATTAATCGAGAGGTTTGTGACTATTGGGGCATACAGTCTCCTGCGGTCCTGCACAATCGAGCCGGAATGTATTATAGGGCAACACTCAATCCTTATGGAAGGTTCCTTGGTCGAGACCCACTCAATCTTGGAAGCTGGCTCTGTTCTTCCTCCTGGTCGAAGAATTCCTTCTGGCGAACTGTGGGCTGGAAATCCAGCAAGATACGTCCGAACTCTGACCCATGAAGAAATCTTGGAGATCCCAAAATTGGCAGTTGCGATAAATGATCTGAGCAAGACCCATTTCTCAGAGTTCCTCCCATACTCCACGGTTTACCTGGAGGTTGAGAAATTGAAGAAGACTTTCGGGATCCCTATATGATAGAGCGCTTTTGTTTTCTTCATGTTCCTGTTATGTATCAATCACTTGAAACAGTCTCTTGAGAGAAAATAAGCAGCTAGACTTCGAGCTAGATTCTAAATTCCCCATACTTTTTTGGTTGGGATTGTTAATGGTGTTCAGTCATTTGTTTTCATTGTTCTTGAACAATCTGATTCATGTATTTACTTTTAATGCCTATGTCATCATCATCAGAGACTTGCCAGCCTTCTACTTTTCAGAATGCAGTGCAAATTATGAAGCTAAAAATGACAGTTTATTCCCTCCATATATATTACTATAAGCTTCTGCTATAGTGCTATTGCAGTGGGCGAGTGGCTATAGGCCGACAAGATAGATACAAATGTTACTGAGTTTGGGTTTAGTATCTTGAGATCCCACACAAGCCTTCCTAATTCGTTGATCGTCACACCCTAGTTAGCAATTTGGGGTACGGATAATAATTCGGACGGCATACATACGGGAATTTTACGGATTCGCATAGGTCGGATTCGGTAAAAAATCCGGTCAACGGTTCGTAGTTCGGAGCGGCATACGTACGTGCATATTCGTTTTATAAATGTGAGTTCGGCACTTAAAATTCGGCTTACATATATGATAAATTAATGAGTATTATGACCTTATTACGAGACTAATTTTATTTGTATATGATTATAAGATGGAAAAAAACATTTTAGCGTGATTATTTAACTTGAAGTAAACAATTTAATCGCATATAAATGTATAATAAAACGAGTTTATAGACTTTTAAACAAAAATTAACACATAAAACACTGGTTAAACAACTACCCATAGAAAATTTTAACTGAATAATTGTATTTAAATATAAAGTATATACAAAATCAAACAAAAACCAATCAACAGAACTCTGGTCAGAGAATTGCAAGGTTGGGCGCGAACTAGGTTCGAAGTTCTAGTTCGGAAATATCATTCGGATTCGGTTTGTTCGGATACGTTCGCGAATCATTCGTGAGGTCCATATAATCCGGGAACTATGTTCGGGGTTCAAATAGTTCGGAAATATCATTCGGATTCGGTCAGTTCGGATACGTTCGCGAATTATTCGAGAATGATTCGGAGAATTACTAACTAGGCGTCACACTACAAAAAAATAAGTTGCTTTAGGGCATCTTATCAGAAAGGTATATCTCATTGGGACCACATTTAGCATCTGCATATCTGATCACAGAATTATATAGAATGATTTTTTGGGGACTACTAAAAAATGGAGGGGACTATTCATTTTTTGGGTGGATATTTGAAAATTTTGAATCACCTCTTATCCATATATTTATTTTAGTACCAAAACTACCCTTTCTAATTAAGTTAATGTAATGAATAATGAGTTAATTAATGATTAATGAAATTAAATTAATAAGTTAGATTTTTTTCAAAAACAGCATATTGAGAGGGAGAAGGAGAAGATGAAGATGATAATGATGAAGATGAGGGTTTTGGAAGAAAAAAAGTTAGATATTTTTCTTTAAGAGCCACAACAAGAGTATGATGTTTTGGGTACTCACTGATACTTCAAATTTAGTTAATGGTCATTGAATTGGCCAGCCAAAACATTCATAAAATGAACAATTTACAAATTGATTTCGGTTTGGTTAAAAAAGTTCGGCTACGACATCTGAAGAACAGGTAGCCGAACTCATCTGCAAGTGTAGTTCGGCTAATGTTTCTGAAAGCACATGTAGCCGAACTCAGCTTTAATGGAGTTTTTTCTTTCAGAGAAAAGTTCGGTTAGGAGAAGAAAATTGCAACGTAACCGAACTAGGAGTTCATCTAGGGAAAAAAAAATGTGGCGTAACTGAACTCAATACATAGGTTTTTCACAGAAAAGTTCGGTTAGGAGAAAAAAATTGCGGCGTAACCGAACTTTTTACGACGTAACCGAACTTTTAGTTTTTGCGACGTAACCGAACTAAAAGTTCGGCTGGGACATTTTTTTTGCACGTAACCAAACTTTTCTCTGGAAAAAAAAAAACCTCCATTAAAGTTGAGTTCGGCTAGTTCGACAAAGTTTTTCACATAATTCCTAGCCGAACTTCTCTCTGCAACTTCCATTTTCAACTCATTTTGATGATTACTGCTCATTTTTTCAACCAAAAACGAATGACAAGTAGTGGGTTTGTGAGAATATCTTTGTTAATGATTTAAATTAAGCTATATATATATAGGTGGTGGTGGTGGTAGTCAGAGGTGGTGGTGGTTGCTCGATGGTGGTGGGCGGCGGTGGTGGGAGGAGGTGGTGGTTATATATATATATATAGGTGGTTATTAGGTTTAAGGGTAGGTTAGTCATTTCCACACTTTAGGACACCCCTTAAAAATGTAGGGTAGATGTTCCTATCACTTAGTAGCCCCCCTCCATTTTTGAGTAGTCCCCAAAAAATCGTTCATTATGTATTGTATTAACCCATCTAATCCCATCTCCAAATTCTAACCGCGTGTTTGGTTAGGAGAATTGAGAGCCCAGTAATACGATTACTTGTAATCGACCCAATTCTCCCAACCAAACAGAGTATTCAATTCCATGGTAATGGAATTTTCTTGAAAAGTCTATTTTCGTTGCACTCTTCCTCGTGTGAAATTTAATCTGGGGAATTAAACCTAAAAGATCGTAATGCTAATATTGATCATGGATCGAGCTCCATTTCAAAACTGCTTTTAAAATAAGTAATTGTAAAGAACCAGGGTATTTTGTGGAATGTAGCTATAATTGGCATCAACAATGGAATTTCCTTGAAAAGTCTATTTTCGTTGCACTCTTCCTCCTATGAAATTTAATCTGAATCTGGGAAATTAAACCTAAAAGATCGTAATGCTAATATTGATCATAGATCGAGCTTCATTTCAAAACTGCTTTTAGAACAAGTAACTGTAAAGAACGAGGGTATTTTGTGGAATGTAGCTATAATTGGCATCAACAATGGAATTTCCTTGAAAAGTCTATTTTCGTTGCACTCTTCCTCCTGTGAAATTTAATCCGAATCTGGGAAATTAAACCTAAAAGATCGTAAGGCTAATATTGATCATAGATCGAGCTTCATTTCAAAACTGCTTTTAGAACAAGTAACCGTAAAGAACGAGGGTATTTTGTGGAATGTAACTATAATCGGCATCAACAAATATGCACTTGACCGCTGTCGTAAGCGACACAAATATAATTACACTTTCTTACTACTCAAAATATAAATATAGCAAGGGCAAGAAAGGATCGATCCCACAGAGAGGTCTAGGTTGTCAAATTGTTATGGTTCCTTATAAATAACACCGGTAGTTTTGTGATTTTATGAAATAAAATAAATAAAAGCAAATAAAGAAATAAGCAAACAAATCAAATCAAGGATAAGAAATATTGGTTAAGGATTTCGTTTTCATTCACTAACATGCTTTTCACAATAACTAGAATTGATATTTAATCTCAACTTTTATCAAAGACCCTAGAATACCTTGATCGCAAGAATATCCCGCAAACCTCCTCATGTCATCAACAAACACATTAAAAGATGCGAATATGAATTCTACCTAAAGGAACAACCTAACGTGTAAAAGCACTAATCAAGTTTAATTCCCTAGATGCGTTAAGTTCTATGAAATCAGGCCAATCAAAGCAATTGAACGTGGAAAGCGCACTAATTCAATTTAACAAAGGTTACGATTCACATATGATCATAAGAATATATCACTACAAACTATAATCATATTATGCTACTTGTATCCAAGGAATATCACTTTTGCGTATAATAAACCCTAAACTAGCAATAGATGTGATTAGAAGTTCTACCAATTTGCAACTTGACAAAACAATCAATCAATCATAAAACAATATTTTCGAGAGAATTGCAAACGATAGATATGAGACAAAACTAATATATTGAATCAAAGAATCATGCTTTGTGAAATCCAACTATTCCATAACCAATAATAAACTTAGGTACTCATATTCATGGAGTTCATCACAAGAATAAAGAGAAAAGACTTCATGGTTCTAAACCCTAGAACAAAGTAGAGATAATAAGATAATCCTCAAAAAGATAGAAGTCCTCTCTTTTATATATTCCTCAATTTCCATAAAGGATACTCCTTCCAAAATTAGGTTTTGTCTTCAAGTCCATTAGTTGGAAATTCACCCGGCCCACCATGGAGAGAAACCCGTGTAGAAATTTTGTCCCAAAAACGCTCGCCGGAAAACTGGGATTGTGGCCGGAATCCCGCCGGAATAGTCGCCGGAAAGTAGCTCAGGTGACCGGCAAAGTCTGCCCGGTCACCGGTCAACCGGATCAAATCGGTCAAGGTCCAACTCGGGGTCAAATCGCTGAGTCAACACCGGGTCAGCTGAGTCATATGTGAGTCAGATGGGTCAGATGGGTGACAAGGCTGAGTGAGCTGAGTGGCTCAGGCCATTGCACAGGCCAAATCTCAGCTGCACTATCATTGTGCTTCAAATCTCTGCTTTTCAGCCCATCAGCTCACTGCATCACCAAGTCCATTTTGCAACTTCACAAGCCACCAAATAGAAGCTCTTGTTCTTGACAATCAACAGCACATACACCATAGTCATAATTTCAAAGCCAAAGACCACCGATTCATTCAATTTCTTCACCAAAGCCATGGCAGCACACAAATAACAACTCCATCTTTGCATTGCAGCAATGCCAGACCTGCAACTTCCATCTCCCAACAGATTCCACCGCCTACTGCAGCTGCTCCTTTCATTCAACCTGTAATGCCACATTCCAGCTACACACATTCATTGCACAGCATATTCTCACTTTCAGCATCACCACTTTCCCTCTATTGCCAGCTTCCATACAAGCCATCACAGCAAAATAGCTCCAGCAAGCCTACACTCCATCTGTGGCCCTGTAAATCATTCCCAGCTGCAGCTCAGCTACACTACCTCCAACAGCATCAGTTTGGCTGTGATCACCATCTTTTCCACAGCTACAACTGCATTATGGCACCAGCACAGACTCGAGCTCCATCTCGACTGCAGCTCAATTCTTCTCAGCGTCTCGCATCCACAACACAGCTCATTCAAACCTCAGCACCATATGCACCAGAGTACATCCAAACTTCACCAACACCTGCAATTGCTTACAGCTCCACCAGGACCCTGCAATCAATCCTGAGTTATCACAAAACCACATGCAGTTCTGCCATCTCCATTTCTTGGCTCATTCATTCAGCACCTCCCTGCAACTTAGTCTGCCACCACCAGTGCCTAACACACATCTATTCCATTCATTCCTTCCCTGTGATTCACATCAGTTGTCCATTTCCTCTACCAGCTTGCACCTGCAACTTCAATCAACTCCTACCCAGCCAAAACGGCCCCGCAATCATTCGACTCCACCGAACCACCACCATCACACCGTGTACAAGCCTCAATACCGCAATCCCTTCTATGTAACTCCGCCATTTCCATCTCAAATTTTGATGCACCACCAAGACCACCAAAGTCACACTCCACCTGTTGCTGCTCCTTCCTCTTTGCAATAGCTACAACCACAGTTTGAATACCAGCACCAATCACCCATTTCATGCAACTCAGACCTTCTCCATCATCAGAACCTCAACCTAAAATCCCCTTGTAATTTGCCTTGACTGCTCTGACCCCTTGTTCGATTCACTCTTAATCCATGAGACTCAAACCCAATTCACCATCTCAATCAGAATAAAAGAATAATGATTTAAGTCTCTCTATTCATCTCTCGATTTCTCCTATTCACATCAAAGAACATCAACAAATTCCACTAAAGCGAAACCCTAATTCCGATTCTTGCTTGCCTCAAAACCCTAGTCAATTTTCATCATCGGACCCTCAATTTCACCAAAGATCGACCTAATTCCCATCTTCACATCTTCTCAAACTAACTCAACTCGAGTTTCAATTTACGAATCCACTCAGATGAGATGCAGATCCCTTTTCTGTTCTTCAAATCTCCTTCTTAATCTCAACATCCTCGCAACATGATTTCTCTCTTGAATTGCCTCCAATTTCCTACGGCTGCCGTGTTTCATTCATTTCAGGTGGAGAAGCAATGATCGAGAAAAACACTTCTCTCTCGATTTTCAGGTTAGAAAATGATAATGATGAGAAATTTATTTCTCACGGAAACTTTGGTTTTGTTGTAAGAAGTGATGGTGGATATAACCACCCAGGACTGGCAGATAAGGGGTACCCAGCTGGTAGCCCCTTAACATTTGCTGGCTGTCATTTAACACCTCTCCAAAGAAAGTTGTCCCTTAACCTTGGGTCAGCTCCATATATCACTTGCCTATGATGCGACAATTTCGCCCTTTGGCTCAATTTGGATAATTTCTTCTTCTTTTCCTCCGTGCGACTCCATTGCACCTATAAAACTCAAAAGCACACATAAGACACATAATTTACAAGAAAACTCGCAAAAAAAGCATAAATACTAGATATTAAATACGGTGTATTCTACACTTATCAGCACTCAGAGAACTAGATTACCCTGTAATTGGTATGAGCTCATGCTGAAATCAGAGTGAAGAACAAATCCTGAAGTTTACAACTGTTTTGTTCTTCAAAGTTTTGTAAACTAATTAGTTTTGCATTACCAAATAAGCCACGTTGATTCAGTGACTGCGCGTTCTACATTGACTTATAATGGTTGCTCTGTCTATTAACTTTTCGGTTTTGTTATGTTTTCTTCGATCCTTCATTTAGTAAAGAGTAACACGAGAACTTATCATTTTAGTGCAACCATCATCAGCTAGGAACATGACCAAATATGTTGTATTTGGTGAAAAATAAATTGTGACTAATGATGTAAGAGTAAGGGGTTCTATTTAATTTGGAAACCTATTATAGGGGCTCCAACTTTTTGTTTTTAAGTGCTCACAAGATGATAAAGCGGGGTTAAATGCTTTAAAGTGGCTAAAAAATAATATTCTTTCTAGCGTCTGTATAGTCATAGACTGTAAACTTCGGGATTCTATCACCAAACAAGATACAGAAGCTTCATGGGCTGCGGAGAATACTATTAAAGAAGCAATTTACTTGTTGGATAAACTTCCTCAAGCTCAGGTTAAATTTATTAACAGGGACTACAATGCTGCAGCGGACTCAGTTGCAAAAGAAGCAAGGATCCGAAGACTTCATCATATGTCATCACACTTATGTCAACGAGTGCGAAAAGAGAGTATTACTTCTAATATTTTTGATGAAAGTGAAATTGTGGATCTTCTGTATTACATTGCTTAAGTTAATATATTAACATTTTCCATCAAAAAAAAATAAAAAAAAAATAGCAACCAACAAAACCCATAATCCTTATAATTTTGATAATGGCTAGAGAATCCTTAATTAGTTAGTGCTAATGATTATTAACTAGATTAATGATGATTTGTAGTTATTCTTTGAAAATCAAAAATCAAAAATAAAAAAATTTGACTTTTTTTTATTGGAAAATAGAACATACGGTTAGGAAAATACGATATACGGTTGGGAGTTCATATTTTCCCAACCGTACACAAAGTCAGGGCAACTTACGGTTGGGAAAATTTTGAAGATTAACTACCTACGATTGGGAAAAATCTAGAAAAAAGATATTCAAAATTTAATATTCGGTTAATTTTCCTAACCGTAAATATTTTATACGGTTGGGAGTTCATATTTTCCCAACCGTAGAACTCGTTTACGGCTAGGAAATCATTATTTCCCAACCTTATGTATTTCGGAAACAAATTTTTAAATCCCTAATTTAATTAAATCTAACATATTGATGTAATTAGAAGGCATAAAAGAGGGTGGGTTTTTCGATTCTTACCCAATTGATATCATCACTAGCTAAGAATAGACGATTGATCATCGATGAAGATAAATATGGAAGAAGAAGATGTGAGGGAGGAGAAGAAGACATTTTTTTGTCTTTTTTTTAGGTTTAGTTTTTTATTTTTGTTAGATTTAATTTTGGTAATTATGTTAGTTGCCAAAGGATATTTTTGTAGTTTTGTTGTATATTAGGTTTCTCCTCATCTATATTTTAGGACATTTGGATCCATAGGAGCCCTCAAAACCAAATGTTTGTAGCCCCTACAATAGGTGGGTATATATAAACGAGTGAAGTTACGTATGTTAGTACCGATATTGTTAGAGTAAAGATTTCTATTGAACTAGGTATGGGCCCGTGCTTTGCACGGGCTCTGATTCTTTGACCTATATGTCGTATTATCACAATGAGTCATTACGTAAAAAAAAAAAAGAGAAAATTGAAGATAACTAAATCGTATTCCGGCCAAATGTAAGGCAATAAATAAACAAAGCTTTTAGAAAGTTAATAATGATAGTAAATCCAGGAAAGTTGATACTCTATGTGTTCTTTTTGTTGAGGAAACAATTAATGAGTGTTGATGGGTGAAAACGATTCACTGGTTTTTAAGGAAAAGTGGAGAGATGATTCCTCGAACGAGCAAATTTCTTAAACCTTTTGCAAACAGATGCACTGCACGGGAGTGCTTTGAGTTCAAGAGATCAATCTGTAAGACTCCGGACTAAACCAAGACAATGGCAGTTCCAGAGTCAATCCGATCAGAAAGAGGGATAAGGGTCGATCTGTAGGAGGGAAGCTGAGAAGTGTGTGAGATCAATGATGATCAAGGATTGTGGATGTGTTGTAGACTTTGCAAGTTTTGTGAATTGTGGAGTTCGAACAAGATAAGTTCTGATTGATTGAATTCTGCTCTGTTGAGAGTTCTTGTTCAGATTAGAATTCTTGTTGTTCAATCGTGGATTCAGAAACTTATTTATATTGTAGACACATTGATCCCCAGTAAGTGTGACGGTTGCTGAAGTGAAAGAGTGGGAAAGCGGGACAGCGTGGTTAAAACCGTTCCACGTGCATGGGAGAATTGGTTGATTGTCCTTCTACTACTTTGCTAACTCCTTCAAGTACTTGCACGATTTACTCACATTTCTCATCGTGGGTGTACACACGTTCTGTAGGCCGCCAGACCAAAACTCTAGTGAATATCCCCTCATGTGACATGATTGATGTCTCATGAATGTGGAGTCTGCAAGGCAGACGTGTATTTAATTGGTCAATTATTGACTTGACTAGACATGAGTCTTAGCTTTGATGAGTCGAGCATGATGAACGAATGTGGTATGCCCCGAGACTCGTGGATTGAGCATAAGATATCTATTGAGACAAAATAATGGACAGACGTTGAGTCTTGATGAATTGCGATATATGATTTTACCAGTTGAGGTAAGAATGGTGTTTTGATAATTTGGATCGACGCGCATCCGATGAGATTGCTCGATCATGGACTTATTCTGATATATCGAGTATTTGACAGTAAATCAGGGATATTGTTGAATTATGCAGAATGTTCATATCTGATCTAACATATCATGAATGATAAAGAATGAATCAGAGTATTGGATTCAATGTAAATATTGAATGGTCGTTTGTTCGAACCATGTTGCTCAGTTGAGCAAAAATGTTGGTAGCAGGACCGAACATTAAATATAAATTAAAATATTGATTGCTGGATCAATATAAAAGTTGTCGAATTATCGTAAATTTGAAACCCTAATTTTGGAGAATTCTGGATCCTGGAGATGGAGGTTGTCCAATGTGGGTGAAGAAATATCGACCAATCAATGGGCATGAGAGCCAGCCATTGATGGTGGATAGGCGTCTGAGCGTGCGGAAATATCCCTGAACGAGGATTCATTGGAGAATCCTGAAAGATATGAACTATTATTATTAATTAATATAGTAATGGAGAGACATGAGACCGGACAGCCATGATGGCCAGGGGACCGGATAGGTCAGGTCACGGTGGTGCACGGGACACCATGACCCTCACATGCGCATTCTTGAGAATTTTAGGTATTTTTGTTGCTTGTTTGAGCAATATTTTGGATTTTCAAAAGAGTTTGATTTTGACTTAAACTCTCAATTTTGCACGAATGAGCAAGTAGGACTTTGCTCGTGTGACCAATATTTTAAGAATATTAAAATAATGATATTTTAATATTTGCGTGAGAAGCCTGGAAGGTTGTGGGACCATTTGACTTTTTGGAGATTTGAGCAATATTGGATAAATTTGCTCAAACGAGGGTGTTTCATGAGATGAGAGAAGAAATAATAATTAAATAAGGAATTGGAGAGGTGTGGGATCGGCCACAGTCGTCGCATGGCCGTCCGGTGGGCCCGGTCCTGTGACGCTCTTCCTTATATTTTATCATTATTTTTTAACTTGCATGAAAAAATATGGAAAACTAGGAGTTTTGCTCAAACGAGGAAGTTTGCTCAAACAAGGTGTTCGTGGGTGAAAACCGTTTCTGCTGATTTTGGTAATTTTAGGTGTGTGTGGATGAGAAACGAATCTAAACCCTAAACAATGTACTGCACGGGAGTACTTTTGATTCGAGAGATCAATCTGTACAATCCTGGCCTAAACTAAGAAATGGCCGTTCCAGGCTTGCTTTGGTCACAAAGTGAAGGAGAAGGGTTGGTCTTAGGGAGGAAAGCGAAGAAAGTGTTGAGACCAGAATAGTTGATTCTGGAAGTGTGGGCGTTTTGTGACTTGTATCAGAAAGTTGAACTGGCTAGATGGATGAAAAGCTATCAGATGATTTCTGGATGTTGTATTGTTCTCCTGACCAAAACCTGTTGTTGGTGGAAATAGGTGAGACCTATTTATACAAGTTATAGTGAAATGTACCCTGGTCTCGTAGGAAGTGGAAACGATTGAGTGGTGGAAGAAAAGAGTAACGTGTAACTGTTAGACGTTATGCTTCCATGATGAGGGAAGTGAATTCGTGTAACCGCCAGTCATTACGCTTCCATGATGAAGGAAATCAATTGTTTACACCGTTACTTTTCACCACCACTAATTATCCAACTTCATGACACTTTCTTGTAACGGGCGCATTGCACGCCGCACGCTGTAAATCGCCAGACCAATACCCTGATGAGCATCCCCCAGTTTATGACATATTTTGACGTCTCGAGTGTTTTCGTGGAAAACATGTAGCACTTTGCTACGTGTGGAAAGTTAAAATCGAGAAGCTTGCCACAAGTAAATAGCATGTGATGCTAGGCTCGTTTTGGCTAGTCGCCTAAAACTTGTCGCGAGATTACCGGTTTGGTGGCGAACTTCGATGGCCGAGATCGCATCTTATGAATAAGGGTAGCCGTTGATTGTGTCTACCTTGTGTTGGCGCCTGACAATGGCGCAACGGCATTGCGGCATGACTTGTGCATGCCAGTGGCACGATGGGGAAAGTGGCGCCTGGCATAGCCATGGTCGTTGGGTTTAGGCGGTTGGTTGCCTAAGAGTTGCCACAAGTCCATCAGTTCGGTAGCGAACTTGGATGGCTGAGATTGAATCTCATGAAGAAGGATGGCCATTGATTATGGCCACATCTTGTTGTATAGCGAAGTGGCATCAGCCACATGCTAATGGCGTAGCCATGGCATAGCGGCATGCCAATGGCGTAGCCGTGGCATAGCGGTATGCCGGTGATGTTGCGGTATGGCCAAAGCTAAAAATTGGCTCCGTGGCCAAAGTTAGAGTTTGGCGCCGTGGAAGAATTCATCGTGGAAGAATTAGGGCTTGGCATGGCCAAGGTGCCGTGGAAGAATTAGGGCTTGGCGTGGCCAAGGTACCATGGAAGAATTCACCGTGGAAGAATTAGGGCTTGGCGTGTCCAAGGCTTGGTTTTGGCGCCGTGGAAGGATTAGGGCTTGGCGTGGCCAAGGCTTGGTTTTGGCGCCGTGGAGTCGGACCCACATATGGCGTGGCAACATTGGCCCTGTTGCCACGCCAATCTCATTGCTCCGGGAAACGCTATTTGGATTTGGTAGCAATTTGCCCGAATTAGGTTTTGGCATGTCGAAACCCTAATTAGTGCACGTGGCATGCGGCTGCAGCATGGCGCTACTTTTGTGCAAACGGCGCCATGGCTATGCCAAAGGAACTATGGCAAGGCCATAGTGTGGAAACGACCATAGGAGTAGGAATTGCCGTGGGTGGCTATTTATGGCAGGTTGCCACGAAGTGGCATGTTTGCGAGGTGGCATGTTTGCGAAGTTGGCATGTTGCGAAGTTGTCGCGATAGAGTGCGTGTTGGCATGCTACCACGGTAGAGTGGCATGTTGGCATGCTGACCAATATGTTGTTGTGGTAGGGTGCGTTTGGCTTGTCAGTTTAGCAAGGTGGCGCTGCAGGGTGTGTTTGGCCTTTAACATATGGCGGCAAGTTTAGAGAAACTTGATTGGCCAAAAAAGGGGTTCGGCCAAACACACGGCGCGACCACACTTCCGGTGAGAGTGTGGCGGCTTTGGAGCGTTCTGATTGGTCGATTAGAAGTGGGGCCGGCAAGCATGGGCCCAGCCACAACTTGTGTGCGTGTGGCAAGTTTAAAGCGACCTGATTGGTCGAGAGAAATAGGGTCGGGGCGTGGCTAATGCCGCTAGCTGTCCTAAGGCATAGCCACGCCTCTCTTTGCTGCTACGGCTCCCTATTTTATTATTCTGGGCGAGGTTCTGCACCTACTAATCCATGTCGGATTAATTACTTAGGCTTAATTTTGACAAGCAAGGTCTAGTACATTGCACGAGGCGCGAAACCTAACTTCTGTAAGTTAGTCAGGACGATTGATTGAGTTATATGTGTTGACACATAGTTCTTTTAAGTTCATTTCCAGAGAGCAGCATGCTTTTATGATTCGAATACCTTATGTATAGACCTTATCCTTGATACTTGGAGATTTATGCTACTCTGCTGCGAGTGAACACAAATCGTCATGCCATATTAACATTAAGGGTTCAGCCGGAGAACATAGCATAGAAGGCATTCAGAGGAACTTATATTAAGTGAATATACGCGAGGCGCCGAAATTCACAGAACATCTGGGATGGTTGCTACATTCGCCAGTCTGGAAAAATTTTATGTAAGTGTATTGAGCGGCTCAATAAGTATGCCAGTGGAGAGCATAGCACACGTGGCTCTGTTTCCTTGCAGAGTGACGTCACATCAGATGCAAGGGTTTAGGATTTTAACCCTAATCTATAAACCATCATCAACATTAAGTCCCCTGCTTAGCTCGGAACAGTGACATTGTTGCGGGGTAAGAATGAGATGGTGACAAACGAGGATAAAATCGAAACAACAAGTCATGAAAAGATTGTGGGGAAGATTTGGCTAACCTTTGTCAGGAGGCACGAAGAATCTGCGATCCTTGCATCGGGGGCTCCGCATAAATTTGGTTTGGCCATGGGGTCCTGGCCTTAGCACTGCGACTTTGGCTACTAATCAGAGGTAGCACTGCAACTTGGTCCGCGGAACGGTGAATGTTGCTAGCCGGCCAGGTTACAAAATGCATGGAGATGGCGCTGTCCTGAACGGCCAAGATGGCGCTTCCTTGGCTGGTGGAGATGGCGTTGCTTTGAACGTCCAAGATGGCGTTGCTTTAAACGGCTAAGATGGCGCCGCTTTGAATGGCTACGGAAAGGTGGATTGCGTGGCTAGATTGGAAGGGCCGATGGCGAGGCTAGCTTGGAAGGGCCAATGGCATGACTAGCTTGGAAGGGGCAATGGCGTGGCTCGCTTGGAAAGGCCAATGGAGCGTTGGCTTGCTTGGAAAGGCCAATGGAGTGCTGGTCTTGGGACGCGGAGAGGATGGCGCTGGTTAGGGCTCGGTTGCAACGTGGAGATGGCGCTGGCTAGGAGCGGACTCTCGGGGCTTGAACGTGGACTGTTGGCGTTGGCGTGGAGCGGTAGAGATGGCCGTTTGGGAGCGAACTGTTTGGCATTGTCTTGGCCGCGGACTGGTGGCGCCATGGAGCGTTGCCTTCGCGGGCACGGTTGCCTTTTTCCGTGCATAGCTTAAACGAGAAACCTTCCTCCACTCTAATTCCAAAAGTGTTGTGCTTATAAAAGGAAACCTTCTTCCACCCAAACTCCAAAGTAATATGTATATAAAAGGGGCCGCACATCTTTTTTTTTTTTTTTGTTGTAATATTGGCTTTGTTTTCACGTCTCCGCGTTAGATGCAAAGCAGAGGAGTTGGCGAGCGTACTCCAGGTATGTGCTCCAACGTTTCTCCTTTGTTTCCTTTTTTTTTTTTTTTGTTGGTGTAAACCATAGCCATAGCCATATCCTCCATAAACCCGTAGAAATACCTTTGTATGAATGATTCTTCTCTGCTAGCAGTATCGTAGTAATATTAGCCGTCACATTGATAGTAAAGAGGCCAATTATTATACAAAGTAGGCGTGCATGTATGGGTGGCTGCCATTAGTTCTTTGATGAGTGCCAAATATTACATATTTCTACATCTATTTATTGGCATTTAACTCATCTTTTGTGCTCAGAAATCATATATTATCCCAGATTCTATATTTTCTTTGTTTTCAAGAATAAATATTTATACTAATTAATTTTGTGTTTTTAGGTAGTAAATAAAGCTCGGAGAAATTGAGGAGCCAAAAGAGCAGAAAATTGGAGGCAAGCGTCTATGGAGCAGAAAGCCAAAGCCCGCGCGCGCATCAGTTGCAACCCAACAAGTAGCAACCCATTTACAAGACATGGGCTTGAGCAGTCCAAGACCCGGCCCATAATCCAAATCCAAGACCCGTTTTACTCTAAAACGTGAGATTTGCTCCATCTACATCCAACGGTCGCTCCTCCCATCGCATCGACCCTTCGCTGCACCCGCTCAACACCGAAGACACCTATACCCTTATCCCTCGACCAAACCTAATTTCATTTCTCTTCCCTTCACCCGACAGCTGCAGAGCTCTCCCTCTCCTCTTCTCCCGACCAAAATGGCGAGAGCCATCTTCTTCACCAAAGAATGACAACAACAACCTCCAACAAATACAGCCTCGCCGCCTCCGCCATCACCTCCTACTTGCTTTCTATTTCACTCATAGCTTCTTCCCTAAAGCTAAGTGAGAGATAGAAAGAATTAGGTTAGGGTTTCATCAATATTTGGGGAAAATCAAAGTAAGGAGTTCTCAGAGCCGATTAAACAGAGCCGACAGAGATTCGGAGGGTATGGGCGAAAGGGTATTGTTTAATTTCTATTTTTGAAGTAAATTAGGGTTTGGGAATTGCATGTATAAATAGGGCTTTTGGGTGTGTGTTAGAACTCATGCTCAGGCTAGCCGGAGCACCAACTTTAGTATAATTTGTATGTTAATCATGTTCTAAGTAAATTGCTAGGGTGTGATGAAACCCCTAGTTCATATGCTAATACATCCAAAGAATCATGTTGTTCTTGATGTGCTTGAATTATGTTAGGATTAGTGCTTAGCTAGTTGATCAAATAATCCTGTGATAGAGTGTACTGTAAGAAGACACTCTATAATAGGGGAGAATTAGTGATTTAGTTAACCAAAAATCTACCTGAGACCTTCAAGGGAAGGCTCAAGACACAATGAGAAGCTGCCTTGTCTTAGCTTAGAACTAGAGGGTGGATTCACTGCCCTAGTACCTCACAATCTATTGTCTTTGCTTGATTTAGAGTCATAACAATTCAACTCAGTCGTATCGACAACACCAAAACAACTCTGTCACTTCTTAGAAATCAGTAGAGTAAAGCCTTAGATCAACTTATAGCACCTCCATTTCCCTGTGGATCGACCTGTACTTGCCTTGTCTCCAATAGACACTGTGCACTTGCAGTTATAATTGTAGGTAACCTTTCAAAGCCTACCAAGTTTTTGGCGCCGCTGCCGGGGAATTGGTAGTGTGCCTTGTTGATTAACTTGCTTTCTACACTGATACTCACCCTGTATATACATGCTTTGTATTACTTTTTATAGCCCTTTAATTAGTGTAACTTAGCATATTATATCATTGCAGATAGTTGTTAGTTTCTTTTTCTGCATTGCATCTTCTATTGCATATTACATCATTGCATTTTAGTTAATCTTAACTGCATATTTGCATATCTGCATCCTCATCCGTGCATTGCATTTAGCATCTGACTTGGATTATCACCATTGTTTCGTTTCAGTTGCACTGCATATCTTGTCATATTCATTTGACATCAACTGAGACTGTTGAGGTCAACTGAGTGAGTTGACACAACAAGCCCTGAGCTTATGCATGCCTTACTCTGTGCACCACACCTGTGAGACTCTTTGTGAACTGAAAACTGTCACTTGCTAAGCCTTCTTCACTAGCTGTCATTTGCACTTGCTGAATGCTAAATCTGCAAATCTGTAGTGGTTCTGTTAAATCCATGTGTTAATTGCTAGACTTTTATTCCTGTGCTAGCTGAATCTTGAGTAGTGGTTCTGTTAATCCACTGATACTCAAACTCTTTTTCATCCTCCTGTGACACATCAGTATAAGCATCTTAGAAATTCTTGTCTAAACTTAGATCTGCTCCATTGTAACTGTGCATCTGTGCACCTTACCATGTTTAAACTGTGCAATATTGGGAGCTGAGATTTCCTTCTTGAGTAACAGGTGCCTGTGGTGCAGCTGAGCCAACCCAAGGAAGACAAGGAAAAGCGCAGGACTTGAGGTTAGCCTGTGAATGAGTTATAACTGAACGTTGATATCTGCTGTGATTTTTGAACCTTGTATTGCCCTGTGAATGAGCTGTGAAGTGTGCAAATACATCTCAACTGACTAGTGCATATTTTGTGACTCTGTGTGCATAATAACTAGCTCTTGATTCGCATAAATATGATGCTTAATATGCCTTGTATGCTCACTGAACTAGGATATCTGCATTAGCATAATCCTGTGAACTCTGAGACACAATTCTCCCCTGTATGAAGTTGTCACCTGTTCTTTGAGCATTGCCCCACTGCTTTGCGCACTGACATTGATATATTATGCATTCATGAGCATCTTCACCTGTGAGCGGTTATTCCCTGACAATCTCACTACCCTGATTGCATGATAAAACCTGTGCTAGGTAGTGCTCACACCCTGAAATCTTTGTGCTTGTGTGTTCTGTGCCTTACCTTACATTGGTCTGTGCTTAGCTCCATCCCCTGTCGCTGTTGAGCCTAAGCTGCAACTTGGTCAACCGAGATATCCAAATCTGCAAAGCAAGCCGTGTGTAACATCAATCAAAATTGGTTGATATCAACTACCCCAGTTGATTCGGACAACCCCGAGCATACTCCCGTGGCTGCTTGCCTTGGCTGATTGCCAGTGGTGCTCAACCTTGACCTTGTGCTGTATCTTGAATCTGTGAACCATGCCTGCATAATGCACTAGCCACCTTGCATAAGCCTATCAAGAAATCACCACCGTGATATTTTGAAGCCCGTACTTGTGTGACCCGAGTTGTTGATGGACCCCTTGCAAGAGTGTTAAAATCGATGCTATGCTTGTCTAACCCCGGTGTTGCATACCCCGAATAGTTTGTTCATCTGTTGCATGCCCCGCACCTTTGCACATGATCTCGTGAACTTGAGTAACATGCTGTCTTGTTGATTCAATGAACCTTTAATGTTTTGAATGATATAAGCATGTTTTTCAGCTGAACTGGTTGCTTGCTGTAGTATTTATGCTTATAGCATCACCCAACCCTTGCAACATATTAAATTTGTGCACCTTGCATTCTGTCTTTCTTGTGCATCTGCCATCCTGTGCTTAACCTGTGTGCCTTGTGTTATTTTTGTGAGTTGTGCCTCCTGTGCATAAGACTCCGCACACCAAAGAACTCCGTGCATAAACCCCGCACATACCCCGAAGCCTACACCAACTGGCTGGAACCCTAGTACCACTGGGCTGTGCATTTGCACTTTGGCCGAAGCCCACAATAAACCAAACTCAAGCCCACCGTGCACCGGGCTTGCTTAACAACTAGCTCAACGCAACCACCGGGCTTTGCACATAAACTGGGCTCTGTTCCTCTACACATAACCTGGGCTCTGCACAAATCTGAAGCCCACAACCACTGGGTTTCCATAACCTTTGGGATGTGCACTTGCATAACTTGGGCTGCACATTTGCAGCAACACCAAGCACTCCTTGTGCTTAATCCTAAAAAAATTGGGTGCCATTTTCTTGTATCATCTTTCCTTCTCTGTGTTAATATGATTTGATGTGTGCTAAGCTATGGTTGTTTCTTTTTGAGTTCAAATTGAGTTGCTAGATCATGTCAGGATTTTGGTCTGCAACTGGGGATGAAAACAGATCCATGAGAGAGCTTGCTTATGGGCATGCTTCACAATATGAACAGCCCACAGACCATAATGATTTTAGGGAGTATTATGCACCTTCTCGGGGCCCTGACCTTGAATATCCATACCCTAATCATTATGAGCACATGTATCATCAACCACCATGGGAGGATGAGCAATTCTATCCTCCAATGAACCCATGTATGCAGTCTATAATGGAAAACCTCATGCTCATAGAGCAAAACAATGCTAGGTTTGAATTGAATGCAATGCATGATCATCCATATAGCAACATGTCTGAGTTTCCCTTGTGTAGTGAACCCTGTGCACAACCATGTAATGATCACTCATATGAAACATGCATACCCACTATTGAAGACTCTCCTTCAATTGAACAGCTCACTATGATGCTTCAAATGAATCTGACACGGTTACAAAATGAAGAATGGAAGGAAGTTCATGATAGGATGTTTGTTATCTCTGATAATTTTGAAAATAGTGTTTCTATTCCTACTCATGAAACTAACACTGAATATGAACCTAATCTAGAGGTAGATGAGTACACTGGAAATGCTACAATTTTGAATAGGGAAATGCAGTGTTATGATGATGATGATGATGATGAATATGAAGAGCATGTGTACTTTGAAAATGTAGTGGAATCTTTAGGTTCAGAGACATTAAGTTTCTCTTCTGTGAACCCTATGAATGATGCTTCTTCTAATATTCATACTTGTGCTGCTGAATTGGAGTCTGTGCAATTGTTCACTGAAAATGAACATGATATACCACCTGGTTGTGACTTGGGGAATGTTGAGAGTTTTGGCACCAATTATCTTATGCATGAGAATGAAATTTTGAGTAATGATGATTATGACATGGAGATTGATGAACTGTTTTATGCAAGTGAACATGATTTGTCTAATTCTCAGCCTAGGTCACAATGTGAAGTTTCTTGTGATCTCCCTACGCATGAAACTGAAGATGATGATTATGGACTAGGGCTTGTAGAAATGTTTTATGAACATGAGCATGTCACAAAGCACTTGTAGATGATTTGGGAGATATTGTTGTGAGTGATATCACATTACTCTTGAGCTCACACATGTGAACAACTTAGACATGCCCAACATCATGCCCATGTCACAGTATGTTAGATTTCCACCCAACCTAGGTGTAGTTTGTAACAAAATTGCAAAACCAACTTTTCTGAAAATGCCTAATCTAGGCCTAGAGCTTTGTGCTTCCCAAGTCCTCTTGGACTATTTTGCATCAAAGTATAACACTTTTAAGGAGCCACAGTTGGAATATGTATGTCTGCCTGTTCTTAGCAAAACTCATTTTGAGTTAGACCTTGTGCATGATGTACCTTTAAATTTGCAAGATTTTGTGCTCACAAACACATTTGTTGACAAGTTTAGCTTTGGGGGAAAATCATTCACTTGTGCAGCCTTACTTGCATTCTCATGTTATATTTGTGTAAGGTCAAGTTGATGTTTCGCATACCGTCTTTTGGGTTGATCCTCAACTCTTTAGATTGTTGGTGTATGGTGAATTTTCATTGTATATAATCCAGTAGGACTTGTTAAATTTTCTATCTTGATTCGGTTGAGTCTTATTTTTATTGTGCTAATCCGATATGATCTCCGCTGAGAATGTTGGATTCTAGCCTTGACTAATTAAGCTCTAACCTTGCTCCCGCCGACATCCGGTAATCTCTTCCCTTTTCTCTACTCAGCATAGTTCTCTTGGTATGTGACTGTTTAAAATTTTATCATCTGTTGACACATTGAGGACAATGTTTGATTTAGGTTTGGGGGTGCATTTGCATATAGAGTTTTTAGTCTTTTATTTTAGTCTTTTATTCAAAAAAAAAAAAAAAAAAAAAAATTCAAAAAATTCAAAAAATTTCAAAACTCTTTGTAAATACTTGCATAAAAACCTCCAACTTTTAGAAATTTTAGAGTCACTAGCATGCTTCTAGCTATGTTTACATAGAGAGTCCGACCAAATAACGAACTTGGAAGTCTTGGAGAACACAATCGGGTTTCTTAGTTGATTAGAGCGTTAAAGTTGGATTTAACCATACCGGAGGGCGAATTAGGTGTCTTTGTTTAGATATTCGGTAGTAGAATTGTGATCACCCATAGTGGAGACTACCCATTTTACATCAAGCAAGGCACCGACCTTCGCTTTTGTGACTTTCTAGAAAAGTCATAGAGTGTGTGTCACCGTACGTCAATTCCGGGTAGGAATGGTGAGCTACCCAACTTCGCACCACTTTCAAAGACTATTTTTGATCTCTTGAGTGCTAATTTTGTCAATCATGAGGGTGACGTTTAAAGATGAAAACTCCTTCTAAATATCGATTTGCAGTTAGCATCACTCTCTCTCCCTCACATCAACACCAACAGATTCGTAGAAACACATCGTCGTCAGCAAGCGGAGCATCATCAGAATATTTGAAGAAAAGTTGAAATAGTCCAAGGTTTACGTGCAACAAAGAAAAAAAAAGAAAATAAGATGAGAATTAGTGAAGTTTATGAAATCAAGGCAATACAAGTTTTATTGTTTTTATTGTTATTTTCATTTCATGTATTTCTAAGTTAAAAAAAAAAAAAAAAAAAAAATTGTCAAGTTTTTGTAAAGTTCAGAAGTTCGTCATCAACAACTGAAGACCGAAGACCGAAGATTGAAGACGTTTCTATGAATGCTGAGAGAGTGATATTAATTGCCGATCGGGTGAGAAGGTAAGTGAGTACTCCCATCCTTGCTAATGGTTGATTTCCTTTCTTAGAGATCATCGAGAAAAGATTCTTTTTGTCCACACTTCGTGGAGTCTCCGAAATTATTTCGGAAGGTTATCCTTCTTACCTTCAACGTGTGCGGGATTTCTCTCTTTATTCCTGCCGCACACATGAGAGACTAAAAAGCGATCTTTTTGAGTGCAATTATCATAAAACCCTATTAGTGAGGCAGAAGTCGAGGCTTATGATCACAATCGAATCCGAATTCTTTCATATGGTATGGTTATTTCTCGCTCATCACTTAAGGATGAGAATGCGTTCTTTGGTAGTTCTAACTTCGTGTTACTAGCATGCAGAAACTCTATGTCCTCATAGCTCCTTGGATGCTTGAGACTCTTTTACACTATGAAGTTGGAGAAGGTTTTGTGGGTACACCTCTGGTAAACCCTCACGAGACTACAACTCGTCCACTAGGGACACCTAGGGGTTTAAAGGCTTAGTGCATACGCTAAATGCATTCGAGAGACCCGCGACGACAGTGGTATAGTTAGGATTTCTTAATTTCTGTTTCACTTGAGGACAAGTAAAATTCAGGTTTGGGGGTATTTGATGAGTGCCAAATATTGCATATTTCTACATCTATTTATTGGCATGTAACTCATCTTTTGTGCTCAGAAATCAGATATTATCCCAGATTCTGTATTTTCTTTGTTTTCAAGAATAAATATTTGTACTAATTAATTTTTTGTTTTTAGGTAGTAAATAAAGCTCGGAGAAATTGAGGAGCCAAAAGAGCAGAAAATTGGAGGCAAGCGTCTATGGAGCGAGAAGCCAAAGCCCGCGCGCGCGCATCAGTTGCAACCCAACAAGTAGCAACCCATTTACAAGACATGGGCTTGAGCAGTCCAAGACCCGGCCCATAATCCAAATCCAAGACCCGTTTTACTCTGAACCGTGAGATTTGCTCCATCTAATCCAACGGTCGCTCCTCCCATCGCATCGACCCTTCGCTGCACCCGCTCAACACCGAAGACACCTATACCCTTATCCCTCGACCAAACCTAATTTCATTTCTCTTCCCTTCACCCGACAGCTGCAGAGCTCTCCCTCTCCTCTTCTCCCGACCAAAAATGGCAGAGCCATCTTCTTCACCAAAGAAATGACAACAACAGCCTCCAACAGCGCAGCCGCCTCCGCCATCACCTCCTACTTTCTTTCTATTTCACTCATAGCTTCTTCCCTAGAAGCTAAGTGAGAGATAGAAAGAATTAGGTTATGGTTTCATCAATATTTGGGGAAAATCAAAGTAAGGAGTTCTCAGAGCTGATTAAACAGAGCCGACAGCAGATTCAGAGGGTATGGGTGAAAGGGTATTGTTTAATTTCTATTTTTGAAGTAAATTAGGGTTTGGGAATTGCATGTATAAATAGGGCTTTTGGGTGTGTGTTAGAACTCATGCCTGGGCTAGCCAGAGCACCAACTTTAGTATAATTTGTATGTTAATCATGTTCTAAGTAAATTGCTAGGGTGTGATGAAACCCCTAGTTCATATGCTAATACATCCAGTAATCATGTTGCTCTTGATGTGCTTGAATTATGTTAGGATTAGTGCTTAGCTAGTTGATCAAATAATCCTGTGATAGAGTGTACTGTAAGAAGACACTCTATACTATGGGAGAATTAGTGATTTAGTTAACCAAAAATCTACCTGAGACCTTCAAGGGAAGGCTCAAGACACAATGAGAAGCTGCCTTGTCTTAGCTTAGAACTAGAGGGTGGATTCACTGCCCTAGTACCTCACAATCTATTGTGCTGCTTCAGTTTAGAGTCATAACAATTCAACTCAGTCGTATCGACAACACCAAAACAACTCTGTCACTTCTTAGAAATCAGTAGAGTAAAGCCTTAGATCAACTTATAGCACCTCCATTTCCCTGTGGATCGACCTGTACTTGCCTTGTCTCCAATAGACACTGTGCACTTGCATTTATAATTGTAGGTAACCTTTCAAAGCCTACCATTGTTCTCCCGTGAAAACCTAGCTTTTAGGGTTTCCTTTCCTCTCGTGGCCGTGTGCACAATTTTCGTGGTCATGCGTTACTTAGCCGAGGTCATACTTTCCGCGGCTTCACATGTTCCCCACGACATTGTCTAGTTTCGGCCAATGGTGTACTTTCCGCGACGTTTGAGTAGACATCAATCCCCATTCCCTTTAGCCGTGAGTGCCATGGCATGTTGCCAAAGGAGAAATTTCCGTAGCAAATGTATTGTTGACTCTTGATTGTGGTAATTTTTGATAAAATCTTCATGTATGATTTTCTTCAAAGTAGTAATTTGGCTTCGTTGTAGTTACTTCAAAAGCATAAGGAATTTTGTTAAGATGTCACCTGAAAGTAGTTCCGCCGCCGCGTTGAGAAGTTTCAACAACTCCAAACCGAACACAGATGATGAGTTCTTTACGAAGTCTACTACGATTACAAGGACCCATCCCAAATTCATGGCAACTCTTCTGACTGATTCAGAGAATGATGGAGAAGTTCAGTCGGTCACTCCAGGGCGCATAATGAGGTTTTGCCTTCAGAAGAAAGAGTATCCAGCTTCTCCCATAGATTTCAAAATCCGTCATAGTCCATTGCGCTCTTATGATAAGTGGATGAAATTTATGATGAGCCGCGACCACGTAAAGTACAACTTAACTGAGGCGCAAATCATGCATGTTGTCATGGCATCTGCGGCACTTCAAATCAGAAAAGATATTGCAGGCTTGATTACTTTCATCTCCAGATGGTGCCCGAGAACTCACACGGCTATATGTAGATGGGGTGAGATGACTATTTCTTTGGAAAGCGTAGCCGTTCTGTTGAGTCTTCCAATAATTGGAAAACTTGATGTTGTCTTGTCTGAGGAAGAAGAAAAAATGCACGCCGCTTTGGTCACGAAAGCACCGGAATATGTTCGAAAGAATGAGGAAAGGTGTTTCTATAACTGGTGGGTGTCTGAGTGGTTCCCTGATGAGCCGGAGTCGGATCAAGAGCTGGATGATACACTCCATGTTGCTGCATTTTTAATTCTGTGGCTATCCAGAGATGTTTTCGATGATGTCTCTGGTAATAAGGAGATAAGACAGAAGCTCGTCAAATTTGCTATCAAACTAGCGAAAGGCATTGCTCTTCCCATCGGCAGTTTGTTTCTTGGCTCTTTGTACACTCATCTGGATCACTTAGTAGCAGACATGTACGTCTCTAATGGGTATATGAAAGTGGACTCGTATATCCACGTCGCCTTTCTTCAAGCGTGGTTGTGGGAGCATTTCAAAATTACGCTCCTAACCCGAGAACCTTGTTTCCTGATGCATATGGCGGTTCTAGGATACTCCGTTGGTTGGAGAGGCGACCAAGACCTGGCGCAAAGCTCATTGATTTTCTTGACATCTCGCATGCAGTTAACTTTCTTCCTTGGGCCCCGACCCATGCCTCCATAGTTCAACCAGACACTTTTGCTACCGCACCGAAAGTGATATTGCATTCCGCTGACGGGAATATGAGCATTGGAGAAACCGTGTTCTTGCGAAGCCGCATATCCGGGGTACGTGCCATCTTTTTTTCAGAGGATCTTGTGGAGTAGTCTCTTACAACATTGATAGGGCTGCTCAACATATGGGCTTTGACCAGGGAGTCCCATTCCGTCGCCCGCTGACAGCTCCAAATGAATCGTTACCCGCTATTCTTGATTACAGCGTCTTTGCACCGGATAAAAGTCTTCCCTTCTTGCTCCCAGAACGAAAAATTGTGACGACTCCCAAATATAATATCTTCTGGCAAGCTGAGTTCCTCGCCATTCATCATTTCGTGCAGGATGTTGTGACAAATCCGCATGGTAAACCTTCCCATGCGGTTCTAGCGAAGCATAAATTTGTTGAAAGAGATTCCTTCGGCCAAGCAAAAATCCTCTAGCTTGGATGCAGACAGTCTCCAGAAAAAGGAGCAAAGGTCGAAAAATCGTGCAGGTGGCTTCCAATCAGATTCGACAGCTCTTGTGTCTTTCAGTTCTTTCAACACGCATGTGTGTATGATTCCTTCACTGACTTGGCTGAATAAGTTTTCCATTTCGCCACTGACTTTTTTTTTTTTTTTGACTCAGGGGCTTGGTAACTCGAATATCTTTGCCAGACTTGCCCACGGCCAAAAAACGACGCCTCTTGAGAAAGGAGGCAATGAGACTGAATCTCTTGAAGAAGAATCTGAAGAGGAAGAAATCTCGAGATCCGGTGATGAGAGGAGCACTTCTGAATATAACAACGAGTCTTCTTCCAGCGGACCCACAAATGAGTCGGTGAGTTTTCCACATTTTTCTCTTGGATTATTTATTTATACCGAATAAATGATTAATTGGTGATATTTACAGGAAGAGGATGCTTCCGAAAATAACTCTTAGATGGAGATCCACGGAAATGAAGGTGTAACAGTGTCTCCAGTAATGGAAACCGTACATGTTAGTAACCCGGATATGGAAACTGATCGTAGTGAAGACGCTGCTGTGCTTCAGATGATGGAAAATTCCCCCACGACTGTGGGCGCGATTGTAGCCAAAGAATCCTTGCTGGTCACGAAATCGATTGCAGACGCCACTTTCGACCCTCCATTCTTGATTCCTCATGAAGATCATGTGTTGATTGGAGGCTTCAGTGTACCGGATAAGCATGAGGAGTTGTATACCAGAATATAGGAGAAATATGGACACATCGCAACAGCCAAGAAGATCACTAGCCGGTTCGCGTTGGTTAAACGGGTGGAAGAAATATTATCTTCAATTCTTGATATGCGCAAGGTGACTGGTCACACCGTTTCTGGAGATGTAATCTCAAACTGGGAGTTCCACCGGGATATGTGTGTAAACTTTGAGTTTAACGCTTCCTGGTTCTGTGAGGGATTTTCCGAGATCCAAAGGCTGCAGGATGAAGCGGTTGATGGTACTTCCGCGGATTTAATTAATCAACAGGAGGTAGAAGTCGAGAAGTTGTCCCAGGAATTGAAGCTGAAGCAGGCGGCTGAAGGACATTTTTTCCAAGAAGAACGAGCCCTTGTTAGGCAACTTTCCTTAAATACTTTTATTTTCTGAACTTCTTTTCTTAGGTTTTTTTTTTTTTTTTTTTTTCAAAGGCAAAAGAAACGCCTAGTTTATGGTATGGTTTTCTGGTTTTTTGATTGATAGATGATTGCTCTTTATAAGAGTTTTTGGATTATTTTTGGAGTAATGGCTTTTTGATCAATTGATATGTCAAAATCTGAATTACGAATGTAAGTAGCAAAATCATTCAGGATCGTGAACGTTGCATGAGAAAGGAAGAGATATGAAATCTTGGGATGATTGGGTCATCGACTTCCATGATAAATGTGAAAATCCAAACAATAGGTCGTGTAAACATCATCTGGCAAACTTACTCGCTTTAGGGTCTTTCACCAGAATTGAATCTTCAGGTAGTAAATCCGAGTCTTTGCGTAATGCCCTTCTTGCCACGAGAAGTCCCCGGTCGTTCTTTATTGTCGGTAGAACATATTTATGTCGATCCGTAGTAAGATGGAGAATCTCTAGTCCCCAGACGCAATTCTCCTGAAACCCCTCTTTTCTTGGACGATGCGCTTCAAAGTATGGCATTCGCTGGTAGTATGATGGGAACGAGAGATGAATTCGTAACCGAGAGATTAATCTCCCACTGTGGTCGCCAATTATTTGTGGGTGAAAACCGTTTCTGCTGATTTTGGTAATTTTGGGTGTGTATGGATGAGAAACGAATCTAAACCCTAAACAATGTACTGCACGGGAGTACTTTTGATTCAAGAGATCAATCTGTACAATCCTGGCCTAAACCAAGAAATGGCCGTTCTAGGCTTGCTTCAGTCACAAAGTGAAGGAGAAGGGTTGGTCTTAGGGAGGGAAGCGAAGAAAGTGTTGAAACCAGAATAGTTGATTCCTAAGTGTGGGCATTTTGTGACTTGTATCGAAAGTTGAACCGCTAGCCGGATGAAAAGCTATCGATGATTTCTCGGATGTTGTATTGTTCTCCGACCAAAACCTGTTGTTTGGTGGAAATAGGTGAGACCTATTTATACAAGTTATAGTGAAACGTACCCTGGTCTCGTAGGAAGTGGAAACGATTGAGTGGTGGAAGAAAAGAGTAACGTGTAACTGTTAGACATTATGCTTCCATGATGAGGGAAGTGAATTCATGTAACCGCCAGTCATTACGCTTCCATGATGAAGGAAATGAATTGTTTACACCGTTACTTTTCACCACCACTAATTATCCCACTTCATGACACTTTCTTGTAACGGGCGCATTGCACGCCGAACGCTATAAACCGCCAGACCAATACCCTGATGAGCATCCCCCAGTTTATGACATATATTGATGTCTCGAGTGTTTTCATGGAAAACATGTAGCACTTTGCTACGTGTGGCAAGTTAAAATCGAGAGGCTTGCCGCAGGTAAATAGCATGTGATGCTAGGCTCATTTTGGCTAGTCGCCTAAAACTTGTCGCGAGCTTACCGGTTTGGTGGCGAACTTCGATGGCCGAGATCGCATCTTATGAATAAGGGTAGCCGTTGATTGTGGCTACCTTGTGTTGGCGCCTGACAATGGCGCAGTGGCATTGCGGCATGAGTTGTGCATGCTAGTTGCACGATGGTGCAAGTGGCGCCTGGCGTAGCCATGGTCGTTGGATTTAGGCGGTTGGTCGCCTAAGAGTTGCCACAAGTCCATCAGTTCGGTATCGAACTTGGATGGCTGAGATTGCATGTCATGAAGAAGGATGGCCATTGATTATGGCCACATCTTGTTGTATAGCGAAGTGGCGTCAGCCACATGCTAATGGCATGCCAGTGGAGTAGTCATGGCATAGTGGCATGCCAATGGCGTAGCCATGGCATAGAGGTATTCCAGTGATGTTTCGGTATGGCCAAAGCTAAAAATTGGCTCAGTGGCCAAAGTTAGGGTTTGGCGCCGTGGAAGAATTAGGGCTTGGCGTGGCCAAGGTGCCGTGGAAGAATTCGCAGTGGAAGAATTAGGGCTTGGCGTGGCCAAGGTGCCGTGGAAGAATTAGCGCTTGGCGTGGCCAAGGTGCAGTAGAAGAATTCGCCGTGGAAGAATTAGGGCTTGGCATGGCCAAGGTGCCGTGGAAGAATTAGGGCTTGGCGTGGCCAAGGTACCGTGGAAGAATTAGGGCTTGGCGTGGCCAAGGCTTGGTTTTAGCGCCGTGGAAGGATTAGGTCTTGGCGTGGCCAAGGCTTGGTTTTGGCGCCGTGGAGTCGGACCCACATGTGGCGTGGCAACATTGGCCCTGTTGCCACGCCAATCCCATTGCTCTAGGAAACGCTATTTGGCTTTGGTAGCAATTTGCCCGAATTAGGGTTTGGCATGTCGAAACCCTAATTAGTGCACGTTTGGCATGCGAAACCCTAATTAGTGGCGCTACTTTTGTGCAAACATGGGCCATGGCAAACGGCCATGGCTCTGCCAAAGGAACTATGGCAAGGCCATAGTGTGGAAACGGCCATAGGAGTAGGAATTGCCGTGGGTGGCTATTTATGGCAGGTTTCCACGAAGTGGCATGTTTTCGAGGTAGCATGTTGTGAAGTTGGCATGTTGCGAAGTTGCAGCGGTAGAGTGCGTGTTGGCATGATACCGCGGTAGAGCGGCATGTTGGCATGCCGACCAATATGTTGTTGTGGTAGGGCGCGTTTGGCTTGTCAGTTTAGCAAGGTAGCGCGGTAGGGTGTGTTTGGCCTTTAACTTATGGTGGCAAGTTTAGAGCAACTTGATTGGCCAAAAAAGGGGGCCGGCCAAACACAAGGCGCGACCACACTTCTGGTGAGAGTGTGGCGGCTTTGGCGCGTTCTGATTGGTCGACTAGAAGTGGGGCCGGCAAGCATGGACCCAGCCACAACTTGTGTGCGTGTAGCGAGTTTAAAGCGACTTGATTGGTCGAGACAAATAGGGTCGGGGCGTGGCTAATGGCGCTAGCTGGCCTATGGCATAGCCAAGCCTCTCTTTGTTGCTGCGGCTCCCTGTTTTCTTATTCCGGGCGAGGTTCTGCACCTACTAATCCATGGCGGATTAATTACTTAGGCTTAATTTTGACAAGCAAGGTCTGGTACATTGCGCGAGGCGCGAAACCCTAACTTCTGTAAGTTAGTCAGGACGATTGATTGAGTTTTATGTGTTGACACAGAGTTATTTTAAGTTCATTGCCAGAGAGCAGCATGCTTTTATGATTCGAATACCTTATGCAAAGACCTTATCCTTGATACTTGGAGATTCTTGTTACTCTGCTGCGAGTGAACACAAATCGTCATGCCATATCAACATTAAGGGTTCAGCCGGAGAACATAACATAGAAGGCATTCAGAGGAACTTATATTAAGTGAATATACGCGAGGCGCCGAAATTCACAGAACATCTGGGATGGTTGCTATATTCGCCAGTCTGGATAATTTTCATGTAAGTGTATTGAGCGGCTCAATAAGTATGCCAGTGGAGAGATTAGCACACGTGGCTCTGTTTCCTTGCAGAGTGACGTCACATCAAATGCAAGGTTTTACGATTTTAACCCTAATCTAAAAACCACCATCAACACATGGGAGTTTTCAAGAGATGAGAAAAAAATAATAAAAAAGGTTAAAAGAAAAACGGAGATGCGTGGGACCGGCCACGGCGGCATGGCGGTGGGGCCCGATCCCGTGCGCCTCTTAGTTTTTTTATTTTATTTTATTTTATTTAAATTTCCTTTCCTATTTTGCACAGGTCTCTATGCTTAGTCCATATTTTTGGGTGCTCGTTTGTGCATTATTGATAAGTACACTAGCACCATTTTCTCGTGGTTTACTCGGTGGTGGCCCAAATGCCCGTATGTTGAATATTTATTACTAACCCATGGAATTCTGCTGGAAAAGCCATGAATTGAAGTAATGAAATATTATGATGAAAGTAGAATATTTTCTAGGAATTCAATTGATGAATTCTGCAACTAGAATTAATCAATTGATGGTTCTATACTAGCAGACAATATGTCTAGGAGCATTATATTTATTCGAGAGTCGAGATATGAGCTAGTGGAAGTGTCATACTCATTCTGAATGTTTATTATGTATAGTCATGGAACATTGCGACATCTTGGAGACGTTATTTCTCCATATCTATCTAGGATCCGTCCAATCATTTTCGATTCTATACAGAAGTGAATACTGAAGTTGCTCAGTATTGATGAAATAAGCGGAATATTGAAAGCTCAGCTGAGAGGCTTTAATGATTGTATATTTATAGAGGCAGTACACTCAGTCAGAGATTATCCTGGCATGAGATTTCATGCTTAAATCCTGAAATGTGAACTTCACATACTCGACTGATTGCTGGATCAGAAATATGCGAAATTATGATTTTACGATTTTAGACTTCGTCAAAAATCAACCATCAACATTAAGTCCCCTACTTAATGAGGGACATTTATGTTCCGCAGTAAGCACTGAATGGTGATTTTGCTAGTTATAAACGAAATAAGTAATTGAACTTAGTCGTAAAAGATGTTACCAGAATTCTCGCTCCGATGATGTCGCGTACGAGCAATAGCTTGAATGAAGATCCTGGTAATATGATAGAGAGCCGTCCAACGAGTTTGGAGGGATGAGGCACTGCTGATTTGGGTGGTGGAACGTCCAATCTTAGTCGGTTTAGCACTTACGGTCCCGGGCCCAAGAAAGGAAATCTTTGTTTAATTAGGTTTTTGGAAATAAATAAAATTATAGTATAAAAGGGATATTCACCTTCTTTTTTTTTAATTTCTTCCTCCACCGACCAGGCCCCCACATTCTTTCACTTCCCTCTCGTCCCAGCAGCAAATAAGAAGAATGAATGAAACATTTTTCCGGAGCTCGATCGCCGCCGACACCGCCGTTACCGTCTGGCGAAGTTCCGGCCAACTCAGGCCGACCGAGGTAAGCGATTTTTTTCTTTTTCTTTTTGAATGTTAGTGAGTTACTCACGTTTAATTTTTTTTTTATGTACTTATATATATACGTGTGTGTGTGAGCTTTCACAAAAGTTTTGTTTTAGGAACGAACGTCCGTTAGTTTAAGAAATGAGCAATTATCCCTAGCATAAGAGAGATTTTTTTTCGAATAGACATGCGTCTTAAAGTAGTAAAATTTATGCATATGAGCTTTCATGAGAAATTTTATTTTTAATATGTGATCTTTCACGAAAATAAAATAGACTCCAGTTTCAAAAGTGGACGCTCCCGAGAGAAAAAAGAATTTTTTTTTTTTTTACCTACGTGACCTGTTCACGTCCCTTTTTTTTTTCTTTACTTGAGTTGGTCACGTAATTTTTTTTTTTAATAATTAACGCGAGTTATTAACGTTTTATTTTTTATTTTTTTTGCTAAAAAAAATATATCAGATTTGATTTTTTGAATAATCGTTGAAAATAGACAATTATCTATGATGAAATAATGTCTTTATGTGAGCTTTCACAATTTTAGAACGGGCATCTGTCCAATTTTGAAAAATTGGTGGATGTTTACCCAGTAATAATTTACGTATCCAAATTTGAAAAACTGGTTTTATGAAAATCAAATTTTGATTTTTAAATAACGAACTTTGCTCGTTTTTACAGGTTGAAGAAATGAGCAAGTTTTTGAAGCATCAAGTCTTGCATTATAATCACTACTGTTAGTGAAATTGTAAACATGTAAGAGTCGGAATGTTACCATTTTCGTATACACTAATGTGAGCATTCTTATTATTCCATTGTTGTGTGATTCCATTGCTTTGTTGAAATTTGCATTTCGTATGAATGATATACTAAAGTAGAAGTGTTGTATGCATGTCACAGCTACTTTGCAGGGATGTCAGTCGATAACTATGACACCACTTCAATTGATGATGAAGAAGAAGAATCGGTAATTAAGAACACTCCAAATACGAATGACGACTTCTTTGTAGTTCAGTATAGACCCGAAAAATGTCTCCCAGGTTCTGCATTTCGCCTCCTTATAAATCCCATAAATATTACTCAGAAAAAGTTGGTGTCTCCACAGGCAATAATTCGGTTTTTTCTGCAAGGTGGACATTATTCTACTTCGCCCATAGAACTCAAGATTTCTCGGAAGCCTTTAACAGAGTTCTATGGATGGACGAGACATATGATAGGTCATGACCACGTTCGAGCCATGTTAGACCGTGCACAGATAATAGAGGCCGTTCGAGCAGCTGGATACTTGTTTGTTTATGATGACGTACGAGGTATAGTATCCTTGATCACTTGCTGGTGTATTCCTACTCACATTTTCATATGCAGATGAGGAGAGTTCACCATCACTTTGGAGGACGTAACAGTCTTGTTGCATCTTCCTGTTACAGGTAATCTTCCTGGAGAGCTCAGCGGAGGAAACTGTGATATCTGAAACTATGACAGCTAAGATGCATGACCTTAATAAATCATCCGGCAAATGCTATGCTCAGTGGTTGAGGTATTGGTGGACAAAAGACAAGGATCCCAATAGACTTGATGATGACACATTTACCATTGCTGCTTTCTTGTCTTTGTAGTTGTCCAGAGATGTGTTTGCAGACAATGTACAATTGTTGAAGTCATTTGTGATTCCTTTCGCTATTAAAAGGGCTAAAGGTGAGAGACTTCCTATTGGTAGTCTATTCTTGGGATCATTGTTCTCCAATTTAGACTCTTTGGTTATAGACTCCAGTATCTCCAATGGCTTTACGAAGATTGAATCATATATTAATTCAATGTTTCTCCAAGCATTATTCTGGGAGCGCTTCAGAAATTATGCACATATCCCTCGTAGTCTCTTGCAAGGGCCAAATGTTGATGCACGCCATGCTTTCTCTGAGAAGGACAATGCCAGAATCATGTGTTGATCTACAAAGCAACCTCGGTCCAAGGAACGCCTCATCAATTTGTTAGAAAACGAGTCTGAATTTAATTTTTGTCCATGGATATCCGTTCCTCCTTTTGTTTCTCAGTTGACACTTTTAATGCTGGAGAAAAATATCACTTTGAAATCTAGTTGATGGTGAAAGATCCTTTATGCTGAGTTATACTCATGGACAGTTAGTATCCGTAATGTGAGGAAAAATTCTTGTGGAAGAATATAATATCGACAAAGAAACACGACAGATGGATCTTGATCAATGTTTCCCGAATGTTTGGATTGATAATCCATCAGTTGAGCATCTCAGAGCCTGTTTAGAATGCACACATGTGAATGTGCGTGATTGACTGAGCCACATCTGCCACCCCGGGTTATATAGACTTCTGGAACGAGCAACTTGAGCGTTTCCATGATTTTGTGATGGTTGTTCGCTCTCTGGCGCAAGAACCTCCTATCATTAAGATGATTTCTGCACGTCCAAGATTGAAGCCAATCCCTAATGATAAACGGAAAATACTTCCTGGGTGTTCACAAGTAAGTATTCCTCTTGTCGTTTTTGTGGAAGTATGAAAATTGCGTCTTTAATCATTCCATTAATCTTTGCCATAGGACGGGCGTGTCGTGAGGCCTCGAATTAATGCGGACTTCATGGAAATTGAGGAAATTCCGCAGGATGGAGAAACCAAAGATGCTACCAAATTTTGTGAATTCTCCGCCTACTTCTTTGGTTAGCCATTGACGCTTCTTCCTCCGTGACCTTTTCTTATCCATATAATAATTAGGATCGTAAAACAAATATTTGTTACCTTGTTTCAGGGTTTTGCTCCATCAAGTATTGACGGTCTTCGATTCACTCCTGTTGGACAAGCAGTTCAGGAATCGAGTGACACTGACGAAGAAGAAGTTGATGTAAATACCTCTTCGCACAACCATTTATGAAACTTCATGAATGAAATAATAATGATTGGTGTGGATGCATTCAGGAGGAGATTCTCATGGATAAGCATAGTACTTATGATTCTCATTCGTCTTCGGAGGATGGTGAGGAAGAAGATTCTCAAGACTCGTAGCTGAATGAAGGTAATAATGCTTTTAATGGCGACACCGACAATCCTGACTCCTCGAATGGTTCAGAGATAACTCAAGTAAGCATCTATTTTGCATTGTATTCATAGAAGTATAAAATTCTGATTTTTGGATGAATGAGTGTGAATCCATATGAATGAATGAAAAGCTTTGCTGAAATACATCACCAGAAAATTCAAAATTCAGTCTTTTAGAAAAAACGTTGTAGAACTTCATCCGACATCAGATTTTTGTGATATACCCCAGTTTTCTTATGCCCAGGAAATTTCCTAACTTTACCAAAGAAGCTTTTTGAGTTTTGAGCACGTTTAGGGGTTGAATTGATGAAATAGTAAACTTCCAAGAAGTCTTCAGAAGTTTTTCAGCTGTCACGTAGTTCAATGTTTCGGCCACATCATTTTGCTCGTTTATCCAATTAATGTGAATTTTGGACATGTTATAGAGGATATCCATACAAAGAGAATGACGTATGGCTCAACCTTAGAATTCTTACCAAATTACTCCCAACTCGTTGTTTTATATAGGGCAGTGTAAAATCTCCTCAAACGAGCTTGATGTAAAACGTCTTTTTGTGACCTTACATTTTTTGCTCGTGTCTTGAATGTATAATGAAGAATTTTTGTGATGTTAGTTCACTTGTATTCTGAAATTTGTGATGGCAATGAATCCCATGCTTGAAGCACTTTACCTCATATAATTGTTGTATTAGGTGCAAAACGATGAAGTTGAGGATAACATAGCTAATAATGATGACTCGAGCAACATTGTGAATCAAAACGGTGACACAACCATCTCTGCACTTAAGGTTCATGAGGATGTCGCTTTTGAAGCTATCAAAGAGACCGAAACTGTTAGAGCATTTCTCGGTCAAACTCGCATGCGTTGTTATCTCAAGCATGTTTGTCAATGTTAGTGATCAAAACTATAAGTCTTGATTTCTAGACTATTTGTAGATGTCTTGGACTAGGACATAGATAGTGTAGTTGAGCTTAAATCTCTCGACGAACATCTCTTAAAGATGAAGAACTACTAAGGGGAGCTTGTGGAACTTCTTCGACAAAAGGTATATGGAGACTTGAACTTATCTATCACTTGGAAAGTCTATTTCTACTATCTCCTATATTGAGACATAAGTCGTGTTACGATATAGTTTTCTTTATACACAATTGAGATTTCGAGCCGAGTATATCTCGCTTACATATTTCTCGAAATATATGTTGGTAAGCTTTCGCTTCGACCAAGTTCATCTTATATCATGAGAAAATTGACGAGTAACATCTTACATGGTTTGTGTGTGTAGATGGTGGATTTTCAACAAAGGTCAAAATCGTAAAATCATGATACTGCATGTTTCTGACACGGCTTTCAGGCATGTGACGATTCATATTTTACGAGCCATAATGAATATGTTTCTCGAAAGGCCTCCACTAGCTGAGCGTTCGATACCTCGCATATCATTATGACCTCTATGTAGAATAACGTAATTGGGCGGTTCCACGCAGGATTGAGAGCAACAACGCCTTTAGGACGTCGGTGACTTGATGTTCCCTAACTACATAGAGAGACCCACCTCTACATAGAAGAACGATTGGGCGGTTATCCGTAAGATTGAGAGCAACAACGCCTTCAGGACGTCGGTGACACTTACTGTTCCCTGACTATGTAGAGAGACCGTGTATAGATCCAGGCGGTTTTCCGAAAGATTGAGAGCAATAACGCCTTTAGGACTTCGGCAACACTCGTTGTTTCCTGACTATGCACCTTTCAGAACGGGTATGACGCTTTAACTGGCTAATATCCCTTCTGTAATAGATTAACTCTACCGTGACATTCACCACCGAATTCCTAGAAGATAATCTATTTTATCTCATTACTCCGATTTCATGATCGAATCCACGACCGATCTCATGGAATGGTAATAGATAATCTCATTACTCCGATTTCATTATCGAATCCACGGCTGATCTCATGGGATGGTAATAAATACTTTCATTACTCCGATTCTATGGTCGAATCCACGATCCCATGGAATGGTAATACTCGTTTTATTATTCCGAATTCATGGTCGAATCCACGGCTGATCCTATGGATTGATAATAAAAAACTACTCACTTTTATTACTTAGTTTCATGAATCATTCTCCACTGAATTTCATAAATTAGTAATAAATACTCAACAATCGGGCATCTGGACTATTACTCAACAATGATGCACGAACGAGCACCCAAATGCACGAACGAGCATTCAAAATATGGATAAATGAGGAATCCTACGCGGAATGGGAGAGAGAAAATATTATTAAAATAATAAAGTGGTGCATGTGGGACCGGGCCCACCGGCCGGCTGGTCATGTCGCCATGGCCGGTCCCCCACGCTCTTTTTCCTTTATTTTAATTATTCTATTATTTTCATGAACTCATCAAAACTCCTTCATTCTAGCAACTTTCCTTGTTTGAGCAAAACTTATGGTTCCTCCAAATTTTCACGGTTTCATGAAAAATAATATAAAATAGGGAAAGGTGTTGCGGGACCGGGAAACCTAGCCGGCCGGCCATGCCCTAGCCGTGGACGGTCCCACACCTTAAAATCCCTAGTCTTTCATAATTATTATTTCCCTCATCTCATGAAACTCCTCCGTTTGAGCAAAATATCATGATTTCTTCATATTTTCTCAAATATTTCTCAAACCATGAAAAGCTAAAAACCCAAATGGTCACATGACCGACAAGGCTACTCACACCAAATATTAAAATATCACTATTTTAATATTTTCCAAATTTTGATCAAACGAGCAAAAGTTCTACTTGCTCATTCGAGCAAAATCGAGGATTTCAGTCAAAGACCGAACTCTTCTGAAAATTCAAGATATTGCTCAAACGCACATCAGAAAATACCGAAGCTCTCAGGATAGAGACACGGACATTATGGTGACACGGGAATTCTCCCTTGACCAACCAAGGGCGGCTCTAAGGCTTGCAATGAGCCGGTCCCACACGTTTTCACAATTTTGACCTAATTTACGAAATTGCTCATATTGGGTCCAGACTCTTTCCAACCAACTTGGAATTTTCTCAAACGACCATCAGCTGGTCCCACGACCACCAAGGTCCGGTTTCATACCCTCTTGATCGGTCCCTCACTTCTCCATAAATTAGGTTTTATTACCTAATGCTCAGACGAGCACTATTTTAAATAAATGATGAAACCGGCATTTAATCATCATTCTTTCACCAACCAGTCAACAAAGAACTCTGGTGCACGCCCAGTCGGTCACTGGGGCATCACATGGACGTCCATAATTCCATGTAGTCGGTTCCTCACTCACTCACTCAGTGACCTATTTTCAGCAATTCATCAATTAACGAACAATTGATCAAAAATTAGGGTTTCGAACAAACACTCAACAAATCATCATTCTGAGCAAGTTCAAACACTAAATAAATTTATGTTGATCCAGAAAATAACACGCGGATTAATTATATAATATTTTAATTAATATTTTATTGGGTAACGTCACCAATAAATAATTCGTCGAATTGAGCAATACTTGCTCAGTTGCTCGAATATTAATCCAACTATCAATATTCAGTAATTTATCAGTAATTCGTCGAAGTGAGAAATACTTGCTCAGTTGCTCGAATATTGATCCAACTATCAATATTCAGTAATTCGTCGAATTGAGCAATACTTGCTCAATTGCTCGAATATTGATCCAACTATCAGTATTCAGTAATTTGTCGAGCAATACTTGCTTAGTTGCTCGAATTTACAATATTTGAGCAATGTCTAACATGTTCCATTGAGCATTCGATCACTCATGCTCGATTCAACAAAACTTAGATTCACTATCTAAACAATCAACAATTGACTAATAAAATACACGTCTGTCATGCAGACTCCACGATTTTGTGAGACTTCAATCACGTCACATGGGGGATATCAATTAGGGTTTTGGTCTGGCGGCCTACGGCACGTGGATTCATCCACGATGAGAAATGTGAGTAAGTCGTGCAACGGTTGAAGGAGTTAGCAAAGTAGTGGGTGGACGGTTAACCAAGTCTCCACACGACCTGGAGCTGGTTTCACCACGATCTTCCACTCTTTCACTCAAGAAACCATCACACTTACAGGGATCAATTTATTTTACTACTCTGACAATATAAATAAGTCTCCACGATTGACAACAATTTTTTTTCGAGAAATCACTCTCAGAAATTCCATAAATCGACCAGAACTTATTCGAACTCAAAAGTTCATCAATTTTGGAGAAACCTTCAACACATTCACAATCCTTGATCATCATTGATCCCACACAATTCTCAGCTTCCCTCCTACAGATCAACCCATCTCCCTCATTGTGACCGAATTGACTCTGGAACGGCCATTGACTTGGTTTAGGCCGGAGTCTTAAAGATTGATCTCTCGAATCTAAGCACTCCCTTTGTGGTGCATCTGTGTGAGGTTTAGCAGTTTGCTCGGTTGAGGAGCCTCGTCCGCACGCTCGACTCTTCACATCACTAAAAACCAGCAAATCATTTTTCCCCATCCACAGAGTGATACAATCATTTGGTGTAAGACTTGGAAGGTTTCAATAATGATTATTTCAATATCTTGAAAATTGCTTTGATGCTAATAGTGTGTGAAAACGGCTATTGACATTATAGAAGAATGTTTCAATGATTGAAATAAATAGTTGATGATATAACCATCTTTGGATATAAGCATATATAGTGTGTTCGCACATTATTGTATAAGTCCATAAACCGGGAGCCAAGAGTATGCTTATGTGTGTATACGGAATTGGTGAAGGAGACAGGTTAAGTATGCTTACCCGTACACATACTGGCAGAAGTTCTCAAACCGAGAATTTCTGCTGAGTTTGGTTTTGGCAAAACTCTTAATTAGTCACCTTAAGTATACGCAGAAGTTTTTGAACCGAAAGTTTCTGCTGAGTCTGGAAACTTTACAAACTCAAAAACCGGTTGCTTAAGTACGCATACTTGTACGCACACTTAAGCTGGTTACTTTGTCAAATCGGTAAAGTCCATGAACTTAAACATTTAAATCATAAGGAATGCAATCTTTGGAAACCGTGGCTATAATGTTCATGATTGATTCAAGTGAATCAAAATTATTTGATTTCAATTGTGTTTTCTAAACAATTGAACATCTCTTAACTAGTTTCATTTGAGTCATTTGAACTAGTTATGGTTAAGATGAATAAGGTTGATATGAGAGTAATCATATGGCTAACCTCGGTTAACTATTTGTGAACCAACCTGGTGTACACGTTTAGGTACGGCTACATAAACCTAAATGAGGGTACATTTAATTTGTGTGTAACAAGCTAAGTTCGATCTAACGGTTGAAAGATATTAGCTTGGTTGAATTAGGTTTTTCATCTAACGGTGAATATTGAATGCTTTGTTACCAAGGTAACTTGGATTGCAAACCCTAATTTGAAAACTATATAAAGGAGAACTCTAGCAACTGGGAAACCTAATCCCCACACCTCATGTGTGTTACTAGTTGCATAACTAGAGTCGATTCTCCTTTAACCTTAGGTTTCTTCTCGAGACCCTGTAGGTTAACGACTTGAAGACTTCATTGGGATTTTAAATCCAGACCCAACTATTATTTTTGTAGTTGCGTGATCTAATCTTGTTGTTTCTATCGTGTTGAGTGCAATTGAAATAATTGGCTCGAGATTTTATATCTCCGATAGGCAAGATAGAAAAGTAATCACAAACAAACTTCGTCTCATCGTTTGTGATTCCACAATAACTTGTTTCGCTAGTCGATTAAGTTTATTGTGAGGTGATTGATAATACTAGGCTGTTCTTCGGGAATATAAGTCCGGTTTATCAATTGGTTCCTGTTCACCTTGATTTATCAAAAGACGGAACAAAAACTCTTGGGTATTTCTTTGGGAGACAAATTTATTCAATCCTATAGACTTTTCTGTGTGAGACAAATTTATCTATCAAGTCTTCGACTTTGGGTCGTAGCAACTCTTAGTTGTGGGTGAGATCAGCTAAGGGAATCAAGTGCGTAGTATCCTGCTGGGATCAGAGACGTAAGGAGCGCAGCTGTACCTTGAATCAGTGAGACTGATTAGGGTTCAACTAAAGTCCAGTCCGAAGTTAATTGGTAGTATGCTAGTGTCTGTAGCGGCTTAATACAGTATGGTGTTCAATCTGGACTAGGTCCCGGGGTTTTTCTGCATTTGCGTTTTCCTCGTTAACAAAATTATGGTGTCTGTGTTATTTTTTTTCCGAATTATATTTTGTTATATAATTAAAATATCACATGTTGTGCGTTAAGATCAATCAATTAGAATATCCAACCTTTGGTTGTTGATTTACATTGATTGATACTTGAACATTAGTCTTTGGTACCGTTCAAGTAACTCCTCTTATATTCAATCAGGATCGCAGATTTCTATTTGTTGATTGCGGATTGAATTAAGAGTTAGAGATATTTAACTCTTTGATATACTTTAATCTAGATTGAGTCTGACTGTATAGTTGATTCTCTAGAAAGTATATTGGAGTAAGTCCTCTCATATTGCCAAACGAATTTTTGGGTGTGGTTGTTAGACCTCTGCATTTTCAATTGGTATCAAAGCAGGCAAACACATTAAAGACCTCATAAGTATGTGTTTGTAGTGATCTGATATGGACAAAGGTGATATCTCTATAAACGTACCACCAGTCTTCGATGGCTCTAATTACTTATGGTGGAAAATTGTTATGCGTACCTTTCTTTAAGCGCGTGATTTTCAATCATGGGTTTATGTAGTTAATGGCTATGATGCTCCCGTTGTGGAAGTAGGAAATGTAAATGTTTCCTAAGAACATTGGTGAATACAATGCTGCCTAGATACTTGCTTCAAAGCAAAACTCTGACGGTTTGAATCCCATCATACATGCCATTACCCTAGATCTTCAGCACCATGTGACTACGCGTACTCGGTCTAAAGATGCTTGGGATATCTTAGAAACCGTATTCGAAGGTAATATTAGTGAAAAGGAAGCTAGGCTTCAAAATCGTAATTCTGATTGGGAAAACCTTCGTATGGCAGATGAAGATTCATTTGATGAGTTTAATCACAAAGTGTCTGAAATTGTTAATGCATCTTTTGCATTGGGTGAGACTATTCCTGAAAAGGACATTGTGATGAAAATTCTCAGATCGCTGCCATCTAGATACGATTCTAAGAAGCATGACATCGTTGAAGGAAATAACCTTGATGCTCTTTCCAGAAACACGTTGGTTGGAAAGCTAAAGATCTTTGATCATGAGCACACATCCAAAATCGGAAAGGATGTTGCCTTCAAAGCACAAAAGAACACTAAATTACTTGACAAAAGTAAAAGTGTTTATGTCTCTGAGGATGATCTTTCTGAGACTGATTCATCAGATGAAGATCTTGACAAATCAGTCTCTATGATCACAAGACAGTTTAGGGATCTTCTATTGAAGAGAAGTAAACGGTTTTCAAGAGACAAACCTAGGTCGTCAGTTAAACCTCACAATCGCGTTCATCCTAAAAACAGGGATGCTGACGAGGCTGATGACGAGGATATGCCACAGTGCTTTAAGTGTAAAGGTTTTGGTCATTTTGCAAATGAGTGTCCAAATCGTAGAAAATACACTGGAAACAAAGGTCTTGCTGCAACTCTTGATGAAATGTATGATCACTATGATTCCAATGAAGACGAAAAATCAAGTGTTGCACTTCTTTGTGAAGATATAGATTTTGATAACTGTAGCAATACATACATCAATCTTGATATTCTTCTAGAAAGAAACTCAACCAGCCTGGAAGAAGAAATTAACCTTGTTGTTGGAAACCCTTTATCTGATTTTTCAGGTTCCACTATGTTCTTAACAGCTTGCACATCTCGGGAGTCTGAATCAACGTATCCATCGACATGTTCTTATTGTTCACTCAAGGGTCATGAACTTTCAAAGTGTTTCAAGTATAAACACAAGAGGAGACATGTCAAGAGACTTCAACGAAGAGTAAATCGCCTAGCAAACAAGCTCAAACTTGTTCAAAAAACCGCTGAGGTATGTAAGATTTTATCCTCTTCAAAGAAGTTGGTTTCCAAAAATAGGTCAAGACCACTAGAGAAAAGAGTATGGTCTAAACACTTTGATAGACATGGATCTATGAATTCCTTTCAAAAGGGTCATGGTGGACAAATAGTTGTTCACCACAACACAACTTAATTGTATTGTTTTTGTGCATCTTGTCTCATGTGCCTGATTAAAAGAGACAAGAACTTGCACACCTCAGGCTTAAAAAGAAAAAAAAAATTAAACCTTTTTTTTTGTTTTGCTTTTCTTAGATTTGCTGTATGATTTGGAATTCTTTCATATCTAATTGATATTGGAAGGAACCTCCATGTTTAACCCTCTCGACTATTCCACTCTCTTTAGGGTCGTGAATCGTGCGGGCGTGAGCCCGTGTGGTTAAAAGGTTCCATAACCCTACATTCCTTTTTCCTTCTCTGAAACTCTTTTCATCTTAAGACTGCATGTTGAGTTTTTATTGTGATTTCCTCTCACAAACCCATACACGTATGGAGACTCCAAGCATCATGTGTTCTGATGGAAAAGATGTTAATATGATTGTTAAGCCATCAATCATAAAGGAAAAAGAAAAATCTTCGTTGTCACCGACTTTGAAAAGAAAAATAAGGAATGTGGGGAAGCCAAGAGCTGTTCCTTCAAATTCTCAGAATTTTTCTGATGTTCTTGAAGAGTTGAAGGAAGCAAGAAAGGAGATTAAGCAAATAAAGGCTTTTGTTATGAGAACTCTCAAAATTCAGAAGGCCCTGGTTCGACATCATCATCCTAGAAGGTTCGTTGGAATCGACTCCTTTCTCCATGAACCCTATTTACCTATGGTTGTTGACGACAAGGAGTTCGGGGACGATAAAGAATTCTTCAGAGGTCTCAATGTCTAGTAAATCTTCTTTGTTATGTTTTTAGAAGAATAACTAGGGTTTGGAATAGCCATTATTGTGAGTACACATAGCTATGTCCAACGATTTTCATCTTCATTGTTTTTAGAATTATTTATTTAAATTCTAAAGTTTTTGGAAGATGATTTTTGCAATTTTCATCTTTATGATTTTATGTATTGCAAATTGTTATGGGATATGTTGTTTACGTTCGTGAACCTGTGACTGTCCCATACTTGTTCAAAAGTTATCTCTATTATGTCGATATGAAAGTATTGATAGAAGATAGAATGAACTTTTGACATTACAAAAGTTAAAGCCTTTTATGTCATGTTTTGATAAAAAGAAAGGATCAAACTTTTGTGTACAAGGATTAAGCCTATTGTATGTCATTGTGCAAATAGTGATGGAAAATATGATGAATCCTTGTCTATTCCGCAGTATTTGGTCGATCTCCGATCCACAATCTTTTGTGCATATACTGTGTTGTTCCGTAAGGTTTCTTATGTTGAGCACAATCGACTGAGTTGATTATTCTGTTATGATTAACTTAGTTGTTGCTCCGTGAGGTTCCCTATGTCGAACATGATCAACTAAATTAATCAGTTTCTTGTGGTTATTTTAGTTGTTGCTCTGTAAGTTCGCTTATGTCGAGCATGACCAATTAAATTGATCGCTTTATGTGGTTAATTTGGTTGTGTATTTCAATTGAATTAATCACGGGTTCTCTTGTGATTAATTTGGTTGTTATTTTTCGATTGAACTAATTATGGGTTATCTTGTGGTTATTTCAATTGAATATTTTTGGATACAAATTCATGTTTCCATGTGATTTGGTTGTCCAAAAGAAATCCTTTTGTTCTTGTGAAAGTGAGGTCGCCTTTGTTGTTCCTTCGGGGATGACATTTTATGGGGGAGAGTTCTTTTGAACTTGTGCTTAATTGCCATATCTTTGTGGGGAGTGCAGCTGTGGAATTTTTAGGGGTTATCTTGTATCTTCATTACTCCTTGATGAATGCATTCAGCTTCGGCTTTATGATTGCATCTAAATTTGTTGGTATGTTAATACACCTTTTGTTCATGATGTATCTCCGTGGAAATTTCATTAGGATCACACTAATTTTCGTATCTTTGCCAATTTTTTTGACAAAAAGGGGGAGAATTAATATGTAGTTCACACTACAAATACATATGGTTTACGGATCATTATGTAAGGGGGGGTGGTTTTTATGTTGAGATATGTATTGACTAAGGGGGGGGTGATGCATATCACCATAGTGTTATTGTCAAAGTTGTGATACAATTGAACTTTGATGTTGTGTAAAAATACTATGACACTGTATAACAATGATTTAGAGCATTTTGTTTTCTCATTGTTATAGCTACGGATCTTCAACAACTGTGATGCTGAACATACAACCTTTAGGATCATGGAGTACTTGGAAGTGACGAAGATTTCGAGTCGCGTTGAAGATGCCATGGAGATCATGCATGTGGATAAGAAGCTTATTTTTTATCTTTTTTTGTAATCCATATGTATTGATAGTTTTGTCACTAAAATTGACAAAGGGGGAGATTGTTAGAGCATTGCTCGGTCAAACTCACATGCGTTGCTATCTCAAGCATGTTTGTCAATGTTAGTGATCAAAACTATAAGTCTTGATTTCTAGCATATTTGTAGATGTCTCGGGCTAGGACATAGATAGTGTAGTTGAGCTTAAATCTCTCGACAATCATCTCTTTAAGACGAAAAACTACTAAGGGGAGCTTGTGGAACTTCTTCGACAAAAGGTATGTGGAGACTTGAACTTATCTATCACTTGGAAAGTCTATTTCTACTATCTCCTATATTGAGACATAAGTCGTGTTACGATATAGTTTTCTTTATACACATTTGAGATTTCGAGCTGAGTATATCTCGCTTACATATTTCTCGAAATATGTGTTGGTAAGCTTTCGCTTCGACCAAGTTCATCTTATATCATGAGAAAATTTCCGAGTAACATCTTACATGGTTTGTGTGATACAATCATTTGGTGTAAGACTTGGAAGGTTTCAATAATGATTATTTCAATATCTTGAAAATTGCTTTGATGTTAATAGTGTGTGAAAACGGCTATTGACATTATAGAAGAATGTTTAAATGATTGAAATAAAGAGTTTATGATGTAAACATCTTTGGATATAAGCATATATAGTGTGTTCGCACATTAGTGTATAAGTCCATAAACCGGGAGCCAAGAGTATGCATATGTGTGTATACAAAATTGGTGAAGGAGACAGGTTAAGTATGCGTACATGTACGCATACTGGCGATAGTTCTCAAACCGAGAATTTCTGCTGAGTTTGGTTTTGGCAAAACTCTTAACTAGCCACCTTAAGTATGCGTACGTGTACGCATACTGGTGGAAGTTTTTGAACCGAAAATTTCTGCTGAGTTTGGAAACTTTACAAACTCAAAAACCGGTTGCTTAGTACGCATACCCATACACATACTTAAGCTGGTTACCTTGTCAAATCGGTCAATTCCATGAACTTAAACATTTAAATCATAGGGAATGCAATCTTTGCAAACCGTGGCTATAATGTTCATGATTGATTCAAGTGAATCAAACCGATTTAATTTCAATTGTGTTTTCTAAACAATTGAACAACTCTTAACTAGTTTCATTTGAGTCATTTGAACTAGTTATGGTTAAGATGAATAAGGTTGATATGAGAGTAATCATATGGCTAACCTCGATTAACTATTTGTGAAGCAACCTGGTGTACACATTTGGGTACGGCTACATAAACCTAAATGAGGGTACATTTAATTTGTGTGTAACAAGCTAAGTTCGATCTAACGGTTGAAAGATATTAGCTTGGTTGAATCAGGTTTTTCATCTAACGGTGAATATTGAATGCTTTGTTACCAAGGTAACTTGGATTGCAAACCCTAATTTGAAAACTATATAAAGGAGAACTCTAGCAACTGGGAAACCTAATCCCCACACCTCCTGTGTGTTACTAGTTGCATAATTAGAGTCGATTCTCCTTTAACCTTAGGTTTCTTCTCGAGACCCTGTAGGTTAACGACTTGCAGAATTCATTGGGATTGTGAAGCCAGACCCAACTATTATCTTTGTAGTTGCATAATCTGATCTTGTTGTTTCTATCGTGTTGAGTGCAATTGAAATAATTGGCTCAAGATTTTATATCTCTGATAGGAAAGATAGAAAAGTAATCACAAACAAACTTCGTCTCATCGTTTGTGATTCCACAATAACTTGTTTCGCTAGTCGATTAAGTTTATTGTGAGGTGATTGATAATACTAGGCTGTTCTTCGGGAATATAAGTCCGGTTTATCAATTGGTTCCTGTTCACCTTGATTTATCAAAAGACGGAACAAAAACTCTTGGGTATTTCTATGGGAGACAGATTTATTCAATCATATAGACTTTTCTGTGTGAGACAGATTTGTCTATCAAGTTTTCGACTTTGGGTCGTAGCAACTCTTAGTTGTGGGTGAGATCAGCTAAGGGAATCAAGTGCGTAGTATCCTGCTGGGATTAGAGACATAAGGAGCGCAATTGTACCTTGAATCAGTGTGAGATTGATTAGGGTTCAATTACAGTCCAGTCCGAAGTTAATTGGTAGTAGGCTAGTGTCTGTAGCGGCTTAATACAGTGTGGTGTTTAATCTGGACTAGGTCTCGGGATTTTTCTGCATTTGCGGTTTCCTCGTTAACAAAATTCTGGTGTCTGTGTTATTTCTTTTCCGATTATATTTTATTATATAATTGAAATATCACAGGTTGTGTGTTAAGATCAATCAATTAGACTATCTTTAACGACCCTACTTTCCATATAACCCCGGCCGATGATTAAATAGAAAATATGTCGTTAATTTCCTGCAACAAGGTACATAACCCACAGAAAACTAGGAACACAGTTCCATTACAATTGAATATGCATAAGGGAATTTTATTTCTTAACGAAAATAACCATGTCGAGAATTTTGGTGTTCTTGACTTCAACAATATAATCCATCCTTAATTAACGTCGAACTAACAAAAGAAAATAGTAAGGGAGTCTACCCAAAAGAAAGTATCCCCACTGCCTCACAACTATATAACTTGAAAAATTAAAAAAATAGAAGAAGTATAGATGTCCACCCTCAGTTAGATATCTTCAGAATATCCACCGAATCTGGAATCAATCAAACTCCTTCACGATCCCTAACAACACCTGAAAAAAAGATAATCAACGGGAGTTAAACTCCAAGCAAGTTCACTCGATCACCGAGCCACGGAGTCAAATAAAAACGGTGCACAAATATACCGTAAACTAAAAAGTCACAAGAAAAAAAAATTAAGCTTAGAGAAGTCACTAAATAAAGAATCTAAATCCTCCCTATTAACAATCTTAACAGTATAATATACTAAAAGAACTCATTTCTAACAAAATCATATACCTCAATGCGACACCGGAACCTATCCGCAATCACATCAAATACGTCCGGGACATATCCGCAACATTTAACGACCATATTATATATATATATATATATATATGGCTGTACGTATAAAACTGTACCAACTAGGTACGCATCCGCATCGGCATTTTCCTTTCTCATTTCTTTAGGAAACAGTTTTAACTCACTCTCTTTAGTGGCCTACAAAAAGCCAACTAGCCAAGGTCTCCCTACATACAAAGATATAATCACCTCGTATGAACACATTCTTAGCCCAGACTAACTAAAATTGTTACTAATAAGAAATAATATTAGCTTGTCAAAGTCTGACAAACATGGAATCCACTAACGACTAGTATACAATTAACTCTGCAACCTTACTTCTAGAATGGATTAGCTAACCCATAGCATAAACCGATCACCTCCAGTACATCCAAAAAAAAAAAAACACACCACTAATTACACATATCTAATCGGTACCCAGACACAGACCTCCTAGCAAGCAAAGTAAGAATAGACATAAAGACACCGGGTTTAACTATGTATACAATCAAGCTACCAGGCTCACCGTTCTTGTAGCTAACGGATTAACCCCATAATAATCTATCTCGACCAACAGGTACTAGTAATCTAACCTTATTTCAGTCCGAAATTCCACAAATCTCTTAATGTTCATCAAAACCTCGTTTAATTTAGGAATTTTGTGTTCACAACATGATACACGGGATTTGGTACTTAACTAATGATATCCACTGCTACTAACACTAAAGGTACTGCCATTAGCCCCATGTCCACTACATCCTAGGAAACAAACTCAGAAAATCAATAGATGGGGACCTTATAATGGAATTTAAGTGGCTAATGCAATTATCACCCATAAACACGTTAAATGGATCTGATGATCTTAAAGCTTCGCATATATATTAGACACATCACACTAATCAGCCGAATTTACATCTAATATACCTAGTTTGACTATTTAACTATGTCGTGTCACCATGCTCATCATCTCATGCATCTAGTGGCCACATACACTTACTTCTCAGAAAACCAAGAAATCTAAAACACTTTGATTAAAAAGAAAACAGTGGGTTAAAAACTCAAGCACTAAACATCTAGTTTACGAGATATTTATTCTGCACTTCTACTTTTGTCCGAACTCGAGATCTAGGAACTTGCCTCAAACAAGTAGCCCTCAAGATTTATCTACCTGCGCATCGATGTTGCTCCCACTGATCTTATCCTATAGCCAATAAAACAAAAGAACAAATCTTATAAAACTGAAATTCAATCATTTACACCGATGAACAATACAATCAATTTAAACCGTACCTTCTTCGACGACTAATTGATAAATCGCTCCCAATAATCTATCAATCTGATATACTAAGTATACGGCGGCCAATTTCTTATGTTTTCATTCTTTAAATGCTTCCTCCTATAAATAATTCACTTCCCATGCGATCAGGAACTAGGTGGAAGAGGTCAAAGACCTAATTTATATATTATTATTATTTTTTTTAATAGTCTTTTAGGGCAAATGCTAAATAAAAGACCGTATCCACTAAGGGAAATCTTAAACTATTCATAAATATACGTCGATAAATTTTTAGCATTACAGTCTACCCCACTAGAAGAGGATTCCGTCCCCGGAATTAAAATTACCTCGTTATTAAAAAGATACGGGTGAGAACGACGAATAACATCCTCACGCTCCCAAGAAGCTTCTCGCTCGTCTTGTGGATTCCATTGCACTTTGACAAATGGTATTGCCCGAGATCGTAGTTGTCTTACTTGTCGCTCTACAATACGAATTGGCTTATCTTCAAAGGTGGCATTCGGTTTCACAACCAACTCGCTAAGGTCTGCTTGTTGAGCTCGCTCCTCATCTCTTAAGTGTTTACGTATCATAGAAACATGAAATACGTTGTGCACTCCAGATAACTGCAAGGGTAACTCCAGCTGGTATGCCACATTTCCAACCTTCTTGGTTATAGGGAAAGGTCCTACAAACCTAGGAGCCAATTTCCCTTTCTTCCCAAACCTCATTACTCCTTTCATAGGAGACACCTTGAGTAGCACTTCATCTCCAACTTCAAGAGGTAATGGTTGACGCTTCCTGTCTGCATAACTTTTCTGTCTACTCTGAGCTTTACGAAGACAATCCTTAACCACTAGGATCTTCTCTGTAGTTAGCTGAACCAAATCAGGCCCCAAAAATCTCTTTTCACCAACTTCTACCCAACATGCCGGTGAACGACAAGGTCTTCCATAAAGAGCTTCAAAAGGAGCCATACCAATACTCGACTGATAACTATTATTGTAAGCAAATTCTGCCCATGGTAAATAATCATCCCAATTTCCTTGGAAATCTAGCACACATGCTCGAAGCATATCCTCCAATATTTGATTAACTCTCTCTGTCGACCATCGATCCGAGGATGAAATGAAGTACTAAAATCCAAATCTGAACCCAAAGCTTGCTTAAAGCTTCTCCAAAATTTGGAAGTGAATTGAGCACCCCTATCAGAAATAATTGAGACCGGCGTTCCATGCAATACCAAAATCTTCTCTACATAGAGCTTACATAATCTATCCACGCTGTAAGTAGTATGCACTGGTAAAAAGTGTGCCGACTTAGTCAACCGATCCACTATTACCCAAATAGAATCATGTCCTCTCTTTGATCTCGGTAGTCCAACTATAAAATCCATGGAAATATTTTCCCATTTCCATTCTGGTATTGGGAGTGGTTGTAATTCTCCAGCTGGCTTTTGGTGCTCAATCTTAACTTGGCTGACATGTTCGGCATTTAGAAACATATTCGCAATATCTCGCTTCATACTTTTCCACCAAAACTGTCTACGCAAATCCTTATACATTTTTGTAGCTCCAGGATGGATAGTGTAGCGACTACGGTGAGCTCCATCTAATACCTCACGTCTCAACCGGGCGTCCACGGTACACATAACCGACCTCGAATCCGAAGCCCACCATCCATCCCAACATCAAAATCTTCACTTAAGTCTCCGGATCCAAGTAGTTTCACACACCAATCATCCTTGACCGAGCCTGAACAATACGGCTAATAAGTGCAGGTTGTACCACAAGATTTCCCAAAATTCTTGAGAAGTAGAAGAATTTTTAACGTCTAAGAAAAACTCAAAGAATTGTCTCCAACATCCTCCACTCTTCCACCATCATAGAAGCTAACAACCCCCTTGGTTTTCGACTCAAGGCATCAGCTACAACATTCGCTTTACCGGGGTGATATTGTAAGCCGAAAGTATAATCATTGATGAGCTCCATCCATCGACGATGTCTCATATTCAAATCCTTAAGGAAAATAGATACTTGAGACTCTTATGATCACTCAAACCTCTCGGAAAATAGATACTTGAGACTCTTATGATCCATTGAAAGATGAAAAGCTTTATTAATTGATTTCAAACCTCTCGCCATACAAGTAATGACGCCACAACTTCTCTCGCGAGCAAAACTACTCCTTCGCGACACCGCTGCTTATTATCCGCCAACTCCAAGTCATGAGTTGGATAATTCTTCTCATGAACATGCAATTGCCTAGATGTTCTTTCCATAAGCAATAACCTTACCTTCTATTTATAGGTATCCCCGCATCAAAACACATCCCAATCCTAGAAGTGAGGCATCCGTGTAAACCACTAGATCCTTTCCTTCTTTCTTTGGGCTCGCCATCGAAATCTACTTCGCAACAAGAGTCCCTCACGCAAAGGTCAAAACAAAAAGACAGATCTGCTATTTAAGGTTTTTATTAACAATGCGTTGTTGCCTCATTTTCTTATTTAATTTGTCAAGTAAAAACTACGCCCAAAAGGCTTTAGTCTTAAGCTCTTGAAAAGCATCCTCGCACTTAAAAATCCCAAACAAACGGTTCTCCCTTCTTAGTTAGCTTAGTAAGTGGTCTTTTTCTCGTAAATGATGCCAAAAAGACTTCCTATCAAATCCAATGTCTGCGAAAATCCTTAATAAAACATCTTTAGTTCAAGAGATTAATAAGGTTGAAGGATGATCTTGAAGTTATGGGCTGTGAATATCTCACCTTGAAAATCAAAAATTTCTCAAACCAGAGAAAACTTCTCAAACCCTTGCTAATATTAAACTAATGGAGATATATCCCATTTTAGTCTATCGTTGAAACCTTGGATGGGCATTAATCTCTTAGATAATCTTCATACCTATGCAGGTTGTTTTTTGATTTATCCAACTCAATAATGACTTATCTCGCCTCTCTTATTCTTTGACTAAAACTAATTTGGAGTTGGAAACTTCAATCTTGAGAAACGTTCTTGTTGAAGGTGGCGAGTCTAAGATATAATGCTTGTCAAAAGTTATGTGAAGAACACAACAAGCTACACATACTTTGAAAAACCAACTTGAAGAAATCATGAGAGATAAACTTATTCAAGGTAGAATAACTTTGAGTGTAAAAGCGAAGCAATTCCAAGAACAATGTGTCAAATTAGAAAAATCCAACTCTACTTTTGCTGGCAAAATTCCATACTTGTTTCAAATGAAAAGAATTTGCGATCTCGATTGAAAGGTTTAGTTGGGGATTCATTTGATGATGTCATGGACCGTTTGGGGGAATAACTTCATGACTTTAATTCAACATCTTACTTCTCAAAGGAAGGTAGTCAAATTATTTGACTATCTTAATTTGTGTATTTATTCCATGAATGCTTTATTACCACAAAATGGCAATAATGTTCGATAAGATTTTCTACGATCTTGTGTATTTGTTATGCGGTCTCTGGCGAAAGCTTCCACTATCTCCACCCTCACTGATCGATTATTCTAAATTCGAGGAAAACGTAAGAATCGTCAAAAGGAAAATAGATACTTGAGACTCTTATGATACTCCGGATTCAGATATCACATGCCCCAAAACTTAACTGATTGTTGCCAAAATTCACATTTCGAGAACTTTGCAAACAACTGATGCTCTCTCAAAGTCTGCAACACTAAGCGTAAGTGTTCCTCATGTTGTTCCCGAGTCTTCGAGTACACAAGAATATCATCGATAAAAACGATAACAAACCGATCAAGAAAATCTCTAAATACTCGATTCATCAAGTCCATAAAAACCGCTGGTGCATTCGTAAGCCCAAAAGGCATCACCGAAACTCATAAGAACCATAACGTGTCGGGAAAGCGATCTTAGAAATATCTTGCTCTCTAACAAGAAGTCGATGATAGCCTTGATCGCAAATCGATCTTTGAAAACCATATAGCCCCTTTCAACTGGTCAAATAGATCATTAATCCTAGGCAAAGGGTACTTGTTTCTTATCGTGACCTTGTTCAGTTCACGGTAGTCAACACACAATCATAAAGAACCGTCTTTCTTTTTCACAAATAAAACAGGAGCACCCCATGGTGAAGAACTACGTCGAATAAATCCTTGACTTAAAAGTTGGTCAATCTGAGACTTCAACTCATGCATTTCCTTTGGAGCCATTCTGTAAGGAGCTCGAGCAATTGGTGTCGTGCTGGTTGGAGTTCGATCTGTAACTCTACTTCCCTAGTTGGAGGTAATCCAGGAACCTCTTGGAACAAATCCCCAAAATCGGACACCACAAGTATACTCGCAATCTGTAGAGACTCATTATCTACTACTTCACCCTCAATATGGCTAAGGAAAGCTTCTACAAACAGACTTCGAGATATAGTCTGTACCACTACTTTAGATTGACCCGGCTTTGTAAAAGTGATTGTCTTATCAGCACAATCCAATTGCACAAAATTAGAAGATAACCAGTCCATCCCTAGTATTACATCGTAAGGAACCATCTCCAACACATAAAGATCCGCCAAGTGCTTAACATCACCAATCATAATAGGACAAGCATCGACCTTGTTACTCAACTCTACCATACTACTAGTAGGGGTGGAAACACATAACGGTATATCACACACTTTCATAGAAAGGTTTACCATGCGAACTAACTTAACAGAAATAAAAGAATGAGTAGCTCCGGTATCAAATAAAATACTAACATGCTCTCCTAAAATAAAGAAAGTACCTCCCAAAGTAGCATTCTCTGTCTCAGAAGGTTGCACGGCAAAGAGTTGACCCTGGCCACGAGGCTGCACATTACGGTTCGCAACCCCAGTGTTTGGTTGCTCACGTCTATCTGTTGTATGAACTTTCTCTTTGGTACATTCTGATGCCTTGTGCCCCCTTTCACGACAGTTATAACAAAACCCATAGAAGTTAATTGGTTTGGCAGCAAGAGCCTCACCTTCACCGGCACTCACGCCCTTCATTACCACCGTTCTTCTGACCACGGTTCCCTTGATTCCAATACCCCTTCCTTTTCTTCCCTGGTTGATCACCTTTTTGAGTGACATTCTGGGTCTGCTGGTTCCTACCACTTCCATGTTGACCTGAAGAAACCTTTGATGCACGGTCAACCTTATTGTCTTTCTTCAAGTATTCTTCATCCCTCTTATGAGCCAAGAAATCTTGCTCAAGCTCTCTGGCACATTCAACAGCCCTAACATATGTGTCAATCATATGATTTGCAACAATATGCCTCCGATACACAACATTCAGACCATAAACAAACCTACGTCTATTTTTCTCTTCGGTATCCACCAAGTGAGGTACAAACATCGACAATCTTGAGTATTCAATCTCGTACTCAGAATGTGAGATAAAGTACCACGCTTAAATGAAAGAAACTCTCTCTCCTTAGCATTTCGAATACTCGAGGGAAATACTTGTCATCAAACATACGAATGAAGTCTGTCCATGTCATGGTGGCATGGTCCAATCCACGTGAAGTCAAGTCCACCAAGTATGAGCATCTCCAGGTGAGCTCAAAGGTAGCTAATCTCTGCTTAAAGACTTCTGTGCAAGAAGGTCATATGGCCCTAAAAATCTTGACCATCTCATCCTTCCATTCATGGGCTATCATTGGGTTATCAGACTTTCCAGAAAACTCTTTCGGGTTCAACTTCTTGAACAGAAACTGAACCTTTCTATACCTATCTTCCTCAGTTTCAGCAGGCGGTCCTTGGTTCTGATGATTGTTGACTTGTCCAGCATTTTGGTTCATAACAGCAGCTGCGACTGCTTGGGCTATTAACTGGGTCAGTTGTGCCATATTCACATTCACAGTCTGATTTCCTAATTGTGGTTCATCTCCATCAATAGGACCACCATTTCCGGTACCACCTCTTCCAGTGCCGCACGTCTTCTAGTACCACGCCTTGACATTCCTATATAAGTCAATGATAATCTTAGAAAAGAATACAATAAAGATACTAATATTTATAAATCATATCCAATCCATGGATATACATAACGAAACGTCCTAGGCTCACTCCCCCCAAGTCCTAGAGTTACTCTAACCTAAGCTCATGATACCAACTGTAACGACCCTACTTTCCATATAACCCCGGCCGATGATTAAATAGAAAATATGCCGTTAATTTCCTGCAACAAGGTATATAACCCACATAAAACTAGGAACACAGTTCCATTACAATTGAATATGCATAAGGGAATTTTATTTCTTAACGAAAATAACCATGTCGAGAATTTTGGTGTTCTTGACTTCAACAATATAATCCATCCTTAATTAACGTCGAACTAACAAAAGAAAATAGTAAGGGAGTCTACCCAAAAGAAAGTATCCCCACTGCCTCACAACTATATAACGAGAAAAATTAAAAAAATAGAAGAAGTATAGATGTCCACCCTCGCTAGATATCTTCGAATATCCACCGAATCTGGAATCAATCAAACTCCTTCACGATCCCTAACAACACCCGAAAAAAGATAATCAACGGGAGTTAAACTCCAAGCAAGTTCACTCGATCACCGAGCCACGGAGTCAAATAAAAACGGTGCACAAATATACCGTAAACTAAAAAGTCACAAGAAAAAAAAATTAAGCTTAGAGAAGTCACTAAATAAAGAATCTAAATCCTCCCTATTAACAATCTTAACAGTATAATATACTTAAAGAACTCATTTCTAACAAAATCATATACCTCAATGCGACACCGGAACCTATCCGCAATCACATCAAATACGTCCGGGATATATCCGCAACATTTAACGACCATATTATATATATATATATATATATATATGGCTGTACGTATAAAACTGTACCAACTAGGTACGCATCCGCATCGGCATTTTCCTTTCCCATTTCTTTAGGAAACAGTTTTAACTCACTCTCTTTAGTGGCCTACAAAAAGCCAACTAGCCAAGGTCTCCCTACATACAAAGATATAATCACCTCGTATGAACACATTCTTAGCCCAGACTAACTAAAATTGTTACTAATAAGAAATAATATTAGCTTGTCAAAGTCTGACAAACATGGAATCCACTAACGACTAGTATACAGTTAACCTGCAACCTTACTTCTAGAATGGATTAGCTAACCCATAGCATAAACCGATCACCTCCAGTACATCCAAAAAAAAACACACCACTAATTACACATATCTAATCGGTACCCAGCACAGACCTCCTACCAAGCAGTAAGAATAGACATAAAGACACCGGGTTTAACTATGTATACAATCAAGCTACCAGGCTCACCGTTGCTGTAGCTAACGGATTAACCCCATAATAATCTATCTCGACCAACAGGTACTAGTAATCTAACCTTATTTCAGTCCGAAATTCCACAAATCTCTTAATGTTCATCAAAACCTCGTTTAATTTAGGAATTTTGTGTTCACAACATGATACACGGGATTTGGTACTTAACTAATGATATCCACTGCTACTAACACTAAAGGTACTGCCATTAACCCCATGTCCACTACATCCTAGGAAACAAACTTAGAAAATCAATAGATGGGGACCTTATAATGGAATTTAAGTGGCTAATGCAACTATCACCCATAAACACGTTAAATGGATCTGATGATCTTAAAGCTTCGCATATATATTAGACACATCACACTAATCAGCCGAATTTACATCTAATATACCTAGTTTGACTATTTAACTATGTCGTGTCACCATGCTCATCATCTCATGCATCTAGTGGCCACATACACTTACTTCTCAGAAAACCAAGAAATCTAAAACACTTTGATTAAAAAGAAAACAGTGGGTTAAAAACTCAAGCACTAAACATCTAGTTTACGAGATATTTATTCTGCACTTCTACTTTTGTCCAGAACTCATAGATCTAGGAACTTGCCTCAAACAGTAGCCCTCAAGATTTATCTACCTGCGCATCGATGTTGCTCCCACTGATCTTATCCTATAGCCAATAAAACAAAAGAACAAATCTTATAAAACTGAAATTCAATCATTTACACCGATGAACAATGCAATCAATTTAAACCGTACCTTCTTCGACGACTAATTGATAAATCGCTCCCAATAATCTATCAATCTGATATACTAAGTATACGGCGGCCAATTTCTTATGTTTTCATTCTTTAAATGCTTCCTCCTATAAATAATTCACTTCCCATGCGATCAGGAACTAGGTGGAAGAGGTCAAAGACCTAATTTATATATTATTATTATTTTTTTTTAATAGTCTTTTAGGGCAAATGCTAAATAAAAGACCGTATCCACTAAGGGAAATCTTAAACTATTCATAAATATACGTCGATAAATTTTTAGCATTACACTATCCAACCTTTGGTTGTTGATTTACATTGATTGACACTTGAACATTGGTCTTTGGTACCGTTCAAGTAACTCCTCTTATATTCAATCGGGCTCGCAGATTTCTATTTGCTGATTGTGGATTGAATTAAGAGTTAGAGGTATTAAATTATTTGATATACTTTAATCTAGATTGAGTATGACTGTCTAGTTGATTCTCTAGAAAGTGTATTGGAGTAAGTCATCTCAGATTGCCAAACGAATTGTTGGGTGTGGTTGTTAGACCCCCGCATTTTCAGAAACCCAAGTTGTTGTTTCAGAGATAGAAGAAACCGGTCCAATAATTGAGACTCGTATAGTTGTGCACGAATACCCTAATGCAGGGATTGCTTTTGATCCTCCATTCAGTGAGCCACCACTACACCAAATTCTGAGATTAGTAACTGAAATTCCCATTACAAATGGCCGTTACGAAATTTTCAATAATTTGTAACAGAAGCCAGCCGTTACGAATGGTTTTTTAGGCGTGCTAGTCACACGCTTGGTCACACTAGGGTCGTAACAGCTAAAGTTTCCGCGTGTGCCGTTCACATGCGTGACATATTTTTTCCACCCCACACTTGTTGAACTAGAGGATGTTTCCTCCCCTACGTGTGCCCTTTACATGTATGCCGCTCACACTATGTTTCTCCCATTCTCTCTATTTTCATCTCATTCTTCATTTTCTTTTCTCTCTGTTTTTCTCCTCCTGCCTCTCTTCTCCACACTCGTTAATCATCTGAGCTTTGAAGAACTGTATAAGGTTAATGATTTTAGCTTCGATCTGTGTAAGTCATCATCAATTTTTTTCGGTTTTAAGGTTTTATAGGGGCTCCAAAGATTTGGTTTTGAGGGGCTCTTATGGATTCTGATAAAAATACAAACATACCCTTTGATAACTAACCTTATTATTACCTAACCTAAACCTAATTAAAATCAAAAGAAAAAAACACATGACAAAAAAAAAAAAAAAACGACTCTTCTCTTTCCGCTTCTTCCCCACTTCTTCTCCTCCATCACCTATTCTTCTTCGTGCATTTTTTCTTCGTCAGTAATGATCATCTTAGCCAATAGTAATTTCAATAGGGTAAGAATTGAAAACCCCATTTTTTTACCTTTTCATTGCATGAGTAAGTTTGAGTAGGTTAGATTTGATTAAATTAGTGATTTAGAAATTAGTTTCAAAATTAAATACGGTTGGGAACCAATATTTCCCAACGAAGGAATTTTTTACGGTTGGGAAAATATGAACTCCCAACGTATATAGATTTTACGGCTAGAAAACCTAACCATATGTTAAATTTTCAAAAAAAAAAAAAAAAAGTCTCAACTGTAAGTTTCTCGTACTTTATCTACGGTTGGGAAAATATGAACTCCCAACCATATGTTGTAATTCCTAACCGTAAGTTCAATTTAAAAAAAAAAAAAAAAAATCAAAGTATTTTGATTTTACACTAGTTGAAAATCAAATAATTAGTCTAATCTAATCACTAATTGTATATATAATTTGAGTAGAAATTGCTGGCCTCACATTGAAAGTTAGGCAAAAAGCTTGAATTGTAGAGCTCCTGGCCCCCAACCAATAGCAATCGAGAGATTTCCGTGATTTTCGCACACGCTTGTGTTGGTAATGGGTACCTCAATTTCTCTTGCGCTTCTCCCTCTTTCTATTCTGTCCCGCGTACTTTCTCATGAAACCCTATACAACCAAAATCCATAACCCTAACTTTCCATCTTCTCTTCCAGTACCTCCCACTGTGAATCCATAACCGTATTCTTGGTTTGGTCCTTCTCTGCCCTCTTTTCGCCCCTAATTTTCTCTGAGAAAACGTCGAAACGTAGATCCTTCCACTACCACCGCATGTTTCTATGATTCTCCTTTGAGTTAATTAGTATTTGGGTCGTAGATTTTGGTACATGTTAGTGTTTGGGTCCTAAGTTTATCCGTTATAGTGTTTGGGTCCTAGACCTGTTAGTCAAGGAGGTCAAATGGTCAAACCGTTAACGGACATTAACTTTTGTTAGTTAAATAATTTACACGTTTGCCATTATAAATTCTATTTAAAAAATCGAAGTAGGAAAGATCAGAGTTGATGGGGAGTAGTAAAATGGGAAAATGGAGGAAGGAACAGAGGTGTGTAAGAAGATGAGAGATGGGTTTGATTTTCATTCAGAAGACGATGAAGGGTGGTCGAGTTTTGTTGATTTTCCGATAGAGTTGTGTAAGAAGAGGAGAGAAACCCCTATTAGATTTCAAACCCATAACCATTATACATTTGGGGATTTAACAAATCGCCCATCACAGCAACGAAATTTGGGGATTTCTCTAGAGTTTCCTGTTTATAAATTTCTGGGTTTTTTTATGTGAATTTGCTGGGATTTGTTATTGGCGTTTGCTATTGGCATTTGCAGAAGATGCATGATTCGTTAATGAACAACACCGTTACTAGGTCCTGCTCATCAGTTGTTCGACATAAGTCTTCACCCAGTCTGTATTAGTTTGTACAACCGTGAGTCATGGTTCAGTGGGTGTTTTCTTTTCAACAGGTTAAGAAAATTAATAGGTTAAGATCATCACTGGAAATTTGGTGTGTTTGGTTTTCGAGAAAACAGGAAGAACCTTACTTGCTTCCATTTATTTTAGTCATGAACGGAAGAGATTGTGTGGCCTTATATGACTGAAGTTGAACCCGTTGCATTTGATCTGAGATATGGAAGCAAGGGATTAAGATGGGAGTATCTTATTTTAGACTAACATTTGCAGTCATCTCGCCACACAGATGTTTCAATCTAGACAGTAAAATTCGAAATTTTAGACGAAAAATGTTTCACTAACAGAAGTTAACGAGCATTAACAGTTTGACCGTTTGACGGCTTTGACGAACAGGTCTAGGACCCAAACACTGTAACGGACAAACTTAGGACCCAAACACTAACATGTACCAAAATCTACGACCCAAATACTAATTAACTCTTCTCCTTTTCTTATTCTTGATTTTGTTGTAACCGAAACTTTAACAATTAGTTCTTATTGTTGATCCAACGAAGTTTCAGATTTATATTATCAAAATCAAAAGTGAATAGGGTCCTCTCTAATCGAATTTCTCAGCCCTAGATTCTAACTTACGGCTTAAAATCCCTCTCACTGTTCTCTTTCAGTCTCTTTTTCTTCTCATCGTATTTTTTCGACGTTCAGTAGTATTTATTTTCTGATTTTCCTCATTATTTTATTGATTGGTTGGCTTTATTATGTCTTCTCTGTTCTTTTTATTTCCAAAAATTTTCAATGCATTTCTAATAACTCATGTCTCCTGCTCAAAACCCTTACCTAACTATGACTCATGATTCATAGTTGGGGTTTTTCTAGAAATGTAATGCCAAAGTAGCAATCTAACTTACGGCTATACATAAAACCAGCAATGTTGGTTCCTACATTGAATTGTAATGCCAAAGTTTAAGGCTGAGGAGGAGCTAGGTCATGAACCGTTTAAAAAACATGAACCAATTGCTCAAAACCGTAACCTAATATACAGGAAAAGGGAAAGGAGTGTGGCATTTCCTTTAACTTCAATTAAAACAGTTAAGGAACCTAAAGTTGTTGTCCAAGCAGCAAGTGATGATTACAGGTGGCACTTTATTATCATGTTCTTAGTTCAACCCCCAAATTCAATGGGCTGATATTACCCTAGGGGTGCAACAACAGCTGTGAAGTCTACGCCATTAATAACAATTCTGGAGGCAGGTCATAATCGTTTTTTTACGTAGGCCATAATCAGACGCATGACACCATTTGAGAGGCATTTACTGCTTATGTAGCATTTACTGTATTGTTAGCTTTATTTCTTTTTCTCTCCGTTCTTATTCTAAGTACACTAAAAAATATATTGTTAGTGTGAACAGTGAGTAAAGAAGATTTTTTTTTTTAATTGATGAAGAAGACATTTCTAGAGAGAAAAGGAGGATTCACAAGGAAAAACTTGATGCTAAGAGAGCTCCGTTAAGTGTTCAAGTGATGATGAACTACCACAGTTTACTGATGTTGAGCATTCTATATATAAGATGCATTCTGTTCTTTTGACAATAACTCTTGACTTTTATATGTGAGATCCATTTGATTCAAGTGAAGCCAATAGCATATATGTTTTTGTTTGTTTTGTAGTTTTTGAAAATTGAAATTACATTTCTAACTATCAAGCATTAGGAAATTTTAGTGTTGCACCATTAATATCTGTATTGTACGGATCTAATTCATAGTTGGACTGTTACTTTTTACCAATTGTTCAGATGCTCATTGGGTATTTTTTCGGTGTGTGCTGTTCACATCATTACATATTCAAAAATCTGATTTTGGCTCGCCATCTGATACATCCAAGTACTGTGGTGCTATAGTTTGGCACCAAGAGAGGTCTAAAAAAGGGAGAGCTGTTAATTGCGAATATAGCAGGTGAGTACTTAAATTGTATGTTAGAAATTACAGGGAATTACATAAAGATCACTTGAATTTATTCCAGAGGAGATTATTGATGTGTATGCTCCATTCAACCGTTAACTCTCCAGGTTCCCACTGGTGGATACATGATAGTATCTTACAGGTACATTATGTGGCTGAATAAATTTGCCATAATACAACAGTTAGAAGGAGTTCTTCTGCGAAACATCCTTTACTCAATTCATTGAGGGAAAAGATTGGTATTACATGGCTTGCTGAAGATGCAAAAAACAGGTGGAATACAAGAATGGAAAGCCTTATTGCCAAAAATGCGAAGACAACTTTGAAGGAAAAGTAATACCATGGTAAGAAAAAATAACATGTCAATTATACGATAAAGAATAAAACATAAGCTGCTTATATCGTTATTAATTCAAGCAGGTTTGAATCGCTCTAAGAACCAAATATCACACAGATACCGCCGATTTAACAGTTATGGTATTTAATGTCCGAAAGATGTTCAAATATATATACTGCGATGGAACATGTTATGCTGAATATTTTGGAGAAGGTAGAGAATAGTTCACTCTTAAGTTTTTATTTATTTCCAAAAAATATTGAAAATACACCCACTGAAATATATACACAATTTTCAGGTAGGTGAACCAGAGAAAACTATGAAGGTGTTTAATAAATTAATTGGGCAAAAAATTGGGTTTAAGATAAAGATGACCGAAGACAACATCCAATAACAGTCAAAGAATTACAAAGTCTTAAAAGTTCATGCCAGGGGAATAAAGAAGAAGACCACAAGCGAGCAATGGGGGACGAAAACGCCGCAAAAAGATATGGAGTAGAAGATTGTGCTTTTGGATGATGAAACACACAAAACAGAAACTAAGGAAGAAGATGTGCCTGCGAATTATTGGACACTACAAAAAAAAAGGTTGAGGAATGTGGTACTCCCAGAAGATGATAACGGTAAATTTATTCGAGAGTTACGAGTGCAAGACTGCAAATGATTGTTTGTTAGTGGTTAGAATAGAATTACTTTCGCAGTAGTTTGATTTTTAGTTATTATTTTGGTTTTTTATTTGCTTAATCTAAACTTTGTTTTTCTTTCATTTATATTTCAAGTAGATTTCAAGTAATACTTTTTATCATTAATTTCCAGTTTTCTAAGCTATTATAACTTAGTTTACTAGCAGATGGAGGGGTTCTCTTATCCCACTGCATTCGTTCAAAAAAGAAAAAAAAAAGTATGCAGTACAAGTCATTCATCTAGCACAAATGAAAGCAGCTTCCATACATCAGTTTTCGGCTTCAGCTAAACATCATCTTGGTTTCTCTATCTCAGGGATAAGTTAATATTGTCATCAATATATGATTCCTCATTTCGAACTTTAGAATTGAAAATATTTTTGTCAACCATTTAAAACCGATAGTGTAATTTTTATATGGAAAATCAATATAGAGTTTCATTCCTAAAAGGGGTCACAATACACTTTGCATGTGTAGTATGAAACCCAAAAAACTCATACTAATCACAATAACAACATTCCCAAGTTATCCCGTGCTTATGTTAATCAAAAGCCTTTAGTTATTATTATAGGTATTACTTGAAACTTTTTACTACCAAGAAATATCCAACATAAAGCTTTAACTAGAAAACTAGGTAAAATAGAAATACTAGATCATGATATCACAACAATCAATATCAAATTGCATAACATCAACTAGAATGATAACCTAAAATCTAGTATTATTTAGTTAATCTAATCATTAATAATAATTAATTTAAGACCTTTTAGCCATTAACATAAAACTAAGATAAGGGGTTTTGTTGATTATTATTTGATGATCTCACTTTGTCTTCTTGTGAGCCCTCAAAACCATAAACTTGGAGCCCCTATAATAGGCTTCTTCCAAAACCACAATGTTTTCCTCACATTTTTAATGTAAATTTGAAAATCACATTTTTAATGTAAATTTGAAAATCAATTTTTAAAGACAATTTTCAAAAATAGTTTTCTATTGTTTTGAAAACCCATTTTCTAAAAATTGTTCTGAAAAGAGGTATACTCTAAGAAATAGTTCTTAGGGTGCAAAAAAAAAAGAAACAAATTTGGAATATGGAAAATATTAGAGCCAGTTTGGTACAATTTTTAAAGACAATTTTCAAAAATAGTTTTCTATTGTTTTGAAAACATATATGTTTTTCCTTGTTTTCATTTTCTAAAAATTGTTCGGTAGGATACAAACTGTTTTTGAAAACAAGAAAAAACAACTAAATCAGATCAAATATAAAGACAAGTCTAAGAAATAGTGATATTGGCAATGACTCACTTGCAGTCATTCCCCCGATCTCTTACTTTGTTCTGGAAAGAAAAAGAAGGAACAAAAAACAGAAAACACAGAAAACAAATAGAAAATATTTTCTGAAAATGTCCCTATCAAAAGTTTTCTGTTGTTTTCTGTTTTCTTTATTTTTAAAATAGAAAACTGTTTTTGAATACTATACGAAAGAGGCTCTTAGATTTCGGTACATGATTTAAAAGATAATCTTTCTCTTTTTGTTTCCCCACAAAACTTTCATCATTTTCAGATGTTCAGTACCATGGACTTATTAATGGGAGCAAATAAATCCTATTTCACTTCTTCACTTATTCCATTCACAGTTCATAAGCTCCGAAACCCTAAAATCAAGTTCAATCATCAACAAGAACAGATTTCTTCTTCTTTTTCACCACAAGATAAACACATAATCAACTTAGATGAAACCAAACAAATTCATTCCCACATGATTAAAACTCAATATAATCATAACCATGCGATATCTTTTGACTTCTTCCAGCGGCATTCTAGCCCTGCATCATTGTTCAATTTTATCATTACCTCTTATGTAAGGAACAATAGCCCTATACAAGCATTAAGAATCTATGCTTACATGAGAGAAACAGACTCTGATATTGATACTTTCACCATTCCGTCAATTCTCAAAGCTTGTAGTCAGCTGTCGTGGAGTCTTAAACAAGGCCAAGAGATTCATGGGTTTGTTCTGAAAGTTGGTTTAGATTGGGATGTCTTTGTACTCAACGCGTTGATTCAGATGTACACAGAGTGTGAAAATGTAGAATCTGCTTGCAGTATATTTAATAGAATGCTTGAAAGAGAGAGAGATGTTGTTACCTGGAGTACGATGATTAGAGGTTACAGTAGGAGTAAATCTTATGGCAAAGCGTTGGAACTTATAAGTGAAATGCAGTTCCTGCGGGTAAAGCCAAGTGCAGTTGCTATGTTAAACATGGTGAATCTCTTTGCAGACCTTGGAAGTCCTAAAATGGCTAGACTTATTCATGCTTATGTAGTAAAGAACAGTGACATTGGATCTGTGGGTGTTCCAATTACTACTGCTTTGCTAGATATGTATGCTAAATGCGGAAACATAGCTCTAGCTCGAAGGCTTTTCAATAGACTTAACCAGAAAACGGTTGTATCTTGGTCTGCCATGATTGCCGGTTATATCAGATGCAATAAATTGGAAGATGGGGTTGAACTTTTTACGAAAATGCAGGATGAGAACATTTTTCCAAATGAGATTACGCTGCTGAGTATAGTTCTAGAATGTGGTTTTGTAGGAGCACTTAAATTAGGGAAGCAAGTTCACGCTTACATGATCAGGAATGGATTTAAGGTATCATTTACCTTGGCCACATCTTTAGTAGATATGTATGGAAAATGTGGTGATATAAAGACTGCAAGAAAAATATTTGACAGAACAAGCAAGAGTGAGAGAGATGTTGCAGTGTGGACTGCCATAATTGCAGGATATGCAAAGTTAAATTTTCTTGATCAGGCTTTTGAACTCTTGCGCCAGATGAGAAATGCAGGAATATACCCTAATGAAATAACCATGGTGAATCTCCTTTCACTATGTGCAGAAACAGGAGCTCTTCATCTTGGGAAGTCAATCCATGCATACATAGATAAGCAAGGGATATTATCTGATGTCATATTAACAACCACTTTGGTCGATATGTACGCAAAATGTGGGGATATAGATAGCGCTTGCAGGATCTTCAGTGGAGCTTCAACTAGGGATATATGCATGTGGAATGCCATGATAGGCGGATTAGCAATGCATGGTCTTGGCGTGGAAGCAATGGATCTCTTCTCTCAGTTGCAGAGAACGGGTATGAAACCTAATGATATTACATTTATTGGAGCCCTGCATGCTTGCAGTCATGCTGGGTTGCTATCTGAGGGACAAAGGCTTTTTGATAGAATGGTGGATGAATTTGGTATGAACCCTAAGGTTGAACATTATGGTTGTATGGTGGATCTTCTAGGTAGAGCTGGAAAACTCGACCAGGCACTTGAAATAATTAATAGAATGCCCATTGATCCCAACACTGTAGTGTGGGGGAGCCTGCTTGCTGCCTGTAAACAGCATAAAAATCTTCAGCTGGGGGAAACAGCAGCTAAACGGCTTCTTGAAATGGATCCAAATAACTGTGGCTATAATGTACTCATGTCAAATATCTATGCAGCAGCAAATAGATGGAATGATGTTGCTGGGGTGAGAAGAACCATGAAAGCTACGGGAATTAAGAAGGCACCAGGGTTTAGCTCAATGGAAGTGAATGGTTATATTCATGAGTTCATAATGGGAGACCAGTCTCACCCACAAACTAAAGAAATACTTGAGAAGCTAGTCGAGATGGGCAAGAAACTGAAATTAGCTGGTCATGTACCAAACACATCAGCTGTATTGTTAAATGTAGATGAGGAAGAGAAAGAAACATCACTTACTTATCATAGCGAGAAATTGGCAATGGCTTTTGGCCTCATTAGCACGGCTTCAAACACTCCAATTCGCATAGTAAAGAATCTACGTGTTTGTGATGATTGTCATTCCGCAACAAAGCTTCTATCCAAGATTTACAGAAGAATGATAGTTGTCAGAGACCGTAACCGCTTCCACCACTTCAGTGAAGGATCTTGTTCTTGTGGAGATTATTGGTAGCACAGGGATATACAAATTATATAAATGTAAAATTAATCAAATTAAAAACTGATACACTCATTCGTTCATCGGGAGAAGATTGTTGTAATTGACAACTAAATGGCTGGATTATAAAAATATCATTTTCCACCCGTATTAGTAAAAATATCTTACAATCTAACATCAACTTCTTGATACAGAAGAGAAGAAAAAGCAGGAAATTATCCTAGCCACTGTTGTGCTCGACGAGAACCATTTCCTCCAACTGCACGTCGAATACTAATCTTCTCGTTGGCATATTTCTCTTGCAGGGATTCAAATGCATTCATGTCAAGTTTCCCCGTTACTGACTTCCCTTGTTTCCGCCGATTCTGTTGTTCCCGAATAGAAGTCCAAAGTTTCTCTATTGCATCCCTTTGTCGAGATGTGAACCTCTCTTTATTTTCAAAGGCATGCTTCACCAAGATATCTATGACAGTTTGGCACCTGAATAGGAAGAAATTGAATAAAACTTAAAGAATAACATAAAGACAAAAAAGGGAGATGTTCAATGAGAATGATTAACTCTAACCATGGGAGTTTGTAACGGTGTGCAGCAATTTCTAAACAGAGAATCAAAGCTTCTCTCTGTGACTTGAGAAATCTCTTGGAATCTTCTTCTGCCTTCTTAATAAGAGTTGCTGCGTCTTTCTTTATATTTGCTCTTTCATCCGTCTTTGATGTACCTGGAAGTAGTGCGTCCAACCCAAACGGATCAAATTCTACTCTTTCACTTGATTCAGAAGTAGCAGGGAGCATGCTCTCCTGGTCTTGAGAATCTACATTTTTTATTCCTTTCTCATCTTCCAGGGCCTCGGCCTCCGCCACATCCTCATCCTTGGTAGCAACAGGAAGACCGGATATGGCTTCTTTTACCCGTCCAGCGGCTTTAGAGAACTAAAAATGCCAATTAGACAAAAGAAAAATTAGAAAGCGATTCAAGAGTGCGAAAAGAAGATTAGCTTCTTTACATTACACAAGGTCAAAACAAATCGAAGTAGAGTTCTAGTACCACAAAACTGTCATCAGTATTAAGATCATTCCCCAACACTGCCCTCACAGTCCATGCAGTTACCTTATTTCTCTGATTCTTATTTAGGCTCTGAAAATAAAAAATAGAGCAGATACTGTAAGACAAATTGAAGTATGTTTATGTGTGCACATATATATATATATATATATATTATACACAGTAGATACACCAACATACATCAATAACATCCTGAGCTGCTGAGAACAAGGCATGATAATCTGCTCTGAGTGAAGGATTTGTACAATCAGTTGTAGAAGACATTGCAGCTTCCAGTATGGCAATGAAGTGATCACTAGTTACTGCATTGATACTGCCAGCCTGTATCAATTGGATGGCAAGTTTAGATGCCTTGCTAAATTTAGAGGGATTTGTTATGTGCAACTTGATCTTCTGCATTGCTTCTATAACTTGTTTTTCAGAGGCATCCACTGTTGTTTTAAAAGTCAGTCGTTTCTTAGATCCAGCCGGTTCTACTGTAACGTCAAAACCATAACATATATTTATCATTATTCAGCACTTCAACGATGAATGATAGAACATAATCCACAAAGACTAGGGCTTAAAACAATCGGCCCACTTGAAGCGAGTAAGACACAAAGATAATCAAATTAATTATCACTGAATGACAACAAATTTCAAAGAAGGGGTTCTCATAATCAACTCTCAATGTCAAGCAAATTAAGCCGGTGTCACTGTAGTACACTGGTAAAGTCATTGGGTGATAATACCAGTGACCTAGAGTTCGAAACTCGTCAGCATCAAATTCTTTACCGATTAAAAAAAAGAGAAAAAACAAAGATTTGTCAAGCAAATTAATGCTACGTGGTAACCAAGGAAGAACAAAACTTGAAGCTTACAAATTGATTTGTTAAATTTTTTTTAACGGAACTGGAATGATGATTCACTAACAAGCTATCTATTTCGAAAGTCCTATCCGTTCACAGTTTTATTATAACCTTAGTGATATCTACATATATTTAGTTTTGAATACGATATTACTTTAACCCCTAACTTTTCCTGTTTAACTGTATTGCAATCTAACATTTGAAAAATGATACTATAACAATATTGTACTAAACTTCACAAGAGACCCTACATCCCACATAAACTAATAGATCGGAACTTAACCAAAAACAACAACAAAAAATCAGACCCAGCCAGTTCTGTTGTAAGGTCAAAAACAATTTAGTACAAGTATTAATTTGTCACCACTTCAGCAGTGACACACAGTCCAAAAGAATGAAGATCCATCAGAACTCTGTAAGCCACCACAGTAATCAATAATGTGTTATGGAATGTCATTGCTCCACTGGTATCCCAGGGAAAAACAACAATCTAAACCTAACACCTAATTTTATCATAGCATGATCTTGTTTTAATTTTTCTGATATGATTTTTACTAAATATATGCACACAATCGGAACCATAATATCCTCAGTCCCTCACAAGTTATCAACAATTTCATAATTCTCTTTCATTTACAAATTCAGCTGAGCTCCCTTCCACTACACTCCTACATTTGCAGATTTACAATGAAAACCCTAAATTCCAAATAAACTAAAGAAATTGGAACTTAAGAAAATAAAAAATCAACTGTAATTTTTTTTCATATGTTAATATTTGAAACCCTAATAAATTAGAATTTGATACCTTCAGTTTGTGGTTCGGAATGTTTGCTTCTTTTAAGAGCACTTTTGAGAATGGGAACTGGAGGTGCTGGGGTAATCTCCTTTTGAGTAGTACTTTTTGTAGGTTGATCTGTCCCTGGAGGTGGTGATGGTGGTGGAGGAGGACGTGCAGAAGGAGGAGGCAACCCTAGAAAAAGATTGTCTTCCATTAGCCTTATTAGAACACTATGAGGAAAAACAAAGCTCAACGACTTATATAACCTTTTTTTTTTTTTTTTTTTTTCTTCTTCTTCTAAACCGAACTTACATATTTTGAGATTCCAAGGGAGCCGTATCTCCTAGAAACCTAAGAAAACTGTAAAAGGAGGATATCCCATGTGATTAGGAGCCTTCGTCGGTTCTTCCATACTTAGCTTACAAACCCTACATAGAAACATGTTGAACAACGTGATTAGGAGCTTCTTTTACTTGACGGTGATATAAGACTGCCTGTTTATGCAACACACTCGGCTTTTTCTTGATTCTACTATCAGCTGCTTGTTGGAGATTCAGTGGAGCACTCTACTTCGAGAGTGGTAGAAGGTTGAGGATAAGAATTTTATCTCTTCTTCAATGACTTCCCACAAGAGAAGCCCAAATTTTTCTGAGCGTAGCAGTTCACACGAAACTGATGATGGGGATGAAATATGTGCAAGTTATTGATAACGCGGTGGTAGCAATCTGATGTAGAATTGTCGTAGTCAAATGAGTCTTAAACCTGCAGAGTGGATCGCTGTCTGACCATGCTTGACATCATCACCTAAAACTAGATTTTCGTAGCAACTAGTAGTACACATAATCTCAAACATGTTTACGGACCTAACAACTAAAACTGACACAAAACAACTAAAGTAATTAAACTTCCCGAAAACAGACATAAAACAACTAAAGCACTTAAACTTCCCTAAAACTAAATTAAAAACATTAAAATATTTATTTATTAAACATAAGAGACCATATTCCCCTGTTTCTGGATAACCTTTGTGTAGAATGTCATCATTTCCCCTTTATGTTTTATCCTACTGATATTAAACAGCTTTTGTCCATCCCATCATTACACCGTGTGTTTGTACCTTTGTGCCCTTGAACTCTGTCAACATAATACCATTGTGCCCCTGATTTTCTTCCACCTGAAGTCCTAACTTGACCCGGTATGGAAACGAGTTGCTGCAAAGAAACTCATGTAACTCCTTGTTTTGGAGATTTTGTTGTTAATGACTTTGTCAAGAATGTCTGATTGATCAAATATGTAGTTTTGCATTGAGAATGCAATTGTCCAGTCGTTTAGGATCATTGCAGTAGAACGATATTGTGCCAATTCCAGTTTACTCACTGAGTCATCGATTCAGATTCCTCAAGATCTTCCTTTACGCAATTCCCTCTGGATAATTGATTTTGATTGTCTTTGATGAGTTTGGTCACTAATGGGGGTTTTGATTTTTGATTTTTGATTTTTAATTGAAGCTATCCATTTTTGAAACAAATAGGATAATAGGGATGTTTTTTTTCCTCTTACTGGTTGTTGTTTTGTATTGAATCTCATGGTTCAGCTTCCCAGAGAATTCAATTGGTTGATTGAGTTTGATTGAGTGGTTGAACGAAATGGATTTTGGGGGAGGAGGTTTATCAGATGGCGGAAGAGAACAAACCAAAGGCTGATTTCCCATGAGATAAAAGGTGTTGATTGCATCCTGAGATAAGACTTGTTCAATAGCTTTCACCTGTAATCCTTCATGTCGGGTGTAGAGAGGCTTTACCAGATGTTGATGTTGATGCTGATGCTAAAACAAACTCATGTTAGAACAACTTTGCAACAAAGCTTCAATTGGAGAAGCAAATTCCATGGTGATGATGAACTGAAGATCTTTCTCTCAGTACTTCCAAATCAAGCATACATGCATATTTCTTTCCTAAACAACCTTTAATAAACATATCTTAACCAAACTTGATTTATATCTGATTAATACCAACCAATATCAAATCAAGGTTACTGATAGTAGATTTAGGATTGAAAGACCATTTGGTAGCTGAGATAGAGATTTGTTAATGGTGGATCGGTTGGAACTTTCCAACTCTCGGATAAACCGAGTTGCTGAGCAAAACTCGGAAGAGAGGGAAAAAAATCCTTCACAAATCTGTATCTCAACTATACTCTGTTTCTTGTATTGTGATTTCATTTTCCCTTGTATTTTAAACAAGAAGCCTATTATTTTAATTTTAAGGGCTACAAGAATTTTGAAGGGGCTACGTTTGGATTATTCTGGTAGTGCAATAACATGGCTGCTAATAGGGGGTATCATTTTGTTTGGGGGTGTACCATTTCAAAGGTATAAAATGTTTTATCTTATATGAAATTTAGTACACCCCGGGTAAATCGGTACCCCCTATTAGCAATCTTGGTGCAATAAAAGGTGCGCATGGTTAGCGCAATATCACTAAAACACCTTTATTTTTTAAACTAGATATTACTGCGCATAGTAGGGACAACTGAAGATTTAAGTATATGCCCGTTACTAACTTTTTTTATTTTATAATGCAGTTTTTTTTACACCATATTGTTTCAATTTTGTTTTGATCTGAAACAATTGAAGGTGAAATTGAGGGAACTCATTCGATTTTGATGGAGTTTATACATAATTGGAGATTCCAAATGTTTGATTATCAAATCAATTTTATGAAATGATGATCAATTTCAATTTAATTTGATCGGATCGAATGAAACTGTTGCAAATTCGAATAGACCACGGTTTTTTGAAGGTTTTTAAGTCGAAATTATTGACGACAAATTTGATTTTTGATCGAGCTGATGTTGTTTAACGAGTTTTGATCGAGTTTATGGTGTTTAACAATAGTCGGGGGTTATACCCCTCCAATTATCAAATCAATTTTGGAAAAACAAAAAATCAATTTCATTCAGTTGAATCGATTAAAAAAAAGTGTTGGTCCATTTACATTTTAGCTCCCAAGTGGGCATATATAAAGACTCCCTTCGGCCAACCAATTACTTCATTATCTGATGGCCAATAAAGAACATGATAAAGAAGTTGTTCTATCATTGGAATAGTAAAAAGGTACTGGGCCCTGTTGATGTATCTTGCAGGATTTCATTTAAGATTTTATCTAGGGAATTCTAGTTTGTTTGTTTTTTCAATATTCAAATCTAATTTACTTTTGTTTACATGTATGGTTTAGTAGTACGAAGCGGGAGATGGGAGACGAATCAAAACCTAGCCGATTGTGGATTGTATTCTTCATAGTAAGATCTTACAAAATTGGCTAGGATTTTTTCTCCAATCTGTCGAATCTCTTTCTGTATTTCAAAAATATGACAATCGGCTAGGTCGATATATCATTTTCTAGTTGATTTTGATTGTGTTTTTCATTTATGAAGAATACCACTCCCAATTGCGTAGGTTTATAATCAAAACCAGGCTGATTATATGGAATCGGTTGGAATATTTACTCAACTTGGCGGATTTCGGGATATACAAGCTACAAATTTTGTATATTTTCACGATTTTAAAGCAACAACAATGACATTTGAGATCATTTTAAACGAATACATGAGTATTTGCAACCATTTGATTCTTTATATGCTTCATTTGATTCTTTGTTTGCCTCATAGGAATCTTTATTTTAAGTTTCGGTAAAAAAATCATGATCAAAAAATCACTCATAAATCTAGTCTACTAACACGAACTCTAATCTAATCTAGCAACTAACATCGAATTAACTCAACTAAATACAATCATCAACACATAATTAGATGAGGGAATTTTACCATTATAGAAATATATGGATAAGGGGTGTTGATGGTGGGTTTTTGACAAGGGCAAAACTTGTAAAAATCGCCTCTGAACCTACATCACAAACATATCTATAATTATATATGTACTAGGGATTCACCCCGCTGAACTCTCGGTATTCTATATATGTTTATGAATATGTATAAATTCCTGACCCGACATCAGAACTGTAGATTTGTACTTCTACATTATATTCCGCAAGAGAATTGAGAATGTGTATCCATCTAACGGCCACACTGGCCTTCAGTATGCCTGCAAGATTTTAGAGCTTCACTCAGCTGAACTATCATTATCTACGTACGACTATATGAATTGTCATGCATTGATCAGTCTACACTGATGGTGCAAATTATAAATATTAAGAATAAGCTACTACGCTATTTTGAATAAGAAAATACTACCAGAAGCATACTATTTACATTACTTCGAGTCGCAAAACTTCCACGGCTGAATTCCTCGAATATGTTTCCTATGCTACTATTGATGGTGGGTTTTTGACAAGGGAAAAACTTGTAAAAATTGCCTCTGAACCTACATCAGAGACATATCTATAATTATATATGTACTACGGCTAGGGCTGTTCATGGTCGGTTTTGGCTAGGTTTCCAGACAAACCAAAACCGAAACCAATACTATCGGTTTCTAAAAATCTAAACCAAACCAATCCATTAACCATTGGTTCGGTTTCTAAATGGTTTTAGCCGGTTTCGGTTTGTTCCATTGAGTTAATGGAAAACCAAATGTATGTCAGTTTTCTGAAACTGACAGTTCAATTCTTTAAAAAAATAACACAGTTGAATTTTTTTAACCTACCTGCAGAATGTAATTAACACACAAGCGTAGTTCATAACTCAAGTTTATAAGCATAGTTCAAAACATAAATATTACAGATTCAAAATACCGAAGAAGAGAAAAAAGAAGAAGAGAAAATATGATCTCGTCTGGGTAAGGGTAGAACTTAGGTTTACAAAGTGTGAGATGGACGGGGTATATTAAATCTATCTGATTTTAATCAACGGCCTATACTTAACGGTTTTCCGTTGGTTTTTGGTCCGGTTTTTAGGTCAAACCAAAACCGAACCAGTAATGTCGGTTTTCAATTTTTTTTATCATAACCAATCCATTAGTAAATGGTTTGGTTCGGTTTCTTCCTTATCGGTCTGGTTCGGTCCGGTTCCGGCGGAAAACCGAAACCATGTTCAGCCCTAACTACGGCTTCACCCAGCTGAACTCTCGGTATTCTTTATATGTTTATGAATATGTATAAATTCCTGACCCGGCATTAAAATTATAGATTCGTACTTCTACATTATATTCCGCAAGAGAATTGAGAATGCATATCCATCTAACGGCCACACTGGCCTTAAGTATGCCTGCAAGATTTTAGAGCTTTACTCGGTTGAACTATCATTATCTTATGTACGGCTATATGAATTGTCATGCATTGATCAGTCTACACTGATGGTACAAATTATAAATATTCAGAATAAGCTACTACGCTATTTTGGATAAAAAAATACTACCAGAAGCATATTATTTACATTACTTTGAGTCGCAGAACTTCCACGACTGAATTCCTAGAATATGTTTTGTATGCTACAAACGAAGTGCTAGCGCTAACATGGCCGCGCTCCATAACCAGGTCATGGCCATTAACTCCCTAGATAGCCAACTAGCTATCTAGGCCACGACTTCCTTATCTCTTAGCCTTGCCATGTCTCTGGCCACGGCATCCATATCCCTAACAAGTCAACTAGCTAAGGCCATGGCCACCAATTCCCCAACTAGCCACAGACTCTTAGTCTATCCCAATCGGCCATGGCCACCTTGTCTTGGCCACGACCTCTTTGCCCCTTAGCTTGGCTATTGGCCACGACTATCTTATCTATTAGTCTGGCCATGCCTTTGGCTTATCCTAGACATATGGCCACGACCTCCTTGTCTTCAGGCCTAGCTTATCCATGGCCACGGTCAACTTGCCTTCCGGCCTAGCCATGTCTCGGCCAAGACTAGCCATATGGCTACGACCTCCTTGCCTCATAGTCTGGCCTAGCCTAGCTTCCCAGCTAGCCAACTAGCTAGTAAGGACATGACCTCCTTATCTCCCAGCTACCGCCTCTTTGTCTCTCGGTTCTGCATGACCCACTGTTACCAGCCTAGCTGGCCACCTTACCTCTCAACCATGGCCTCCTTTCTAGTTGGCCAAGCCCCTAACTAGCCACGGTTTCCTTGCTAGCCAGCCTAGCCTAGCCTAGCTAGTCATGGCCCTCTTATTTCTCGGCTTACTATGCTCATGGCCACGATTACCTAGTTTCCTGGCCAAGCTGTATCCATGGTCATGATCTGTCCCACCAAAGTTCGTGGCTACAACCATGAACCAACGTAGCCAACAACTTCATAAGCACCCATGTACATGCCAAATCGGATAGCTATCGACTAGGTCACGCCTCACGACACGACTTAAGACTAGTAGCTTGGTATTCGTATTTTGGTGTATTATTATGCTTAGTTATTTACGATGCCATCTTATGGCAAACTCGTTAGTCACACATACCCTTGGATCAGGTTGTCTCTTCAAGCTACACCGATAAAGTCTGGCTATCTTAGGCTATTACTCAATCAAGTATCCTGACAATCTAGACAAGACTAAAAACAAACCCATGACTCTACTAATTCCTACGAGAAGTCAAAACATGTTACATGGGGGAATTATTTATGGGTATTGGTATGGTGGTTTATAGCAACGTGCGGCATGGAAACATCCCATGATAAGTAAGTTACAAGTCGTGGCAAACAGTTAAAGGAAGTGTCTAAGTAATGGAGTGATGGTTTACAGGTTTCCAGAATCTTCCGGCATAACCAAACCATTATCTCCACTGAAAAAGCGGGGGTCTAACAACCACACCCAATATTTCGTTTAGGCAATTCGTATGGACAAACTCCAATATAATTTCCAAGAGAATCAACTAGACAGTCAGACTCAATCAATGGAAATGTATCCACGTTATATCTCTGTTTCTTAATGTAATCAACAAATCAAATAGATAGAATCAGTGAGCCTGATTATTATGAGAAACAACTTGAACGGTACCTAAGACCAATGTTCAAGTGTCAATCAATTTATATCAACAACCAAAGGTTAGATTATCTAACTGAACTACGCACAATCTGTGATATTTCAATTATATAGAAAATATAATGCGGAAAAGAAATAACACAAGCACCAGAAATTTTTTTAACGAGGAAACCGCAAATGCAGAAAAACCCCGGGACCTAGTCCAGATTTGAACAACACACTATATTAAGACGCTACAGACACTAGCCTACTACAAGTTAATTTCAGACTGGAATGTAGTTGAGCCCTAACCAATCTCACACTGATCTATTTTAAAGGATAATCGACTCTAGTCACAACTAGTATCATACAGGAGGTGTGGGGATTAGGTTTCCCAGTTTCTAGAGTTCTCCCTTATATATATAGTCTTCAAATCAGGGTTTGCAATCAATGTTACCTTGGTAACAAAGCATTCAATATTCACCGTTAGATGAAAACCTGATTAGCCTCAATCTAATATCTTTCAATCGTTAGATCGAACTTATCTTGTTATACATGATAGATGCATTTATGTGTCTAATTTGTCCTCAATGTTTCGTATTGTCAGTCCTCGTTTTCGTCCTTATTATGGTGTTTTGTGTGTTTGTAGGTATTTTTTGGAAATAAAGATTGTTGGAAAATTCGGCTCGAAAAGTTTCTCGGAACACCCCCGGAGGACATTTGCTATTCGGACTCCCACTTTGGATAAGGGGTAACCCAATTACTAAGGGGCACCCAACTGATATTCGCACCCCCAGCTGTTGGATAAGGGGCAACCCTTTTTTCTTCGTTTTGAATTGCATTTTTGGCGGGAAACAATATTACAGAGAAGACAATTTTTTGCGTACTTTTGTGGTTTTACTCTCGGGCTTACTGTTCGCTGGAAATGGAAAGATTGTGGATCAAAGAGGGAGGATATCTTCTCTGGCAGAGTTTTTCTCTATCTATGGAAGGATTAACAGCTCAAAGGCGCATGCAGAGGGTGTGAAGCAGATAATCCCGCGACTGGCAGGATTGAAGAAAACAGGGAAGCACGATTTGGATGGAGATATTCATGGGATTTGGATGAACTGGAGAGAGTTTTCGTATGACTGCACCGTGTTCTGAGTCATACAGAGACGTGTTGGAACGTGTTAGCAGAGATTTAACGCAAAACAGAGAAATAAAAGGAAAGAAATATCCGTGGCTAGAGGAGGAGATTATCTGCATTTACTGCGATATATTGAGGTGCTGAGAGATATAAATAGGCCATTGGAGTCACAGAAAGGGGGACGGAGAGTTTGGGAGAGTTTAGAGCGTCAACAGAGCTTAGAAAATCAAGTTGCAGAATCACCATTTCTGCTGCTGCACCAAGAACACGAAGAACATAAGACACACAAGGGACCGTCGTTTTCGCTAAAGTGACAACGACTCACATCCGTGGGTCGTAGTTCGTAGGACAGTCTTAAAGCAACAAAGGATGACATGACTTATCTTTATCGTTCTTTGTAACAGTGTTTGCAACAATTATAATCGTTGCAAACACCCGATTTTCATCATTTTCTCCTTTTCATCATTTGTAAACACCTTTTTGAGCAATAAAAAAAATCCTTTGAGAGTGTTTTCACCATGCGGAGCTAGAACCCATCACTGGGGCGACGGAGGAAGCTGTTTTGCACCCATGTGGTAATTCTATTTAATTCCTTTATGACTATTTGCACTATTATAATTGATTTATGATTTTTCTTGATTATTTGTGAATTCGTTAGATGTCACATGCTTAGTCTTAGGTACTTTAGATGCGTCATGCTTGTGAATTACATATAATTCTTTATAAAATCTACCTTGGCAAAGAATTAGAGTCGATGTTTGTTATTTTATGAGCTTTAATTGTCCGGAATTAATAGATGAACCGCATGAATGTGAGAATTGGTGGAATCCCGAGTCCCAGTAACTCTTTTCATCTTGTGACATAAATTGTATATTTTCTCTATTTTTATTATTTTTCTTTATTAAATCCTAGAATCGATTTCAACAAGTCCGAGTGAACGAAAACTCTATTTACCACTATACAAAATTCGATCAATTTTTGGAGCCGCCGACGCAGACTTGTATATAGATTTGTTTTTAGGTTTTATTTTTATTTATTTTTTTATTTTTGTTCTCTTTTACGCCTTTGGTATTTTTTTTTGATTATTTTCAGATTTGGAGCGAAGCTACAAGGAAATAAAAAGTGCTATAAAAGGAAAGCATCGCCAAAGAAGGAAAGAAAGAGGAGTCCAAGGAGTGAAGAAGATTTTGTACATATTCATTTTATTTGAACTTTATTTTTTATTTTATTTTTTTTTAGAAACTGTAAATAGGGTTACACTGTTGTTTTTTTTTTTTTTTTTTTTGGACACTTTTTGGACTTTATTTTTGGACTTTTGGACATTTATTATTTTTAAAACCCTAAGGAAGGGTTAGTTTAAATAAAAACTGCACAGGAAAGGACGACAGTTACGATACTGTCTCGGCCCCTCGGGTTCGCACACGAAATAGGAGTCGTGGCCCGAGTCGACCTCAACGGTTTATCCCCCGTCTGGAACGGGAGGTAAGAATTCTAAACACTCGCGAATCCCCTGTCAGCGGGTTTACTGGATGATTTTGTATGCATATATGTTGAGGTCTTGAATACGGCTGCTTTAATTTCCTAGTAAAGGGCAAGGACTGGCCATACAAGATAAGGGTTCGGATTTCATCACCGTTCTCTTCTTGCCCGCCTTAGGAAAACGAAACCAAACGCGAACCTAAGCCTAAAATTTTGAATAGAACGAGACCGATAGGGTAACGAGCTTAATAGGAAAGTCGTTCGAAAAATATTGGTTACTCTTTTAAGCATATACTTCGAAGTTCATGATGGTTTACGTGAGTTGAATGCGTGACTGCGCCGCCTTGTAATGCGGTGAGGCCTTGGGTATCAAAGCTCCACGCAGCTTCCCTCGCCTCTATTCAACTTACTTTAACTCGGATTGATTCCAGAGGGGTTTGCTCAGATTGTAACGAATTCCTTTTCGAAAGATTAGAAGCTGGTCTAGAAACAATCTAAGTGGAGCCATCATGCTTTTTGTTTGCTAGAAATCAGTAGGTTTGTTGTGGTCGAGTCAGCCTTGTTTGTGTTTGTGTAGAATTCCCTTGCTGTTAGGATGTCAAACTGGTATTACAATAGCCATCACAATGAATATGAATATCCAAGTGAACAATATGGACATCACTCTTTTTATGACCATAGTGTGAATAGTGGTTGGGAACGCCAAACTTTTGAAGGTTATGGGTCATACCATGGTGAGCCCAATTACTATCCACACACCAACCAGTCATACGAGCAAAATTTCTCTCTGCTAGAGTCAACACGTAAGTTAGCTGAGTCGACACGTAAGTTCGCAGAAATGAATAACTTAGTTATGGACAAAGGCAATGCAACGAGTGAAATTTCTTTCCTAGATTCAATAAGGAAGTCATGTGAGTCGAGTCACGATACAATAAGGAAGTCATGTGAGTCAAGTCACAATACCATAATGAAGTCATATGAGTTGATTCGAAAGCTTTTGTTAGAGGCCCAGAACGGAACTGCTCAAGATAATCTTAGTGTTTCCAATAGTACCCCTGAAAATGAGGATAGTTATTTACATAATCAAGATGACGAGGATAAAATTGGTAACACTACTTGTCTAGATGAGGTTCAACCATTTTCATATTATTATAATGATGATTATGATGAGGATAGTGTTGATGAAGAATTTGAAATAAGTAGGCATAATAATCAGGAATTTGTTACTCCAATTGAGCTTAATAATGATAATATTTCTAGTTCAAATCCAAATAATTTTAATAATTATTCACCTATTCAAAAGGATGAGGATTTGACTAGAGATACCCCCGTTTTAGACGATGTAGTATTTCCTTTTGATTACGAAGCCAATGATGGTTTAGAGGAACGAGTATATTTTGAGTCTAGCGATTTAGAAACAATAGACTTAGAAAAAGAAAATGAACTCGTAGAGATAAGTGAGGATGTACCTGACTTAGAAGAATCAATTGACCATTTTCAGGAATCAGATGACATTGAAATTAGGGAAGTTGTGACTAGTCTTTCTAGAGACACTGAAAACTCTAAGTTTGGGGGTGATTATCACTCTCCATGTGCTTTAACTCTTAGAAAGGTCCCTAACTTGGGACTTGAAATATGTGCCTTAACCATTTTAAAAGATTATCTTCATACACTTTTTCCTGAACCTAGTTGTGTCCATAAAGAAGTTCAGTTGTTAGAAACCCATCCTCTGGTTGATGTGGTTAACCCAGGCTACGATACCTCGATTGACTTTATTTTCCCACCAAAAACTTTTTCTCCAATTGTGGGACCTTATGAAATTCAAATGTGTCAAATATTAAGTTTTAAGACTAAACCTAATTACTTTAGGAGATTAGGGTCGACACATTTGTTTAAGGAAGACCACCACTCTCTTTGTGGTCAACTGTGTGAGTCAAGTCTGATTGACTTAGAGGATCCCGATTATTCGGAGTTATTGTTATGTGCTTCTAAGTTCTTAATTGAGTATTTCCAGACTCTACAACCTGATCTTAAGAATCCTTCTTTTGAGGAAGTCCATGAAAACATTTTATTTAGACCCTTTTATAGAGCCTGAACCCGAACCACAACTAGATGTAGTTGTCTTAAACAAAACAATATATAAGGGTGTGTTGGATATCTTCCTGGTCTGTGGCAGTTTCCTCTTCTTGTGGTTAGCACTTTTTGATCCAGATGACCCGCAGTTATTCCGGCTGCTGCTATATGATTCTTCGAGGTGACTAATCTATTCCATTGTCTGGCTAAAGACTTTAAACTTAGCACTTCTTGGGAGGTAACCCAATATTCTTGCGACACGGTAATATCTTTCCTTATCTCTTTTGCTTCAAATGGTAACAATTTCTCCTTGTTCATGTTTTTAATTTCATCTTTAGAACATTGAGGACAATGTTAGATTTAAGTTTGGGGGTATGGGAGAAACTTTTTAGTTGCAATAAATAAACTCCAGAGACTAGAAATTTATGCTTATTAAGGTTGGCACTAACTAATCTAAGTGGATGGGAACATCTTGGTTGTAGGAGTTGAGGAACCAATCTGATTAGATGGAAACATCTAGAAGAGTCTATTCATAAAAGCACATAGCTCAGGTGTTAGACAAGAAAACATGGTAGTTTCGCCATATCCTCGTGATGGAAACATCGAAAGAATCCTGATCACTTCTTTTATTTTTCTCTTTACCATTGCTAGGGTGAAATAGAATGACTGAGATACCACCAAAAAAAAAAAAAAAATTGAGACCAGACCACTAGACCAACCGGAATAAATACAATAAAGTCGATCACTGGTACCCTTGTATATGCCAGATGAGTTGACCTAGGGTTAGGATTATCGATCACTGGTCCCCTTGTATATGACAGTGTGTTGATATTAGTCCAGACCAGTATCTCAGTCCATTAGGTTAGGTTCACCTTAGTCAACATCATCCACGTTTTTCTCTACATGCATCCATCTTCTTAATCTATCCATGTGATTGGTTGACTCCGGTTTATGATGTACAGAAACTATCTGAGTAGAGCTCAGTCACTTTATATGAATTTTAGTATGCTTGAGTGCAAACTCGTGTATAACAATTGGAATTTCGCATCTGGGTACTTCCTCCTGTAGTCAATAAGTATGCCAACCAAGGAGATTCTTTAGTGCCTTCCAAGGTTCTGCGTAGATAGCTAGGGTATGGAGTAATGGTTTTGTGGGTACACCTCCGGTAAACCCTCCCGAGATTAACTCGGTCGCTAGGGCCACCTAGCGGTTTAACGGCTTGCTGCACGTACTTAGTGTAGTCATTTTATTATTAGTTTTGCTCGAGGACTAGCAAATAATAAGTTTGGGGGTATTTGATAGACGCATTTATGTGTCTAATTTGTCCTCAATGTTTCGTATTGTCAGTCCTCGTTTTCGTACTTATTATGGTGTTTTGTGTGTTTGTAGGTATTTTTTGGAAATAAAGATTGTTGGAAAATTCGGCTCGAAAAGTTGCTCGGAACACCCCTGGAGGACATTTGCTATTCGGACTCCCATTTTGGATAAGGGGTAACCCAATTACTAAGGGGCACCCAACTGATATTCGCACCCCATCTGTTGGATAAGGGGCAACCCTTTCTTCTTCGTTTTGAATTGCATTTTTGGCGGGAAACAATATTACAGAGAAGACAATTTTCTGCGTACTTTTGTGGTTTTACTCTCGGGCTTACTGTTCGCTGGAAATGGAAAGATTGTGGATCAAAGAGGGAGGATATCTTCTCTGGCAGAGTTTTTCTCTATCTATGGAAGGATTAACAGCTCAAAGGCGCATGCAGAGGGTGTGAAGCAGATAATCCCGCGACTGGCAGGATTGAAGAAAACAGGGAAGCACGATTTGGATGGAGATATTCATGGGATTTGGATGAACTGGAGAGAGTTTTCGTATGACTGCACAATGTTCTGAGTCATACAGAGACGTGTTGGAACGTGTTAGCAGAGATTTAAAGCAAAACAGAGAAATAAAAGGAAAGAAATATCCGTGGCTAGAGGAGGAGATTATCTGCATTTACTGCGATATATTGAGGTGCTGAGAGATATAAATAGGCCATTGGAGTCACAGAAAGGGGGACGGAGAGTTTGGGAGAGTTTAGAGCGTCAACAGAGCTTAGAAAATCAAGTTGCAGAATCACCATTTCTGCTGCTGCACCAAGAACACGAAGAACATAAGACGCACAAGGGACCGTCGTTTTCGCTAAAGTGACAACGACTCACATCCGTGGGTCGTAGTTCGTAGGACAGTCTTAAAGCAACAGTGACAGCTTATCTTTATCGTTCTTTGTAACAGTGTTTGCAACAATTATAATCGTTGCAAACACCCGATTTTCATCATTTTCTCCTTTTCATCATTTGTAAACACCTTTTTGAGAAATAATAAAAAAAATCCTTTGAGAGTGTTTTCACCATGCGGAGCTAGAACCCATCACTGGGACGACGGAGGAAGCTGTTTTGCACCCATGTGGTAATTCTATTTAATTCCTTTATGACTATTTGCACTATTATAATTGATTTATGATTTTTCTTGATTATTTGTGAATTCGTTAGATGTCGCATGCTTAGTCTTAGGTACTTTAGATGCGTCATGCTTGTAAATTACATATAATTCTTTATAAAATCTACCTTGGAAAATAATTAGAGTCGATGTTTGTTATTTTATGAGCTTTAATTGTCCGGAATTAATAGATGAACCGCATGAATGTGAGAATTGGTGGAATCCCGAGTCCCAGTAACTCTTTTCATTTTGTGACATAAATTGTATATTTTCTCTATTTTTATTATTTTTCTTTATTAAATCCTAGAATCGATTTCAACAAGTCCGAGTGAACGACAACTCTACTTACCACTATAAAATTCGATCAATACACAAATGAAATGTGCCTTCATTTAGATATGGGTAACCGTACCTAAACGTGTATACTTGTTTGGCTCAACAATAGTTAATAGAAGTTAGCCATATGAAAACTTTCATATCAACCTTGTTCATCTTAACACAACTAGTTCAAATGACTCAAATGAAACTAGTGTAGATGGGGCAAAACGATTCGCTGGTTTTTACGGAATTGAGGAGATAATTGCACGGAGGAGACTCTTTGAACCGAGCGAAATGCTTAACCTCACACAGATGCACTGCAAGAAGGGAGTGCTTTGAATTCGAGAGATCAATATATAGTACTCCGGCCTAAACCAAGACAATGGCCGTTCCAGAGTAAATTCAGTCACAAGAGAGGATGGGTCGGTCTGTAGGAGGGAAGCTGAGAAATATGTGAGATCAATGGTGATCGAAGATTGTAGGTGTATTGTGTATTCTGAAAATAAGATAAGTTCTGAATGATTGAATTTGCTCTGTTGAGAGTTGGATTGTTAATCTCGTGTTGTCTGTTTGACGTGAGATTATCCTTGTTTCAATCATGATTCATAGACTAATTTATATTGTTGGAATTAAAAACACCATGATCTCATGAAGTGTGACAGTTGATGGAATCAAAGAATGGGGAAGTGGAAATCGTGTTAAAACCAGTTACTCAACGTGCGGAGACTTGGTTGATTTTCCATCCACTACTTTGTTAACTCCTTCAACTGATTGCACGACTTGCTCACATTCTCATCGTGTGTATGAACACACGTGCCGTAGACCGCCAGACCAAAACCCTAGTTAATATCCCCCATGTGACACGATTGATATCTCGTGTGATTGTGGAATCTGCAAGGCAGACGTGTATTGATGAGTGCCAAATATTGCATATTTCTACACCTTTTTATTGGCATTTAACTCATCTTTTGTGCTCAGAAATCAGATATTATCCCATATTCTGTATTTTCCTTGTTTTCAAGAATAAATATTTGTACTAATTAATTTTGTGTTTTAGGTAGTAAATAAAGCTCGGAGAAATTGAGGAGCCAAAGAGCAGAAAATTGGAGACAAGAGCCAAAGAGCAGAAAATTGGAGACAAGAGTCTATGGAGCAGAAAGCCAAAGCCTGCGCGCACATCAGTTGCAACCCAACAAGGAGCAACCCATTCACAAGACATGGGCTTGATCTAGCCAAGACCCGGCCCATAACCCGGATCCGAGTCCGTTCTTTCCTGATCCGTGCGATCTCGCCCAGCCGCATCCAATGCTCGCTCCGTCCTTCCCATCAACACTCGATGCTCCTGTCTCACACCATAGCCATCAAACCCTTCATCCATCGACCAACACCTCATTTCTCTCTTCTCTTCTCTTTCTTCTTCCCCCGACACAACTCAGAGAAACCCCTCTCCCTTTTCTCTCCCGACCAAAAATTGCAGAGCCGCCTCCACCGTTTCTCCCGACACCACAGCCACCAACAAACCGCACCACCTTCACCTCCTAATTTCTCTCTCTCTCTCATAGCTTCTTCCCTAGAAGCTAAGTCTGAGATAGGAAGAACTAGGGTTAGGGTTTTCTTCACACAGCAGAGGGAACATCAATTGATGGAGCTCAGAGCCGACAACTGATTCAGCAAGTTTGGGTGAGAGGGTATTTGTTTAATTTCGAAGTTGAAGTGAATTAGGGTTTTTATTTTGCATGTATAAATATGGTGAGGGGTGGATGTTAGAACTCATGCCTGGATTAGCCAGAGCACCAACTTTAGTTTAATTTGTGTTGTAATCATCTTAAGCATGCTCTAATTCAATAATTAGGGTTTAGATGAAACCCATAATCTACTGCTAAGTTTGGTTCATGTTTTGATATTGTTCTTGTTGTGCTATAATGTTTAGGAGAAATATAATCTGAACACTTCAACATTTTACTTTCACAGTGTATGCCATGTATCCATTGTAGTTAGATTACTTCTATGTTGAATGTGTTGCAATTCATGCTTCATTGATTGTTATTGATCCTTAGACTAATTGTGCCCTGAGAAGACAGTTAGTGCTTTGGAAAGATACCCTAATTGCGATTAGAATATCCATCTTAGGATAAGTTTAATCATCTAAGTAATGAAATTGATCTGTGATTAGTTGTACTTTGACAAGACAGCTAATACTAGGGGTTAGTTAGTTGCCTTAGTTGATAATAAGCCATCCATTGAGACCCTGGATAAATGGCAGACTTACATCTTGTCCGGAGTCCATTACAAGGGACAAGAACATTATTGAAATTGGACTGACTTAGCTAAGATTAGGTGGTGGATTCGACTGCCCTAGTGCTCTTTAATTTGCATTCTTGTTTTCTATTTTCGTGTCACTTAAAAATCAGTTAGTCGTATCGACAAAACCACAACTTTGTCACTTCTCTAGAAATCAGTTTAGAAAGCCCTTAGATCAACTATACAGCCACTCCATTTTCCTGTGGATCGACCTGTGCTTGCCCTGTGTTGCAAAACAACACTGTGCACTTGCAGTTTAAACGTAGGCAAGACACTTTCCAGAGCCTACCAAGTTTTTGGCGCCGTTGCCGGGGAATTGGTAGTGTGCTATAGTGATTAATTGATGTCTTCACTATTTTTCATTTCACTGTTGTATATATGCTTTGCATTGTTGTTTTAGTCCTTTATTAGTATAACTTGCTGTTAGTTTTCTTTTTCTGCATTGCATCTTCTATTGCATATTTCATTGCATTATAGTCAGCTCATCCTAATTGCATATCTGTACTTGCATTATAGTGTAACTTAGCTGTAATTGTTAATCATTCACTTCTCATTTGCATTCTTTAGTAGCCTGTAAACACCAGTTTTTCTTGCATACCCATAGCTGTTTATTGTGCCAACCTCCCCTGTCAGTCCAAATAAACATCAGAGCTATTTAATTTGCTGCTTGTATTCGACTGCCCTGAAAAACCAAACGACATAACTCATGGTCATGCAATAAATTACTTGTAGTTGTTTATGCCAGCATCAATATTGATCCCTTGCTTTAACCTGCACATTTATGGGAACTGAGATTGTTTGCTGAGTAAACAGGTACTTGTGGTGCAGCTGAGCCAATCCAAGGAAGACAAGGATAAGCGCAGGACCACTGTGGAGTGCCTAAACCCAGTTTGATACTGGTGGTATTGTACTCTCCAACCCCATTACTCCCTGAATGTTGTGAGTCTCACTGAGTAGCATTGAGTAGTTGAACCTTTGTGATGAAATGAACTCCATGTATGCTCAATGAACCCTGATATCTGCATGAATGCTGCTAACCCAAAAAGCATATGAATGAGCTGTGATTTTGAGATTAGCCAAACCTGTAATTGACCTATGCATGCCTGAAATTGTGCTGAGCAACTTACTTTGTGCACCCGTGAGCTATTACACTCTGAATGCATGATAACCTAGCTATCTTCCCAAGCATTGCTCAACCTTGCTCACACCAAAAAATCTTTGTGCTTGTGTGTTTTGTGCCTTCCCTTATTTCTCTGTGCTTAGCTCCAGCCCCTGAAGCTGTGAGCTTGAGCTACAACTTGGATAGCCAAGTTAGATACAAAGCCAAGCTAAAGTGCCCTGAAATAGTTGACAACAGCTGAAACTGTTGAGGTCAACTGAGTGAGTTGACATCAACCGTCCCTGTTGACCTAGCTAAAACTGTTGATACTTTGCGGAGCATTGCTCAACCCCTGCAATATTTGTCATCTGTGTGACCCTGTAACCTTGTGCATGCTTGACTTTGTTTGAAATCTTGTGTGAGCTATCATCTGCCAAGCTCGCTGTCATTTTCACTTGTTGAATGCTAAGCCTACAAATCTATTGTGAGTCCTGGTTAACCCATCTGCCCTGAAATTCCTGTGCATGCCATCTGAGAATTGAGGTCAACTGAACCAGTTGACACTCGCACTCTCTTGAATTTGTTATAAATTGCTAAGAACTCGTTCTTCCGTTGCATCTCTCGAACCGGTATCACTATTGTGTGCGTGATTTTGTGGCATTTGAATGAGGGTTGAGTAACTTGAGTAAGTATAATCATCTCGCCCAGTGCACCTTGCTTCGCCAAATTGTCTTTGTGCACAAAACTCATCCCATCTTAGTGCCTTGCATGATATGAGCTGCGCTTTATTCTGTGCTAAGCTTATTTGTTAATCCCTGAATCCTGCTGAATCATTACTTTCCACCTTGGGGCATCACTGCTTGCTTCTAGTGCAGCATCACAAATCTGTGTACACTAATCCTAGGGCCAGCCTTACAAAATTCATGAGCATAATCTACCTCTATTGCCTGAGACTGAGGAGCATTTATAAGCATTAAATTCCCTGAATTTCATAATTGCATCCTGGCTGATAGGTACTACATCTCAGGAATTTACGTGTACAAGCATAGTCCTATCACATGAGAAGATTTGCTTTGGTGAACCGAGATTGTATTGGGCAGAAGTGCTTGACTTTGTCATCTGCTGTTGCATCTGTGAAGCTATCCATCTGTGCATTTGTGCATCTGTGAACCAGCATCTGCAATTTATGTGTGAAACCTTGATGCTTGAATGAATGTTGAGTGACTGATCTTATGTTAGCAGCTCACTTATTTGCCTCTCACACACAACCCCCAGCGCATAACCCATCTGCCCTGCACACCTCACACAAAGTTTTGTTTTTCCTGTGCTGTGACCTGCATAATCTGTGCATGACACAAGCTGTGCTGTGTAGTTCAGCATAGCCAGTGATGTGTAATCACTACCAGCAATTACAAGCACCCTTGTGTGTTTAGCTTTGAGAACTTAGGTGTCATTTTGTGTAAGTCTGTGTTGCTCTGTGATGTTCTGAGCACAAAACTTGTGCTTTACATTTCTTAGGAGCACCCCTGTGTGCTAGAAATTGGGTGCCATTACCTGTGCATTTGCACATGACCTGGGCTGCAACCAAACTGAAGCCCACATAAACTGGGCTGTACATAAACCAAGCTGAAGCCCACTTAAACCAAACTGAAGCCCACTGTGCACTGGGCTTTGCATAACAACTAAGCAAAAACTCGCTGGGCCGCTTATAACTGGGCTTTGCATAACTTGGGCTGCACATTTGCAGAACACCCAAAGCACTCTGTGTGCTTAATTCTAAAAATTGGGTGCCATTTTCTTGTATCATCTTTCCTTCTCTCGTGTTGATATGATTTGATGTGTGCTAAGCTATGGTTGCTTCTTTTTGAGTTCAAATTAAGTTGCTAGATCATGTCGATTTTGGTCTGCAAATCGGGGATGAAAACAAATCCATTAGAGAGCTTGCTTATGGGCATGCTTCACAATATGAACATCCCACAGCCCATAATGATTTTAGGGAGTATTATGAGCCATCTCAGGGCCCTGACCTTGAATGCATGTACCCTAATCACTTTGCACAGATGTATCATTCACCACAGTGAGAGGTTGAACAATGCTACCCTCCAGTGAACCCTTGCATGCAGTCTATAATGGAGAACCTCAAAATCATAGAGCAAAACAATGCCATACTTGAATTGAATGCAATGCATGATCATCCATATAGCACAATGTCTGAATTCCCCTTTGCTAGTGACCCTTGTGCACAGACATGTACTGAGTATCCATATGAAGCATGCATACCCACTAGTGAAGGCTCCCCTTCAATTGAACAGCTCACTATGATGCTTCAAATGAATCTGACTCAGTTACAAAATAAAGAATGGAAGGAAGTTCATGATAGGATGTGTGCTTCTATTCCTACTCATGCAAATGACACTGAATATGAACCTAATCTAGAGGTAGATGAGTGCACTAAAAATGCTACAATTTTGAATATGGAAATGCAGTGTTATTATGATGATGATGATGATGAATATGAAGAGCATGTGTACTTTGAAAATGTAGTGGAATCTTTAGGTTCAGAGACATTAAGTTTCTCTTCTGTGAACCCTATGAATGATGCTTCTTCTAATATTCATACTTGTGCTGCTGAATTGGAGTATGTGCAATTGTTCACTGAAAATGAGCATGTTATACCACCTGGTTGTGACTTGGGGAATGCTGAGAGTTTTGGCACCAATTATCTTATGCATGAGAATGAAATTTTGAGTAATGATGATTGTGACATGGAGATTGATGAACTGTTTTATGCAAGTGAACATGATTTGTCTAATTCTCAGCCTAGGTCACAATGTGAAGTTTCTTGTGATCTCCCTATGCATGAAACTGAAGATGATGATTATGGACTAGGGCTTGTAGAAATGTTTTATGAACATGAGCATGTCACAGCACTTGTAGGTGATTTGGGAGATATTGTTGTGAGTGATACTGTTACTCTTGAGCTCACACATGTGAACAACTTAGACAAGCCCAACATCATGACCATGTCACAGTCCGTTAGATTTCCACCCAACCTAGGTTTGGCTTGTAACAAAATTGCAAAACCAACTTTTCTGAAAATGCCTAATTTAGGCCTAGAGCTTTGTGCTTCCCAAGTCCTCTTGGACTATTTTGCATCAAAGTATAACACCTTTAAGGAGCCACAGTTGGAATATGTATGTCTGCCTGTTCTTAGCAAAACTCATTTTGAGTTAGACCTTGTGCATGATGTACCTTTAAATTTGCAAGATTTTGTGCTCAAAAACACATCTGTTGAGTTTAGGTTTGGGGGAAAATCGTTCACATATGCAGCCTTACTTGCATTCTCATGTTATATTTGTGTAAGGTTGTTGATGTCCCTGCATATTTTCTTTTGGGTTGATCCTCAACTCTTTAGATTGTTGGTGTATGGTGAATTTTCATTGTATATAATCCAGTAGGACTTGTTAAATTTTCTATCTTGATTCGGTTGAGTCTTCTTTTTATTGTGCTAATCCGATATGATGTCCGCTGAGAATGTTGGATTCTAGCCTTGACTAATGAAGCTCTAACCTTGCTCCCGCCGACATACCTGGTAATCTCTTCCCTTTTCTCTTATCAAAGATAGTTCTCTTGGTATGTGACTGTTTAAAATTTTATATCTGTTGACACATTGAGGACAATGTTTGATTTAGGTTTGGGGGTGCATTTGCATATAGAGTTTTTAGTCTTTTAATTTCAAAAAAAAAAAAAAAAAAAAAAAAAAAAAAAAAAAACTTTGTAAATACTTGCATAAAAACCTCCAACTTTTAGAGATCTTAGAGTCACTAGCATGCTTCTAGCTATGTTTACATAGAGAGTCCGACCAAATAACGGAACTTGGAAGTACTTGGAGGACACAATCGGGTTTCTTAGTTGATTAGAGCGTTAAAGTTGGATTTAACCATACCGGAGGGCGAATTAGGTGCTGTTTAGATATTCGGTAGTAGAATTGTGATCACCCATAGTGGAGACTACCCATTTTACATCAAGCGAGGCACCAACCTTCAATTTTTTACAACTTTCTAAAAAGTCATTAGAGTGTGTGTCACCGTACGTCAATTCCGGGTAGGAATGGTGAGCTACCCAACTTCGCACCACTTTCAAAGACTATTTTTGATCTCTTGAGTGCTAATTTTGTCAATCATGAGGGTGACGTTTAAAGATGAAAACTCCTTCTAAATATCGATTTGCGTTAGCATCACTCTCTCTCCCTCTCAACAACATCAACAGATTCATAGAAACACATCATCGTCAAGCAAGCGGAGCATCATCAGAATATTTGAAGAAAAGTTGAAATAGTCCAAGGTTTACGTGCAACAAAGAAAAGAAAAGAAAAAAGGATGAGAATTAGTGAAGTTTATGAAATCAAGACAATACAAGTTTTATTGTTTTATTGTTATTTTCATTTCATGTATGTTCAATCAAAAAAAAATAAAAAAATGTTTGTCAAGTTTTTGTGAAGTTCAGAAGTTCATCATCAGCTATTGAAGACCGAAGACTGAAGATTGAAGACGTTTCTATGAATGCTGAGAGAGTGATATTAATTGCGGATCGGTTGAGAAGGTAAGTGAGTACTCCCATCCTTGCTAATGGGTGATTTCCTTTCTTAGAGATCATCAGAAAAGATTCTTTTTGTCCACACTTCTGTGGAGTCTCCAGAAATTATTTCGGAAGGTTGTCCTTCTTACCTTCAACGTGTGCAGGATTTCTCTCTTTATTCCTGCCTGCACACATGAGAGACTAAAAAAGCGGTCTTTTTGAGTGTAATTATCATAAAACCCTAATGGTGAGGCAGAAGTCGAGGCTTATGATCACAATCGAATCAGAATTCTTTCATATGGTATGGTTACTTCTCGCTCAAAGACTTAAGGATGAGAATGCGTTCTTTGGTAGTTCTAACTTCATGTTACTAGCATGCGAAACTCTATGTCCTCATAGCTCCTTGGATGCTTGAGACTCTTTTACACTCGAAGTTGGAGAAGGTTTTGTGGGTACACCTCTGCAAACCCTCACGAGACTACAACTCGTCCACTAGGGACACCTAGGGGTTTAAAGGCTTAGTGCATACGCTAAATGCATTCGAGAAACCAGCGACAGTGGTATAGTTAGGATTTCATAAATTCTGTTTCACTTGAGGACAAGTAAAATTCAGGTTTGGGGGTATTTGATGAGTGCCAAATATTGCATATTTCTACACCTTTTTATTGGCATTTAACTCATCTTTTGTGCTCAAAAATCAGATATTATCCCATATTCTGTATTTTCCTTGTTTTCAAGAATAAATATTTGTACTAATTAATTTTGTGTTTTTAGGTACTAAATAAAGCTCGGAGAAATTGAGGAGCCAAAGAGCAGAAAATTGGAGACAAGAGCCAAAGAGCAGAAAATTGGAGACAAGAGTCTATGGAGCAAAAAGCCAAAGCCTGCGCGCGCATCAGTTGCAACCCAACAAGGAGCAACCCATTCACAAGACATGGGCTTGAGCTAGCCAAGACCCGGCCCATAACCCGGATCCGAGTCCGTTCTTTCCTGAGCCGTGCGATCTCGCCCAGCCGCATCCAATGCTCGCCCCGTCCTTCCCATCAACACTCGATGATCCTGCCTCACACCATAGCCATCAAACCCTTCATCCATCGACCAACACCTCATTTCTCTCTTCTCTTCTCTTTCTTCTTCCCCCGACACAACTCAGAGAAACCCCTCTCCCTTTTCTCTCCCGACCAAAAATTGCAGAGCCGCCTCCACCGTTTCTCCCGACACCACAGCCACCAACAGCCGCACCACCTTCACCTCCTAATTGCTCTCTATCTCTCTCAAAGCTTCTTCCCTAGAAGCTAAGTCTGAGATAGGAAGAACTAGGGTTAGGGTTTTCTTCACAGCAGAGGGAACATCAATTGATGGAGCTCAGAGCCGAATTCACAGAGCCGACAACTGATTCAGCAAGTTTGGGTGAGAGGGTATTTGTTTAATTTCTAAGTTGAAGTGAATTAGGGTTTTTATTTTGCATGTATAAATATGGTGAGGGGTGGATGTTAGAACTCATGCCTGGATTAGCCAGAGCACCAACTTTAGTTTAATTTGTGTTGTAATCATCTTAAGCATGTTCTAATTCAATAATTAGGGTTTAGATGAAACCCATAATCTACTGCTAAGTTTGGTTCATGTTTTGATATTGTTCTTGTTGTGCTATAATGTTTAGGAGAAATATAATCTGAACACTTCAACATTTTACTTTCACAGTGTATGCCATGTATCCATTGTAGTTAGATTACTTCTATGTTGAATGTGTTGCAATTCATGCTTCATTGACTGTTATTGATCCTTAGACTAATTGTGCCCTGAGAAGACAGTTAGTGCTTTGGAAAGATACCCTAATTGCGATTAGAATATCCATCTTAGGATAAGTTTAATCATCTAAGTAATGAAATTGATCTGTGATTAGTTGTACTGTGACAAGACAGCTAATACTAGGGGTTAGTTAGTTGCCTTAGTTGATAATAAGCCATCCATTGAGACCCTGGATAAACGGCAGACTTGCATCTTGTCCGGAGTCCATTACAAGGGACAAGAACATTATTGAAATTGGACTGACTTAGCTAAGATTAGGTGGTGGATTCGACTGCCCTAGTGCTCTTTAATTTGCATTCTTGTTTTCTATTTTCGTGTCACTTAAAAATCAGTTAGTCGTATCGACAAAACCACAACTTTGTCACTTCTCTAGAAATCAGTTTAGAAAGCCCTTAGATCAACTATACAACCACTCCATTTCCCTGTGGATCGACCTGTGCTTGCCCTGTGTTGCAAAACAACACTGTGCACTTGCAGTTTAAACGTAGGCAAGACACTTTCCAGAGCCTACCATGTATTTAGTTAGTCAGTTGCTGACTTCATGGGACGATGAGTCCTTGTATTGTTGAGTCAAACGTGGTTTGGAAATGTTCTGAGACTCATGAATTGAACATGTCTGTTGAGACAGATATGATGTGTGAATAAGTTAACGTGAGCAAATATTGCTCATTTGATGAATTATTGAATATTGATAGTCGAACCAATATTCTTTGATTTGAGCAAGTATTGCTCATCTGAGCAAATATTGCTCGTTTGATGAATTATGGTAGCATGACCAAATAAAATATTAAATCAGAATGCTAGCAATTGAACCGAGTATGATAAATAAAATGTTGATCACGGGATCAACGTAAAATTATTAGCGTTTGAATCTGGAATCATTAACCTTGGACTCAAAACCCTAATTTGATCAATTGATGATTTATTGATGGTTTATTGAGAATTAACCACAGAAAAGGAGGGACCCGCTACATGGGATTATGAGTCGACCATGTAGTGACCAGATGCTCACGTGAGCAAATATTAAGATCTCTGCAGACCAGTTAATTTGTTGATAAAAGGATGATTAAATGCTGGTTTAATCATTTATTCGAAAAATGCTCGTCCAAGCCTTAGGTGATAAAACCTAATTAATTATGAAGAGATGAGGGACCGACCAAGGGACCATGAAACCAGCCCTGGGTGTTCACAGGATCAAAATGATGATCGTTCCATGAAGTCCCAAGTTTTTTGGAAGAGTTTTGGACCTAATACGTGCGATTGTGCAAATTAGGTCAAATCATGAGAATACGTGGGACCGGCTTCTTGCAAGCCAAAGAGCCAACCTTGTTCGGTCAAGGTAGCATGCTCACATCACCAAAGTGTCCGTATGTTAATTTTGAGAATTTTGATATTTTCTGATGTGCATTTGAGCAATCATTTGAGAAAATATGAAGAAATCAGGGTTTTTAGACGAAACCGTCAAAACTTCATGAGATGAAGGAAAAATAATAAAAAGTGAGGGAATCATGAAGTGTGGGACTGGCCATGGCCAAGGCATGGCTGGCCGGCCAAGGAGCTTGGTTCCACACGTTTTTCCCAATTTTCATAATATTTTCATAATTTTAGGGAAATATGATAAAACCAAGGAATTTGTTAAAACCAAGGAGTTTTTGTTGAAATCAAGGAGTTTCCATGAGATGAAGGAAACAAAAATATTAATAATAATAAAATAAGGGCGTGTGAGACCGGCTTGAGCATGGTTGGCCGGCTAGGGCCCGGTCCCGTGAGTTTTCCCTTATTTTATGTATTATTTCATGATTTGAAGGAGTTTTCATAATTTGAAAGAATTTTCATAATTTGGAGGAAATATCATGAAATCAAGGAATTTCATAAAAGCAAGGAAATATAAAAATAATAATAATAGAATAAGGGGTTTGTGGGACCGGCTAGGGCATGACCGGCCACAAGTTTCCTTAATTTTATGTATTTTTGTGTATTTTCCCATAATTTGAAGGAAACATCATGAAATCAAGGAATTTCATGGGATTAAGGAAACATGAAAAATATAATAATAATAAAATAGGGCGTGTGGGGCCAGCTAGGGCATGACCGGTCGGTTATGGCCCGGTCCCACGGGTTTCCCTAATTTTATATTATTTCTCATGGGATCAAGGAAATATCATGAGATTAAGGAGTTTTCATGAGATTAGGGAAATAATAATAAAATAATGAGGAACCATGAGGTGTGGGGCCGTCCGGGATCAAGGCATGGCCGGTTGGCCAATAATCACGGCCCCACAATATTTTCCCTAATTTTATATTATTTCCTCAGTGTGAAGGAAAAACCATGAAACTGAGGAGTTTCCTCAAAACGAAGGATATTTGTTCAAATGAAAGGATTTTCATGAGATCAAGGAAAATAATAAAATATGATAAAATATAGAATTTGGGCGTGGGACTGATCACGGCATGACTGGCCGGTCGGTGAGCCAGTCCCCTAGCGCCTTGCCTATTATTTTATTATTTTCTTTCCTATTTGCATAGGTTCATCGTCTCGTCGTATTTTGAAATACTTGTTTGTTCATTCAGGTGTTTGTTAATGCATTATTTGTCGAATACATTTACACCATTTTGGTTGGGGCTTACTTGAAGGTAACTCAGATGCCCGTGTGTTGAATATTTATTACTAACCCATGGAATTCTGCTGGGAAGAACCATAAATTGAAGTAACGAAATATTATGAAAATATCGAATATTTTCCAGGGATTTGAATCTATTGATTTTGAAAATAATTAATTAATTGCTCTATACTAGTACGATCGTCTAGGAGCGTTAATTATTCAGGAATTGAGTGATATGTGCTTGTTGAAGCGTCATACTTCTTTCATATAGTCAGGGAAAACATTGTTACATCCTGAAGACGTTATTTCTCTATACTAGCAGGCAAGCTGTCTAGGAGCCGTCTAATCTTTCGATTCTATATAGAAGTAATTACTGAAATTGCTTAGTATTCATGAGATATGCCGTTGCCTCAGCTGAGAGACTACATATCTGTATATACTCTGAGAGACAGTATTCTCATAGCATGATCTTTCATGCTTTCGATAAGAGACATGAGCCTCGATATTCATCTGATTGCTGGATCAGGAAAACATATAATTATGGGTTTACGATTTTACCCTTTGTCGAAAATCCACCATCTACAACTAGTTATAGAGTTGTTCAATTGTTTATATTCTCATAGAGAGTATACAAGACACAATTGAAGTATAATCGATTTTGATTCACTCGAATCAATTCATTATAGCCACGGTTTACAAAATATTGCATTCCTTATTTTATAAATGTATTAGTTCATGAACAAACCAATTTTAGAAATAACCCACTCAAGTATGCAAACGTGTATGCATACTTAGAGTTCCCAGACTTGGTATGTCCGCCAGTATGCGAACGGGTATGCATACTGTTGTTCACGACCAAACTCAGCTGAATTCCCGGACTTGAACTGTTACGGGACTTGGAATATATCTACAACAGTTAGCATACAAGTACGCATATTGTGCTATATCCAATCATGGTTAATTGTTCTAAACTCCCATTTCAATCATTGAAACATTCTTAGAAGACGACAATAGCTGTCTCACACAAACTATTAGCTTTAAAGCAATTTTCAAGGGATCAAATGATCAATACGAAACATTTCGAGTCTACACCAAATGACTGTCTCGCACAAATCATATAAGATGTTACCAGGCGATTTTCACATGATCATCTTTTAACTTTCATCAAGAATATAAGATGAACTTGGTTAAGCGAAAGCTTACCAACACATATTTCGAGAAATATATAAGCGAGTTAAACTCAGCTCGAAATATCAAATGTATATAATTGAAGTCTATATAGCTATACAAATTTTGTCTCAAATAGGAGATAAAGTAGAAATAGACTATTGAGTGATATATGAGTCTAAGTCTCCACATACCTTTTGTTGATGAAGTTCAACAAGCTCCCCTTAGTAGTTTTTCGTCTTTAATCAATGAACGCCGTGAAGTTTAAAGCTCAACTACACATTTTATCCTAATCCGAGACTTAGATATAAGTAGACTAGAAATCAAGACTTATAGTTTTGACAACTAAACTTGACAAACAAGCTTGAGATAATGATCGCTGTCGTATGCGTCAAAAATAATTTCACTTTCTCACTCTACTAAATATAAATGAAGTACGTGGTAAGAAAGAGTTCGTTCCCACAGAGAGACTTTTGTTGTTATAAATTCTCAGTTTCTTAGTAACCAAGGGGGGATTTTTGTTTAAGCGAAGCAATAAAAATAATTGAAACCAATAAAATAAATGGAGTAATCAATAAGGAGAAGATATTGGTCACGGGATACTATCATTCACAAACATGTATTTTCATCAGTGATTAGAATTGGTAATTTAATCTCTCATTTACTAAAAGTCCTAGGATACCTTGATTGCAAGAATATCCCGCTAATTCCCTGATTTCATCACAACCACAGTAAAATATGCATATGTGAATTCTTCCTAGAAAGCAACCTAAAGTGTAAAAGCACAATTAAGTTTAACGCCCTAAAAGCACTAAGTTCTATGAAATAAGACTAATCAATGCAAACGAACGTGTAAAAACACTAATCCGTTTTAACCAAGGTTATGATTCATTTGTGACTAGTAGGATATATCACTACAAGCACTACCCACAATTATGCTACTTAAAATCAGGGATAAACAACTTTTTCGTATTGAAAACCCTAATATAGCTTTAGAAATGAATGCAAATCGGATTGATTCCGGACTCAACCTAACAAGTATTCAAATCATATGACAATATAAACCATGAATCATAAACAATAAAGTTGAGACAAAACTAATGCATTGAATCAAATATCATGTTGTGAAATCCACTTTATCCCATAACCAATAATAGTTGTTTAGCTACTCATAGATTTTGAGTTCATCATATTCAATAATAAAATGAAGAAGATGAAACATAAAAATGAAAGCAAACCCTAGTGGAATCGCCGCTCTCCTCCAAAGCTCAAAGTAGAAAAATACGTGATATAAAGAAAGTAGAAACTTTCTCCTTTTGTAGCTTTTCATCTTTCCAAAACTAGGTCTTCAAAGCCCAAAGTCCAAGTGGTCTACCAAGCCCATGTGTGTGAAAATACCCATGTAAAAAATATACCCCAAAAGTGGTCGCCGAAAAACTGGTAAAGGTGTCGGAAGTTGGCCGTAAAAGTATCTCAGGTGACCGACGAAGTCCACCCGGTCACCGGTCAACGAATCAGCTCGGTCAGGTCAACTGAGTCAATTGACTAACTCAGTAAGATCATGAGTCAGACAGACGAGTTAGATAGCTAGCCAGACTCAGCTGAGTGGCCTTGGCCTGAGCCATTGCACTGGCTCGATATTGTTGCACAATCATTGTGCTTCAGCAGTGCTCTCCAGCCATTAATGAGCTCTCCCTGTACACCTAATACATACATCTAATTCATAGCAGCAAGCACAATATCAACACAAATGAATTCCTACATCTCTGCATCCTCCATCACTTCAGCTCATGTTGTATTCACACGCAATTCAAATTACCAAAGGCAACTTCTATATTTCAGCTCCATCTCAACACAACACTTACAACAATTCAAGCCTCCACTGTCAATAAGTACTCATCTCAATTCATCCGTTCCCATCTTCTTGACCTTGTAAACAGCAAAATCAGCACTTCCTCCTCATTTCAGTATCATTACACCACATAGCAGTAACATCTTTTCTTCACCACACTCAGAACCAAGTAACAACCCAGTACTCCACATCTCAGTTCTATTCAATGGCCATCACCTGTAGCTGCACACCATACCAGGCTGCATTCTGATCTGCAATACCCGTCTTGTCCAAGGTCATAGATTCACTGTAACTTCCACAAACCCATTTGTTCACAACCCTGCAACTGGCATAACTATTCATTGTTGGTTGTAAACACAACCAACTGCAATTCTGTAGCTTCGCAACTTCAAACTCAGGCCGCTTCTGCGAAATAGCACCAACACCTGCGATACATTGGCGACAACATCTCCAGACTACCATATGTCAGTCAGACAACCTTACTTCATAATCTCCTCAGCCAAGACTCATTCTTCTCGGCACCACCACGTTCATCTCCATACATTCTGCGTCTCAATTCCGCAACAATTTCAATCAAGCAACAGCAACTGCTCCTACTCCACTTCCATTTTCTGCAGCAACAACATATCACCAGCTTCATTCTCTGCAACATCAGTTTAACTCCTTTCTGGTTATTATATCACCACCTGCAATCACTTGAAACCACCAGTGCCTGAGCTCAACAACATCAACACCATTCTGCTCTAATGCAAGTCCTCCTTGACCACAGTTATTCCATCAACACCTGTAGCTCCATTTCTGATTCCATCTATAGCTTCACACTACCAGCTTTATTGCAGCTCAACTCCCATCACCTGCAAAGCATTCATCTATAACCATTTCACAGCACCAACTCCACCACTGGTTCACACTCAATATCGAGACAAGACCATCCTCTGAGAACAACCACATCAGCAGCATCACATCCTCAGCTGCATTCTCGAACAATTTATCTGCTTAAAATCCAACTCCATCATCAACACATCCTTGCCATAATTCTTAACCAAATCATCACAAATTCGAGTCTATCTGCTGCCATCTTGGAATCAAAGACAAACCCATGTTGTCAAACCTTCTCAACACCACAGACCCGTCTTCTAAATCACACCAGGACTCATCCTCGATCTGAATTCTACTGGTTCTTCTCAGAACAAAATAACATCTTCAGTTCCATTACCACCTTCAATTTCAGATCAATCTCCTCTTCTTTCTTTGTTCATCACCACAGCAGCAGTATCAATCTCAAACCCACAATTCTGCCATTTCATTATCCTTCAACTCCAATTCGAACCAGATCTAAACTCAAATTCGAGTTTAACCCATCCTCTACCTTTCGTTCTCAACCCCAAATTCGCAGCAGCAACAACTTTGTCTCTGAAGTCGATGATATCATCATCTCTGCCAACTCTGAGCCACAACAATTCTTAGCATCCCAAATCTCGATTTACAACTCATCTTTCAAAACCCATCTGGAATTTCAACCCCAATGAGACAACATCAGCAGAAAAGTCATCTTCTTCTCAGCTTCAAAACGATCTCCTCATTCAAATCCGAAACTAACCCTATGAACACACAACTATCTTCCCGATTTCTCGATCTCTTTCTTCCTTTCTCTGAATTCATCTCTCAATCTCCTCACACAACAGCAACTCCTCTTTAGTTCTTATGGAGTCGCCATCTCGGTTTCAGACAGCAGTAGGTAATGAGAAGAGAAGAAAACTTCTCTTGAATTTAGGGCTTGTAATAATACAAAATGATATAGGCACCCAGTACATTAGTATAAGGACCATCTTAGCTTGCTTGGCTTGTCAGTTTCAGATTACTGACAGCCCATTCTCTTTCTTGCTCAACTGTCAGTTGTAAGCCTGCTCCCTTGTGAATTGACCTTTCGCCCTTTATGCTCTAAATGGATGTTTTCTCCTTCTTTTGCTCGTAACGACTCCATTGCACCTGATAAGCTCAAAAGTAAACATAAGATACAAATTTTACAAGAAAACTCACAAAGAAAGCATAAACAATAGATAATAATTAAGGTGTTTATAACACCTATCAAATTACCCCACAGTTAGACTTTGCTAGTCCTCGAGCAAATCAAACAAAACAAATTCTAAAGGATACAAACAACTCCCGTGAGGGTTTACTAGAGATATGCCCACAAAACCTACATTTCCAACTTACTAGTTTTCCATAATGATAGCATCCAACTCGCTAAGAAGACATAGAGATTCTGCACACTAGTCATAAGAAGTTAGACACGTATATGAACACAATCTCATCCTTAAAAGTTGAGAGAGAAATAACCATCCCTTATTGAAAGAAATTCGGGTTCGAAGTGATCGAAAGTCTCGACTCTGCCTCACAAGAAAGGGTTTTATGAAGTTGCTCTCAATAATAAATAGCTTTTTATGGGTCACACATGTGTCCAGGTAGGAGTGAAGAGAGAATCCTGCGACACCTTGAATGGTAGGAAGGCAAAAACCTTCCGAATTGATTTGAAAACCCACATCTTTTATTCATTTTGAAAACCTTGTTTTCTGACGATCTCTAAGAAAGGAAATCAACCACTTAACGAAGGTGGGAATATGCTTACTTACCTCGTTATCCGTTCGACGTGCAGTTAGCACCACTTTCACAGTATCCATAGAAACGTCTTCGGTCTTCAATCCTTGTCTTCATCTTCGTCTTCGGTCTTCAACTCTTGATGATGAAATCTTGAACTTCGTAGAATCTTGACCATTGATTCTTTCCTCTAATTCTTTGTTGCTTGAAACTTCATTATGAATATTTCTTCTTCCATTGCCTTTATTTAATGAATACAAAACTAAAAACGAACCAAATATAATACAATGGACTTTTTTTTTTTTTTTTTTTTTTTTTTTTTTTTTTTTTTTTTTTTGCATTGATACAATGGACTTTATTTAAAGAACGGGCCCTAGCTCAGCTGGTCATCCCCATTCCCCAAAGTTCATGCGTTCCAGGAGGTCCCAGGTTCAAGCCCCCAATGGCGTAATATTGCAGGAATTAACATGGAAGATAGAGTTAGTTTGCCCCCCTTGTGACACAATCCCAGCCCCCCCATCCGCTTCGGCTCCTTTGGCTAGGTTACCCATGAGGCCCGCTGGTAGGCTAGCACATCAACCTATTCAATTAATGTATTAGTATGTCGTTGGAGCTTAGCTTGTTAGGCTTCCAACTAGTTTCATGTAATAATCGTTATCCAATAATTAATAAAATATGGTTTGAGACAAGAGAAAATAAAATACAAACTAACAAATAAAAATAAAGATAAAATAAAAATGCAAGTACAAAGGCCATGGTGTAAGTACTTTACCGCTCGATTCTTCACAACTTGTATGTCTCGATATCATGAACTTCTTGAACTCATCTTGATAATCTTCACTCTTGTACAATAGTCTTGAACTTGTAAAAATTATGCTCCTTGTCTTGTTGATATACTTGAATATGAAATCTGCTCATTTCTGTACCGTTGCTTGTAAATTTTAAACCTTGAACGTCTTCAACTTTCCTTCAAATTTGTGATGCTCCGCTTGTTGATGATGATGGTGTTTCTATGGACCTGTTGGTGTAGAGAGAGATAAAGTGGATGGTGCTAACTGCGAACAAGATTACAAGTGGTATGTAAGTTAGCAATTCGATGTCACCATCATGATTGATAAAATAACACTCAAGAGATCAAAATAGTGCTTCTATTGGTGGGAGGTTGGGTAGCTCACCATTCTACCCGGAGTTTACGTACGGTGACACACACTCTAAAAGCACAAATTTAGACAGGTACAAAGAATTGAAGGTCGGTGCCTCTCATAATGTAACATGGGTAGTCTCCACTGTAGGGGACCACTACTCTAATACCGAATTCAGTCTACACCTTATTTGCCACTGGCATGGTTAAATCCAAATTTAACTCTCATACAATTAAGAAACCCGATCATGTTCTCTGTCATCTCTAAGTTCAGTCACTCTTATGAGAATCTCGATGTAATCTTAGCGACATGTATACTATGTGACTCTAAACTAACCACAAGTTGGAGTTGAAAAATCATGAAAATTTTGAAAATTTTACAATGCAAATATTTAACTACTCCCCCACACTTAAACTTTACATTGTCCTCAATGTAAATTGAGTGGTGGGAAATCCTACATGATAATGTGACTAGAAATCAGAAAAAGAATAAATGCAAGAAAAGAAAAAAAAAAAAAAAAAAAAAAAAAAAAAAAAAAAGACAAGAAATACTCATCCTATGGGTTGCCTCCCATTTAGCGCTTAGTTTAAAGTCGTCAGCCCGACTATATCCTTGCTTTCTATGACTCCTCTAGAGGGAGTACATCCACAAAGTTAGCTCCTTCCACCACTTCGGAAGTGAAATTCTCATAAGATGGTTTCAACCGGTGCCCATTAACTTTAAGTTCCTTGCCTGTAGCAATACTACGAATTTCTACTGCACCATGAGAAAACACATTAGTAACAATAAAAGGTCCAATCCAACGTGACCTTAATTTACCTGGAAATAATTGCAAGCGAGAATTAAATAAAAGTACTTTCTGCCCAATGCGAAATTGTTTTCTAGAAATCATAGTATCATGAAAGGCATTCGTTTTCTCCTTGTAAATGCGTGAGCTTTCAAATGAATCATTGTGAAGCTCCTCTAGCTCTTGGAGTTGTAACTTCCTATGCTTTCCAGCCCCATCCATCTCCATATTGCATTGTTTAATAGCCCAAAACACCTTATGCTCAATTTTAACGGGTAAATGACAAGGTTTACCATACACAAGCCTAAAGGGAGACATCCCAATAGGTGTCTTGTATGCGGTTCTATAAGCCCACAAAGCATCATTAAGTCGCATTCTCCAATCTTTCCTTGTTGGATTCACCGTCTTCTCTAGAATGGATTTCACCTCCCGGTTAGAAACCTCGGCTTGTCCATTTGTTTGGGGATGATAAGGTGTTGCAATCTTGTGCGACATATTGTACTTCTTCAACAAGCTTTGTAAGATCTTGTTTTTGAAGTGAGAACCCTAATCGCTAATTATGGCTCTTGGAATTCCAAACCTTGCAAAGATATTAGCTTGCACAAAATCTGAAACCACTTTAGAATCATTAGTTGGGGTGGCCTTAGCTTTCACCCATTTCGAGACATAATCAACAACAAGTAAGATATAAAAATTTCCATGAGAGTTGACAAAAGGACCCATAAAATAAATACCCCATACATCAAAAACTTCAATAAATTGAATAAAAGTTTGTGGCATTTGATTTCGGACACCTAGATTGCTTGTTCTTTGGCACCTATCACAAGTTGTACAAAATATATATGCATCCTTGAACAAGGTTGGCCAATAGAAACCGCTTTCAAGTACCTTGTGAGCGGTTCTCTAACTCCCAAAATGTCCTCCACAAGCATAGGAGTGACAAAAAGACAAGATAAAATTAAATTCAGATTCGGGAAGGCACCTTCTTATTACTTGGTCACTACAATGTTTCCACAAGTATGGATCATCCCATATGTATTGGTTTCCTAACTTCTTAAGTTTGTCCCTCTCAGCACGAGACAAGTTCTTTGGGATTTGTTTAGACACCAAGTAATTCACAATGTCAGCATACCATGGTTCTCCAAAGGAAATTGAGAATAGTTGCTCATCCGAGAAACTTTCACACAATGGGATAGCTTGCTTGTCCACAGCAAGACGGCTCAAGTGATCCGCAACGGTGTTCTCAATTCATTTCTTGTCCTTGATTTCAATATCAAACTCTTGCAAGAGTAAAATCCATCGTATGAGCTTCGGTTTCGCTTCTTTCTCCATTAGCAAGTACCTAAGTGCTGCATGATCAGAAAAGATAACAACTTTTGTACCAATTAGATAAGAGTGAAACTTTTCCAAAGCAAAAACAATGGCTAACAACTCTTTTTTTAGTGGTTGTGTAGTTTTGTTGGCCTCATTTAACGTTCTAGAAGCATGATAAATAGCATGAGGTATCTTCCCCACACGTTTCCGCACCAACCGCACCAACCGCATAGCCACTTGCATCACACATGAGCTCAAAAGGCTTACTCCAATCCGGTAGTTTAATGATAGGGGATGAAATCAAAAGTTCTTTCAAACAATTGAATGCCGCCATACACTTTTTATCAAAGTTAAAGACCACATCTTTTTGGCAATAAGTTACAAAGTGGTGATGCTATCTTGGAAAAATCCTTGATGAATCTACGATAAAAACCTGCATGACCAAGAAAATAACGTATCTCCCTCACCGTAGTGGGAGGGGTTAAAGCACGAATAAGGTCTATTTTAGATTTATCGACATCCAAGCCTTTAGAAGATATTATATGGCCTAAAACTATGCCATGAGTTACCATAAAATGGCATTTCTCCCAATTCAGCACAAGGTTTGTTTTAACACATCGTTCAAGGATTAGAGACAAGTTGTTCAAGCAAAGGTCAAATGAATCACCAAAGACACTAAAATCGTCCATGAACACTTCGATTATGTTTTCAACATATTCTGAAAAGATACTTACCATACACCTTTGAAAGGTAGCTGGAGCATTGCACAAGCCAAAAGGCATCCTTCTATAAGCAAAAGTACCGAAAGGACAAGTGAAAGTGGTTTTCTCTTGATCCTCTTGCGCTATCACAATCTGATTGTAACCTGAATAGCCATCAAGGAAGCAATACTAAGAGTGTCCAGCTAAACATTCAAGCATTTGATCAATAAAAGGCAATGGAAAATGATCCTTCCTAGTGGTGGCATTCAATTTCCTGTAATCAATACAAACCCTCCAACCGGTTTGCACACGAGTTGGGACAAGTTCGTTCTTATCATTCTCCACCACTGTCACACCTAATTTCTTTGGCACTACTTGTACCGGGCTCACCCACTTGCTATCGGATATGGGGTAGATAACACCAACATCCAAAAGCTTTAGTATCTCCTTTTTTACAACTTCCATCATGGGAGGGTTCAAATGACGTTGCGCTTCCCTTGTAGGCTTTGCATCGTCCTCCAAACGGATTTTGTGCATAGAAACGGCAGGGCTTATACCCTTGATATCAGCAATTGTCCATCCTATGGCCGTATTGTACTTCCTTAGCACCCTTAGAAGTTTTTGCTCCTGTAAATCACTAAGCTCGTTAGAAACAATCACAGGTAAATATTCCTTTTCACCTAAGTACAAATACTTTAGGTGATCGGGAAGAGGTTTCAATTCTAACTTTGGAGATTTAATAATAGAAGGTACAAGCTTTTCATCACTGCATGGTAAAGAAATAAAGAGATATTATGAGTTTCCGGGCATCCTTGTAGTGAGTTAAGATCACCAAGGGCTTCCTTGACTTCATTACCACACTCTACACCATTATCCATGGATGTAGTTAAAAAGGTTTCCAAAGCATCATCACCATTCAATTCAAATACTTGTTGTGCCAACGTATCCATAACATCAATGGAGAAACAAGAATGGACATCACTAGGATATCTCATCGTCTCGAAAATTTTGAAACGTATTGTTTCTCCATCAAACTCCATAGTTAACGTTCCCTTGTCCACATCAATAATGGTTTTCGCCTTTTTCATGAAGGGACGCCCAAGTAGCAATGGAAGAGACGAGTCCGGTGACCCTTCATTCATCTCTAACACACAAAAGTTAGCTGGAAATACTAATTGATTAACCTGCACAAGAACATCCTCAACAATACCCATTGGGTAGACATTAGAGCGATCTGCTAATTGTAATACAATTCCATCTTTTTTAAGAGGACCAAGATCAAGTGAATTATACATGGATGCAGGCATAACATTTACGGATGCACCTAAGTCCAACATAGCTTTGTTAAATGTGGTGTTACCAATTGTGACTGGAATGTCAAAGCTACCGGGAACCTTGCATTTCAGTGGAAGTTTGTGTTGTAAGATTGCCGAAGCATTCTCCCCCACACTTAACACTTCATTACCTTTGAGCCTTTGCTTTATTGGTACACAAGTACTTCAACACCTTTGCATACTTTAGAACTTGCTTAATAGCATCAATGAGCGGTATGTTCACATGATCTTTTTAAGAACGTCTAAAATCTCCTTTTCTAGTTCTTCCTTCTTGGAATTTGCAAATCTGCGAGGGAAAGGTAAAGGAGGAACATAAGTAGAAACCGGAGTTTTAGAGTTAGGAATAGGTACCTCAGAAGTTTGGGGATAATCATCATTCTTCTCCTCCAAAACAGGTTCCTTTGGTGTTTCCACCTTGCCCGAATCAGTAACCTCGGGTTGCACAAGTTGTGTACCACTTCTCAACGTAATAGCATTGACACCCTCTTTTGGGTTAATAGGTTGAGAAGGGAGTTTCCCACTATTTTGTGCCTTCAATTTGTTTATATCTATCGCCATGGAACCCATTTGTGTCTGCAACTCCTTGATAGCACTCTTAGTTTCCTGCTGACTTTCTTTAGACATGGTAGAAATGCCTTGCATCATTGTTTGAAGTTTTGACTCGATATCGGAACCTTGATTTTGCATTGATTGTTGTGGTTGCTAAAATTGTTGTTGTTGTGGTTGAAATCCACTCGAACGGTTGAAAGTAGGTTGTTGGACTGCACCTTGCTTGTTGGCATAGCTAAAATTTGGATGATCTCTCCATCCCAGATTGTAAGTGTTGGAATAAGGATTATACCGTCTTTGCTGATTTGGAAAGACCGCGCTAGCTTGCTCCAACTCTTCGTCATATGAAGGTACAATAATCGAAGCTATCTTTTGCACCATTCTCTCCATGCTATCCATCCTTTGATGAATCACTAACTTCATGCACTCGCCTAACCATTGGTTCACCTCTTGTGTAAAATTGTTGCGAGTTCGCAGCCATGCTTTCAATCAACTCGGTAGCTTGGGCCACCGTCTTGTTCACTAGTGCACCACCACCCGCTGCATCAAGAAGATATCTATCACTTGTTTGGAGACCTTCGTAGAAGTATTGGATTATCATAACGTCACTGAATTGGTGGTGTGGACAGCTTGCCACCAATCTCTTGTATCGCTCCCAACATTCATACAAAGATTCTCCTACATTTTGCTTTATCCCACAAATCTCTTTGCGCATTTGAGTAGCCTTTGATGTAGGAAAATACCTCTCTAGAAAGAGTTTCTTCAACCCGTTCCATGTAGTGACACTTCCGGAAGGCAAGTAATACAACCATTCCTTAGCATTGTCCGCCAAGGAGAACGGAAAGGCTTTCAACATCGCTCCATCCGCATTAATATTCTCTGGAAGCATAGCCATGATAACGTTGTGGAAATCCATGAGATGCTTGTTTGGATCTTCATTCGCCATACCATGAAACTTCGGTAACTCTCTAATCAACCCCGGCTTCATCTCGAAGGTTGAGTTTGTTTGAATACACCATCGTTGTGTATCAAGCCTATGAAAAGCCAAGTCCTTGAGTGTACGATCACCCATTGCTTATTCTTCTTCAAAAGGTGGTTCTTCTACAATTGGAACCTCTTGTTCTAGAACTTTTTCTAGTTGCAACTCTTCTTCCACTTCTAACTCTTGTTCTTCCGTTGTGTCTTGACTTGGTTGGAGTATTGTGCCTCTTCGGGTAGCTATCCCGTACCTTGGATAGTTCCAATCTTTAGAAGCCAGGGATTAGGTACCTGAAAACAATTCTCGCAAACAAGTGAGAAACAAAACAAGAAAACAAAAAGCAAAGATAAAAGCATAAATTATAAAAAGAAACTAAAAACTTAATAACAAGCCGTATGCCTTCCCGGCAGCGGTGCCAAAATTTGATCGCTGTCGTATGCGTCAAAAATAATTTCACTTTCTCACTCTACTAAATATAAATGAAGTACGTGGTAAGAAAGATTTTGTTCCCACAGAGAGGCTTTTGTTGTTATAAATTCTCAGTTTCTTAGTAACCAAGGGGGGATTTTTGTTTAAGCAAAGCAATAAAAATAATTGAAAGCAATAAAATAAATGGAGTAATCAATAAGGAGAAGATATTGGTCACGGGATAGTATCATTCACAAACATGTATTTTCATCAGTGATTAGAATTGGTAATTTAATCCCTCATTTACTAAAAGTCCTAGGATACCTTGATCACAAGAATATCCCGCTAATTCCCTGATTTCATCACAACCACATTAAAAGATGCATATGTGAATTCTTCCTAGAAAGCAACCTAAAGTGTAAAAGCACAATTAAGTTAACTCCCTAAAAGCACTAAGTTCTATGAAATAAGACTAATCAATGCAAACGAACGTGTAAAAGCACTAATCCATTTTAACCAAGGTTATGATTCATTTGTGACTAGTAGGATATATCACTACAAGCACTACCCATAATTATGCTACTTAGAATTAGGGATAAACGACTTTTTCGTATTGAAAACCCCAATATAGATTTAGAAATGAATGCAAATCGGATTGATTCCGGACTCAACCTAACAAGTATTCAAATCATATGACAATATAAACCATGAATCATAAATAATAAAGTTGATACAAAACTAATGCATTGAATCAAATATCATGTTGTGAAATCCACTTTATCCCATAACCAATAATAGTTGTTTAGATACTCATAGCTTTTGAGTTCATCATATTCAATAATAAAATAAAAAAGATGAAACATAAAAATGAAAGCAAACCCTAGTGGAATCTTCGCTCTCCTCCAAAGCTCAAAGTAGAAAAATACGTGATATAAAGAAAGTAGAAACTTTCTCCTTTTGTAGCTTTTCATCTTTCCAAAACTAGGTCTTCAAAGCCCAAAGTCCAAGTGGTCTACCAAGCCCATGTGTTTGAAAATACCCATGTAGAAAATATACCCCAAAAGTGGTCGCCGAAAAACTGGTAAAGGTGTCGGAAGTTGGCCGTAAAAGTATCTCAGGTGACTGGCAAATTCCACCCGGTCACCGGTCAACGAATCAGGTCGGTCAGGTCAACCGAGTCAATTGACTAACTCATTAAGATCATGAGTCAGACAGACGAGTTAGATAGCTAGCCAGACTCAGCTGAGTGGCCTTGGCCTGAGGCATTGCACTGGCTCGATATTGTTGCACAATCATTGTGCTTCAGCAGTGCTCTCCAGCCATTAATTAGCTCTCCCTGTGCACCTAATACATACATCTAATTCATAGCAGCAAGCACAATATCAACACAAATGAATTCCTACATCTCTGCATCCTCCATCACTTCAGCTCATCTTTTATTCACACGCAATTCAAATTACCAAAGGCAACTTCTATATTTCAGATCCATCTCAACACAACACTTATAGCAATTCAAGCCTTCACTGTCAACATGTACCCATCTCAGTTCATCCATTCCCATCTTCTTGACCTTGTAAACAGCAGAATCAGCACTTCCTCCTCATTGCAGTATCATTACACGACATAGCAGCAACATCTTTTCTTCACCACACTCAGAACCAAGTAACAACCCAGTACTCCACATCTCAGTTCTATTCAATGGCCATCACCTGTAGCTGCACACCATACCAGGCTGCATTCTCATCTGCAATACCCGTTTTGTCCAAGGTCATGGCTTCACTGTAACTTCCACAAACCCATTTGTTCACAACCCTGCAACTGGCATAACCATTTCATTGTTGGCTGTAAATACAACCAACTGCAATTTTGTAGCTTCGCAGCTTCAAACTCAGGCCGCTTCTGCGAAACAGCACCAGCACCTGCGACACATTGGCGACAACAACTCCAGACTACCATATGTCAGTAAGACAACCTTACTTCATAATCTCCTCAGCCAAGACTCATTCTTCTCGGCACCACCAGGTTCATCTCCATACCTGCTGCGTCTCAATTCCACAATAATTTCAATCAAGCAACAACAACTGCTCCTACTCCACTTCCATTTTCTGTAGTAACAACATATCTCCAGCTTCATTCTCTGCAACATCAGTTTAACTCCTTTCTGGTTATTACATCACCACCTGTAATCACTTCAAACCACCAGTGTCTGAGCTCAATAGCATCAACATATTATACTCTAATGCAAGTCCTCCATGACCACAGTTATGCCATCAACACCTGTAGCTCCATTTCTGATTCTATCTGTAGCTTCACACTACCAGCTTTATTGCAGCTCAACTCCCATCACCTGCAAAGCATTCATCTATAACCATTTCATAGCACCAACTCCACCACTGGTTCACACTCAATATCGAGATAAGACCATCCTCTGAGAACAACCACGGCAGCAGCATCACATCCTCAGCTGAATTCTCGAATAATTTATCTGCTTAAAATCCAACTCCATCATCACATCCTTGCCATAATTCTTAACCAAATCATCACAAATTCGAGTCTATCTGCTGCCATCTTGGAATCAAAGACAAACCCATGTTCTCAAACCTTCTCAACACCATAGACCCGTCTTCTAAATCACACCAGGACTCATCCTCGATCTGAATTCTACTGGTTCTTCTCAGAACAAAATAACAGCTTCAGTTCCATTACCACCTTCAATTTCAGATCAATCTACTCTTCTTTCTTTGTTCATCACCACAGCAGCAGTATCAATCTCAAACCCATATTTCTGCCATTTCATTATCCTTCAACTCCAATTCGAACCAGATCTAAACTCAAATTCGAGTTTAACCCATCCTCTACCTTTCGTTCTCAACCCCAAATTCGCAGCAGCATAAACTTTGTCTCTAAAGTCGATTATATCATTATCTCTGCCAACTCTGAGCCACAACAATTCTTAGCATCCCAAATCTCGATTTACAACTCATCTTTCAAAACCCATCTGGAATTTCAACCCCAACGAGACAACATCAGCAGAAAAGTCATCTTCTTCTCAGCTTCAAAACGATCTCATCATTCAAATCCGAAACTAACCCTATGAACACACATCTATCTTCCCGATTTCTCGATCTCTCTCTTACTTTCTCTGAATTCATCTCTCAATCTCCTCACACAGCAGCAACTCCTCTTTAGTTCTGATGGAGCCGCCATCTCGGTTTCAGGCAGCAGTAAGTAATGAGAATAGAAGAAAACTTCTCCTGAATTTAGGGCTTGTAATGATACAAAATGATATAGGCAACCAGTACATTATTATAAGGACCATCTTAGCTTGCTTTGCTTGTCAGTTTCAGATTACTGACAGCCCATTCTCTTTCTTGCTAAACTGTCAGTTGTAAGCCTGCTCCCCTGTGAATTTGCCTTTCGCCCTTTACGCTCTAAATGGACGTTTTCTCCTTCTTTTGCTCATAACGACTCCATTGCACCTGATAAGCTCAAAAGTAAACATAAGATACAAATTTTACAAGAAAACTCACAAAGAAAGCATAAAAAATATATAATAATTAAGGTGTTTATAACACCTATCAGATAACAACTGTTAGAGCATAGCTCGGTTGAACCCACTAAGCGTTGGTATGTCAAGTTTGGTGGTCATATTTTAGTGAATCAAAACTCAATTAAAGAGTCGCTTGATTATGTACTAGAGACAACCTTGTATAGGTTAGGCTAGAAAGATTAGCATAATGAGACATACAAGTATTACTCGAAGACTTGAAGAATGTGAAGAAGTAACAAGCTACATCGACGACATCATCCTTCCTCTTGAGGTTAGTAATATTTTGACTTAAACTGTTTCATTCCCAACGTATCTTTCAAGTCGTTCTATATTGAAAACATAACTGCAAAGCTGTGAATAATTATACTCTAGTAGACATAGTGTTAAGGAATTAGAATACGAAGTATAACGCTTATCTTTTGAACTTCGTATATAAGACATCGACACAATCGTATGAATGCTATTGTTATTATGTGTATGGGTATGGGTGAAGATTTCGTCCTAGGAAACAATGTTTATATTCGTTTAAAGGAAGTACATTCATGAACTTGTTTTATGAATTGAAAGGGAAATCGCTAGGCTTATTGGTATTGTTATTAATTGCGTATATTTGGATTACCAATATGTGTGAGTTAGTAGAACCGATCATAACTTGTTATGTATCTTGGTAAAACTAGTCACAATGCCTGACTTATGTATTGGTATGACTTTTATTAGTGTAGCCGATCCTAAGTAATCCCCTAAGATGGTATGATCGTTATTTGTAATTGGTGTGACCGATCCTAGTAATTGGTGTAACCGATCCTAGTAATTGGTGTGACCGATCACAAAAGAATGTGTAATCGATCCTTGTAGTTGGTGTAACCGGTCCTGGTAATTGGTGTAACCGATCCTGGTAACTGGTGTGACCGATCACAAGTAATACCATGAGAATATGGTAACCGGTCCAGGTAATTGACGTGACCAATTTGATAACTAATGTAACCTGTCCCAGTAACCATATTAAGGTAGAACTGATCCTTGTGTTTGGTAGAACCGTAAACCCATGATTAGTGTGTTGATTTGATCAATCACATAGGTCTTGGAAATCATATGAACCATTTCTAAACTTGTTTGGAAGTGTGGTATAATCGGTTCCAAGATTGTAAATATGAAAAAGGATTTACAAAGAAATAAGATGTCGACATACTTTGAACATGTTCAGTAACTCTTATCTTTTATTGTTCAAAGATATTCCTTAATAACTCAAGGAGATCCCGACCGAAATAAGTTGAGAATCTTTTAATTAAGGTTGTTAATTTTATATGCTTTTAATTACCAGCAATTAAAATGCATATCTCTGGAAAATAAAAATGGGTAATGTGCATTTACTAATTGGAGATTTTCTAGTAGGATTTCGGTTAATATTGGATATAGCATTTCTATGAATTATGAAAACCGAATTTGGAAATATATTGCATATCTTGAGAATATTTTAGGTTTTGAAAATTCCTTGGTGTCCAAAATTTCTTGGTCTATAAATACCCAAGTTTGCATTTCGAGCAAACCATCCTAAGAGCCAGCAAAACTACCTTGTTGTGTTGTTACTGGTGGAGCCGTCTATTCGGAGAGGAAAGTACCCTAATTAGGCGAAATCTCTTACGACTGCTCGTTTAAAGACTTTTGTTGGATCAAGAAGCTCTACGAGTACCGTTGGTGGGAAACTATATAATTGCGGTATTATTAGTTTTTTATTTGATTTGATTGACTAATTGTTGTTGAACTTTGATTGTAACTAGTTTGTTTATTCTTAAGAATCTTCTCTTCTGATATAAGATTCACTCAAACTAGATCGAAGTGTCGATGGGATATTTAGAACTGTTTGTAGATCTAAAGACGTCTTGTGATAATCCATGTTAACAGACTCCGTTCTGTGCGTGATTGATCACAAGAGATTCAAGTTGTGGTGTGCAGGTGTTTATTGAAGATTTAAGAAGATTTGAAGACGAAGAAGATTTCTGATTTGGGTTCATAATCTTTGGTGTGCACAAAACTTGATCGGCTGGGATCCAACTATAATCGGTTTATCTTTGATAGATTTGATTGATTATTTGCGTAGATCGGCATCAGTATTTAGTATCTTGGTAGATCCTATTATTGATTGCATAATCTAAACTCTGTTACTTTGGTAGTTGTTGGATAGATTGATCTAAACCCGACAAAGGAGTTTATTGGATTAAACAGAAGAGCCTTTGTCTAACTCATATCACTGAGATTGAAAAGAGTTGTTATCGAACAGATTTGTTGTTCCTTTACTGTTTGGAATACGAAGCAAATGAATTGTTCCAGTGCGTGCACTTATTGAATGTCGGAAGCGCAGGGATACTGAAGAAACTAGGTGAACTATAGGTTTAGTTGCTTGGTCTCAACTAAACAAAGTTTGTTTGATTTTGTATAGCGGCTTAATTCTCAGAGTATTCAATTCTGGACTAGGTCCCGAGGTTTTTCTGCATTTTCGGTTTCCTCGTTAACAAAATCTTGTTGTGTCATTTACTTTTGTTTTCCGTAATTATAATTTAAAGTAAATTACACAAACTTTAACTCTGTATTACTTGATAGTGATCCTATAGAGTTTGGTTAAGTACGAACCTATAATCAAGTAATCACACTATGATTGTTGTATTGTCTCGATCTCGTATCCATAGACGATCACATAAAGTGTGAATACCGATTCGTTGTATTATCTCGACTCAGTCCATAGACAATCACTTTCGGTAAGAGGACTTATAAGTGGAAAAGTTTAAGATTGTGGTATATTTGGGTACCCTCATCTTTTCAAGTGGTATCAGAGCAGGCAAACACGAAAAGATCTAACAATCTGTGTTTGATGTGATCCAACCTATAAGAATTGAATCTATGATTGATTCGGTTAACGTTATGCAAGAGTATGAATACTCAAATGTTGAAGATGTTACAACCTCGTTAACTCATGATCCAGGAGTTACGAAAACATCTGAGTCTATTTCTGATGGAAAGGAAGAATATGATAAAGAGTTGGTAAAACTCCTAAAGCCAATAAGATCTCTGTCTACATGGATGTTAATACTAAAGACATAATCTAATCTTCTTAAGAATGAGATCAGATAAAAAGACATTCAACTAAATATTCTAGCCAAAGAGAATATGGATCTCATTGTCAAATTAGAAGCCATTGGTAAATCTCTTACTCAAGATCAAGAGAATCATCACGTGACTCTGACTGATGATGTTGTTTTAATTTCTTCTGATAATGAAGAAACTAAGAGTCCTTGTTCGACTTTTACAGACTGTGATAAATCGGTTTAGTCACGTCTGAAACAGATCATGATGATGGTAGTCTACCTAACTACATCAAGTCAGAAGAGGATGAGAAACCAACTTCTATATCTACTGATGAACAAATGAAATCTTGTCCAAAGGAAACTTTGAACTGATTCCATGAACATGATCTTAAGGAATACAACTTTCAGTCACTTGACAGGAAACTTATTCTTCTTTAAAATACAGTGGTAAAGTATTAAAAGAAGTTTCTTATCTTAAAAAACTGAAGGATCATTCCTCAGTAGAGAGACAGAATATATCTAAAACCAACAAAGTCAACTCAAAACAATCTGTTGTAAGAGTTGATAATCGCTTCTGGAAAAAGGTTCCTCCCCACTCATGTCGAAACAGTACTTGTTAACATGAAGAACAATTCCAGAAGAAAGGGAAAGAGAGAATCTCTGCCGAAGGAAACAATCAGGAATTTCCAATAATTGTTTCAAGCAATCATGCTGATGTGCATCATAAGGAAATCCTTAGAATGAGAAAATCTTATGAAAATCTCATTGACAGAATTAACAGAGATTTGTCTATCTCTGAAAATTCTCACATCAGTACTATTTCTCCACATGATCATAAGTTTGGATCAATGAAGGATCATCTTCTTGGGAGAAAATACTTTGGGCATATATTTCCGAAGAGGAACATGAACTATGTTTCTGATACTCACTGTAAGCAAGAAAAGGCTTACTCCGATGTACCCTAGTTGTATGGAGACTGTGCACTCTCATCCTTGTTCATGCTCATACTTTTGAGATGAGAAGCACATAAAAATAAGAGCATATTTTTTTTTATAGTTTTGTAGATGGTGGATTTCAACAAAGGACAAAACCGTAAAATCACGATACTGCATGTTTCTGACACGGCTTTCAGGCATGTGATGATTCATATTTTATGAAGCCATGACGAATATGTCTTTCGAAAGCCTACACTAGCTGAGCGTTCGATCCCTGGCATTTCATTGTGCCTTCTATGTAGAATAACGTAATTGGGCGGTTCTCCGTAAGATTGAGAGCAATAACGCCTTCAGGACGTCGGTGACACTCACTGTTCCCTGACTATGTAGAGAGACCGTGTATAGATCCAGGCGGTTCTCCGTAAGATTGAGAGCAATAACGCCTTCGGGTCGTAAGAAAACACCCGTGACTCCCTGACTATGCACCATTCAGAATGGATGTGACGCTAATATCCTTTCTGTAATAGATTAATTCTGCCATGACATTCACCACTGAATTCCCAGAATGATCTATTTTTGCTCATATTCCACGGTCGAATCCACGGCCTGATCCCATGGAATGGCAACAAACAACTATATTATGTTATCTCATTACTCTGATTTCATGATCGAATCCACGGCTGATCTCATGGAATGGTAATAGGTAATTTTATTATTCCGAATTCATGGTCGAATCCACGGTTGATCCTATGGATTGATAATAAAAAACTATTCACTTTTATTACTCAGATTCATGAATCATTCTCCACTGAATTTCATAAATTAGTAATAAATACTCAATAATCGGGTATCTGGACTACCATTGAGTAAGCCCCATAAAATGGTGCAAGTGTACTCAACAATGATGCACGAACGAGCACCCAAATGCACACACGAATGAGCATGCGAAAATATGGAAAATGAGGAATCCTGCATAAAATAGGAGAGAGAAAATAATAACATTAAAATAATGGAGAAGCGCCCATGGGCCGGGCCTACCGGCCGGCCGTCCGTGCCTTAGCCGTGGCTCGTCCCATGCTTCCTCCATTATTTTTCCTTATTTTTGTTGCTTTCATGAACTCATGAAGACTCCTCCATTCTAACAATTTTCCTTGTTTGAGCAAAACTCATGGTTTCTCCATATTTTCATGGTTTCTCCATATTTTCGTGGTTTCATGAAAAATAATAATATAAAATAAGGAAAGGTGTTGCGGGACCTCGCAACTTATCCGACCGGCCATACCCTAGCCGTGGCCGGTCCCACACCTTGCAATCCCTAATCTTTCATAAATTGTTATTTTTCTCATCTTGTGAAACTTCCCTATTTCAGCAAAAATCATGGTTTCTCCATATTTTCTCAAATATTGCGCAAACCATGAAAAAGCCAAAAGTCAACATGGTCACACGACCGACTAGTCTACTCACGAAAATATATTAAAATATTATTATTTTAATATTCACAAAATATTGATCAAACGAGAATACTTGCTCATTCGAGCAAAATCGAGGATTTCAGTCAAAGATCGAACTCTTCTGAAAATCCAAAATATTGCTCGAACGCACATTGGAAAATACTGAAACTCTCAATACGAAAACACGAACACCATGGTAACATGTGCATGCCTTCTTGACCGACCAAGGTCATCCCTAAGGGTTGCATAAAGCCGGTCCCACACGTTTTCACACTTTTGACCTAATTTGCGCAATCGCTCATATTGGGTCCAAACTCTTCACAACCAAGTCAGAGTTTGTGCAAATGACCATCAGCGGTCCCACGGCCACCAAGGGCCTGTCTCATGCCACCTTGGTCGGTCCCTTACTTTTCTATAATTAGGTTTTATCACCTAATGCTTAATCCAGCACTATTTCAATAAATGATGAAACCGGCATTTAGTCGTCAATCCTTCACCAACTGGCCAACTCAAGACCCTGGTGTACGCTAACTCGAGCAATTGGGCATCACATGAACGTCCATAGTCCATGTGGTCAGTCCCTCTTCGCTCATGACCTATTTTCAGCAATTCGTCGACCAATGAGCAATTGATAAAAAATTAGGGTTTTCGAACAAACACTCAACAAATCATTATTCTGAGCAAGTTCAAAAACTAAATAAATTTATGTTGATCCATCAAGAAACACGCGGATTAATTGTATAATATTCAGTAATCTACCAATATTTTAATTAATATTTTATTAGGTCACGTCACCAATAAATAAATAATTCGTCGAGTCGAGCAATACTTGCTCAATTGCTCGAATATTGATCCAACTATCAATATTCAGTAATTCGTCGAATTGAGCAATACTTGCTCAGTTGCTCGAATATTGATTCATCATCAATATTCAGTAATTTATCAGTAATTCGTCGAATCGAGCAATACTTGCTCTATTGCTCGAATATTGATCCAACTATAAATATTCAGTAATTCGTCGAATTGAGCAATACTTGCTCAGTTGCTCGAATATTGATTCATCATAAATATTCAGTAATTTATCAGTAATTCGTCGAATCGAGCAATACTTGCTCAATTGCTCGAATATTGATCCAACTATCAATATTCAGTAATTCGTCGAATTGAGCAATACTTGCTCAATCACCCAACTATCAATATTCAGTAATTCGTTGACTTGAGCAATACTTGCTCAGACGCTCGAATTTACTATAATTGAACACGAGCAATATCAACATAAGAATTAACACGTTCAAATCCATGAATCACTGAGCATTCGCCAATCATGCTCAATTCAACAGAACTTAGATTCACTATCTAAACAGTCAACAACTGACTAATAAAATACACGTTTTTCATGCAGACTCCACGATTCGTGAGAATTCAATCACGTCACATGGGGGATATCAATTAGGGTTTTGGTCTGGTGGCCTACGGTACGTGGATTCATCCACGATGAGAATGTGAGTAAGTCGTGCAATGGTTGAAGAAATTAGCAAAGTAGTGGGTGGATGGTTAACCAAGTCTCCGCACGACCTGGAACTGGTTTCACCACGTTCTTCCATTTTCCCACTCTTTCACTCAAGAAACCGTCACACTTACAGGGTCAGTGGTTCATTATTCTTGCAATATAAATATGTCCAAATCGAGGACAATTGGGATAATCATCATCATTCGTCAACAACTCGATTAAAACTTATTCGCAGAACTCAACTTTAGCAGTTCATCAATTTGCAGAAACCTTCAACACATCCGCAATCCTTGATCATCATTGATCCCACACAATTCTCAGCTTCCCTCCTACAGATCAACCCATCTCCCTCTTTGTGACCGAATTGACTCTGGAACGGCCATTGACTTGGTTTAGGCCGGAGTCCTACAGATTGATCTCTCGAATATAAGCACTCCCTTTGCAGTGCATCTGTGTGAGGTTCAACAGTTTGCTCGGTTGAGGAGTCTCGTCCACACGCTCGATTCTTCACTTCCCTAAAAAACCAGCAAACCGTTTTTCCCCATCCACAGATTGGCGACCACAGTAGGAGGTTAATCTCTCGGTTGCAATTTCTCATTCTCACAAAGATGGTTGGTCTTAGATCTAATAAAGTCTCTCAAAACTCCAGTAAGAATCTTTCAAATGGTGACGCTTCTCTGACTCATCCGGATGATTCTGGTAATATTCGTCATCCGTACTTTACTACTCCTTTTTCATCTATTTATGCATTTGACAGAGAAATTCCGTCACTGGTTGAACTGACACGAAGGCAAGAGATTTTGGAAAGAAACATAAATCGATTGAAAGGAGCAATTGATAATTCGTTCAACTTCATGGTGGACCTGACAAGAATCTTAGGAGCTCAAGTGGTGGAACGCTCGTCTCTTGACACCACTGACGCTAGCCCTCAAGCCAATAGCTTCACCACTTATGAAAAGCCGGTGGAACAAGAAGTCACACATTTAATCGAGAATCTATGTGAACTCCTGCATTTCTACAGAGATCAGCGTACAAACACGTTTGTTGCACTCAACAAAATATCATGTGACGCGCGAATAGTTCCATCATCTCCGGAGGTTGAACAAGTATTTATGGTATCTGAACTTTCGATCAACAACATCACCTTCATTGAGGAAGACCGAATGGCGGAGGAAGGACACAACCGATCCCTGTTCGTAACTGCCTATATCAAAGATTCCGAATTCAGGAGTGTTCTCATCGATACAGGTGCTTCCACAAATCTCATCACTATGAAGACTCTCAAGGAAGCCAAAGTTCCACAAAGCAAAATCGTTCATCATCCCATATTGATGACGGGTTTTGAAGGAAGCCAGAGTCACACATACGGGTATGTCTATGTGGATCTAAAGGTAGGGCCGATTCAATCCACTGTCAAGTTTCATGTGATCGAGAAAGATCCAGATTATCACATGATACTCGGTTACCATGGCTTCATGACAATAAGGTTGTTCCTTCGACGTACCATCAATGTATGAAAGCTTTGTTCAACAACAAAATTGTCCGTATCCCAGCTTCAGTGTCGCCTTATGCTCCGGTTTATGATGCTGAGTTCCTGGAACCTCCAAAGAGCATCCCCGAACCTCCAAGCAAGATCTGCGGTACTCCACTCCTAAGTTGGGAATCTATTGAGAAAACCGACAAACCATCATCAAAGGATGCTAAATATGTCAAACCGTCTACCACACCGCTCAAGCGTCGTCAAGGTCAAGGTACGGCTCATAAGAGGTCCAACTTTATTACTGATTATGATGCAGAAGGGAGAGTCATTTATCTTCGTCGTAAGGATTAGCAATTAACAGGGGAGGTCTATGAAAAGTCTCCCCGCCCTGAAGAATCATGCCAGAGTGAGCAATCACCCGATCAAGAAATTCGAGATGCACCACGACAGTTGCAAGATGGCACATATTCCACAACTGACGACCTTGAGACTATCAATATCGGAATGGACGAGAACCCAAGGCCAATCTTAATCAGTTCTGCTCTCTCACCATAGGAACGAGAAGGATTGATAGGTCTGTTGAAAGAGTATCAAGATATATTCGCCTGGACGTACGAAGAGATGCTCGGCCTGGACGATAAATTAGCTACTCATCATTTGCACATCACTCCCGGTTCCAAACCTGTCAAACAACCGCCCATGCAATTCAGACACGAAGTTGAAGAACAAATCAAGGTGGAGATCCAGAAACTACTAACAACAGGATTCATCAAACCCATTCAACATCCAACGTGGCTGGCGAACATTGTCCCAGTCAAGAAGAAAAATAGCCAGATCCGATGCTGTGTGGATTTCAGGAACCTGAACAAGTGTTTCCCGAAGGATGACTTTCCATTGCCAAACATTGATATGCTCGTTGATGAAACCAGCGGTGATGACATGTTCTCATTCATGGACGGTTACAGTAGATACAACCAAATCAATATGTACGAGCATGATGCTAACAAGACCGCATTCCGAACTCCCATTGGAAACTTCCACTATACAGTGATCCTTTCGTCCTGAAGAATGCAGGAGCCACTTATCAGCGAGCCATGACCGCAATATTCCATGACATGATGCACAAGCAAGTGGAAGACTATGCTGACGATGTGGTGGTGAAATCAAAGACTCGGGTGTCTCACCTAGACATTCTAAGACAAGTCTTCGAAAGATGCAGAGAGTACAAACTGAAAATGAATCCTCTGAAATGTGCTTTTGGTGTTTCTTCTGGAAAGTTTCTCGGATTCTTAGTCACTGCAGAAGGAATCAAGGTCGATCCAGACAAAACAAAAGCCATTACTACCATGCCTCCTCCACGAACTGTGAAAGAGCTCTAGAGTTTCATGGGAAAAGTCAACTATATCCGGCGTTTCATTCCTGGACTTGCTCAACTCATTGCTTCATTCACTCCTCTGTTGAAGAAAGGAGCAAATTTTGCATGGACAGCCGTTCAACAAGAAGCATTTCAGAAAATACAGCAAATATTACTATCACCTGCTGTCATGAAATCTCCAGTGCAAGGACGACCGCTGATACTTTACACAGCTTCCAGCGATGTTGCTATTGGAGTACTCCTCGCCCAAGAGTATGAAGAAGGCATCGAACGTCTAATCTACTACTTCAGTCGCACAATGAGGGATGCTCAACTCCGATACCCAAAGGCTGAAAGAGCATGTTTAGCATTGGTTCATGCAATTCAGAGATTCAGACATTACCTACTATTAAATAGAGTCGTGCTGGTGGCCAAAGATGATCCTATAAAGTTCTTACTATCGAAACCTGCTTTGATCGGGAGGCCAGCAAAATGGCTACTTCAAATGTCAGAATTTGACATAGCGTGCATCCCTCCAAAATCAATCAAAGGACAAGCAGTTGCAGACTTACTCGCTGCTTTCCCTGGAGAAGACATCACAATGTTGCATGAAGAAGTGCCCGGTGAGTTTCCAGAAATTTCAATCATTCAAGAAGAAACATGGCTATTGTATTTTGATGGATCTGCTACTCCGACCAATGATACTAGTGGAGCGGGCATTGTGCTAATATCTCCATCCGGTGAAGTCTTCTCACATTCATTCAAGCTGGACTTCCACTGCACCAACAATTCAGCAGAATATGAAGCTTTTCTCCTAGGGCTATCTTAGGCCAAGAAAGCAGGAGCAAAACACCTAGAGATCAGAGGAGACTCAAAGTTGCTGGTCAATCAAATGAATGGTATATACTCTCTCAAAGAAATAACACTTGCTCCATTCAGAACCGAGGCACAATGACTATTAGCTCATTTTTCTTATGCAACAATTTGCCATACCAGCCGCACCAACAATAGACATGCTGATTGTCTAGAGACTCTAGCATCCAAACTGCAATTTGAAGGGTCCGAGAAATCCATCACTGTGCAAAGACGCTCTGTATCATCTACCTGGCTTACTCAAGTCGAAGATGCTCAATCGAGCGACTGGCGGGCGCCCATCATTCATGAATTGAGCAGTTCTCTTACGGAGGGGAAAATTAGTCTCAAGGAGTTGAAAAACTTTTTCCTGCTGCACAGAGTTATATTATCGCAATCCTGATGGATCCCTATCACGATGCCTTGGAGATGAAGAAGCCAGTGAACAACTCAAACGCATACATGAGGAAATATGTGGACAAACCCTAGTGGTTACACTCTACAGAAGGCTTCAAAGGCTTGGTTACTATTGGACCTCTATGGAAGCTCAGTCGAGGATGCTGCAAGGATCTTGTCCCAATTGTCAGACACCACCTCATCATTTGGAGATTCTAACAATCCATCACACTGGGGACTGGAGAGAACCTTACATAAAGTATCTTCGTAACAACTGTCTTCCATCAGAGAAGAAGGGAGCAATCAAACTTATTCAGAAGGCCAAACGCTTTGTCTACCTGGAAGGGATTTTGTATCGCAAAAGCTTTGGTGGGAACCTCCTGAGATGCTTGGTTGAACATGAAATTCCTACAATCTTGAAAGAGATGCACGAAGGTGAACACCAAGGAAAGAAGAAATTATTTCTCCAAATTCACGAGAAATATTATTGGCCAACCATGAAAGATGATGCATCTGCCTATGTTCGGAGATGTCATCAATGCCAAGTTCACTGTAACCTCATTCACACTCCATTAAATTCTGTGAGCATTCCATGGCCCTTCTACAGCTGGGGACTGGATATTATCGGGAAAATCAATCCAACATATTCGAAGCAACATGAATACATCATTATAGCAACTGAGTATTTTACCAAGTGGGTTGAAGCTATTCCTCTTCAAAGCACCACTGGAGTCACAATTGCAGCTTTCATCAAAGAATATATCATATGCAGATTCGACGTTCCTAAACACATTATCACAGATAATGGAACTCCCTTCGCCAACAAACATGTTACAGAATTACTCGAGGAATATGGAATCAAACATATTTTTTCCACACCATACTATCCCCAAGGAAACAGACAAGCGGAGATTACCAACAAAACCTTGATCCGGATTCTCAGTCGAACAGTTCATGACAATCCACGAACGTGGCATGAGGAATTACCCATGGCTTTATGGGCCTACCGTACCACACCAAGGAGTTAAATTGGGACTTCACCGTATTCTCTTGTCTATGGCGCTGATGCTATCCTCCCAGCTGAGATCAAGATTCCCTCTGCAAGAATCGCGGCGGCCAGTGGAGTGCAATGCGATGAAGCCGAAGTATCTAATTCGAGGATTGCTGAGTTAGACATGCTTGAATCGAGAAGGACCAAGGTAGAAAAATATGTGGAAACCTACAAACAGAGAATTTCCAAGGCATACAACAAAATGGTAAGACCTCGAACATTTCAAGTAGGAGATTTGGTTTTGAAAATAGCAAAACATATCCAGCAAGACATGTCCGCCCTCAAGTTCTCTCCTAAATGGGAAGGGCCTTATGTAGTTATCAAGGCAGTATCTAGCGGATATTACAAAATCTTAGCTGTTAATGGAGGAGTCGAAGGAAACATCATCAATGGCAACTGGCTCAAGGCGTATTATGCTTGAACGATCATCAAAATATTAAATTTCTAAATGTAATTCCTGGTTTCTCTAAAAGAATATGCAATATGCTCATTCATTCAAAATTCAAAGTATTCTATGAATCTCACAAGAATCTTTCAATCATCTGCTTCATTCAAAACAAAATCTCAAACCTACATAAAAAAAAAATCTCTTTCTCTCAAATGCTCACTCAGAGAAAACCATCCAACAAAAAATAATCCTTACTGAAGACTGTTTCAAGCATATTTTGAAAGTTTTCGTTCTTCACTCTCAAATCCTGGATAGCTCTCTCAACCCTCGCTGACTCCAGAGCAAGTGCTTTCTCCTCCTCTATGATGGCAGACGTAGCAGAAATCATATTTGCAGCAGCAGTCGCCCTATCAACCTTAATGATCTTGAGTCGACGACGGAGCCATCTTATGTTGAATCGCAAGACCTCACAGTTTGATATCATATCGTCCCATCTGTGCAACTCTTCATTCTTGACATCCTGCTGTTTTATCTTGTTCATTTCATCAATGACGGGAAATAATCCAACGACTGTGGTCAATAGAGTCTGCGGAAAACCTCTCCATACTTCGGTAGTAGCAATATGCCCGTATCTCTCCATATTTTGGTGTAAAGAGATGCATAAAATTTAGGGACGATGAAACCACCAACCAGTTGATTATCTGGACAAGCATTGATCATGGGAGTATCAAACGGGAGTCCAACCATTGGGTATTCACGAGCAGAGACCCTGGGACCAGCATCTACGGAGTCCTCCGAGTCCTCAGCATGAATGGCGCCATCACTATTAGCTGCAACCACGGATTTTCCATTCTTCTTATTCCTGGCTTCGACAACAACATGAACGTCAACCTGCAATAACAAAGCATTCAGAAAATCTGGACAATGCTCAATCAAGGGAAATCTTCAGTCGAAGACTTACAGATGTCCAAGTCCCAGCTTCACGAACAGACCTATAACGTGCGGGAGCCCTGACAGTCCGCTTAGGTGGATTGATTCCCCTGATTGCCCTGCAACAGATCACTTTCTTTGATCAGGATTTCTGATTACATGAAAATGACGAAAAAGACGATATACTCACTGGGATGGGTGTCCCAGGTTCATGCTTCGTCAAGGATCCATTTTGAGAAGAAGCGCTACTACCAGACATGATGATGAGAGGTATGATTATGACCAAAATTCCTTCTGATGATGTACCGTAGAAGAATATGTGTCATATAAGTATGAGACCCTAAATTTTAGAATTCAAAACTCAAGAAGGAGGATATTTATCGTTTACGAACGGTCAAATCAGTTGCGATTTCTATTGAGAAGATCTCAAACGGGATTATGTGATAATTCAGAAGTGCAACAATACTGGGGACTGACAGCTCAACTAGTCGATACTTTGACTAAGGACTATACACGTTTTCTTGGTTTGCTCATGTAACTGTACTTCCGGGGATCGCGACTGAATTTACACACTGGATATGGATTCATTCAACATGTAAAGAAAAAAAAGAGTTGGGAAGAAGATATGATAAGGGATTGTTCGAAAATAACGAAAAAGAATAACCTGTAAATATCTCTACAGCCGAACTGCTCAAATAATGGATAATATCTACTTCAACAGAAAATAAATAATCTCAGAAATATTCGCAAGCAAGACTAATCGTCGGAATCGTCGGATTCCTCGTCATCAACACCATCATCGTCCTCTGTGGAATCCTCATCGGACTCTTTTTCAGAATCACTGTCCGAGCTAGGGAATTCTTCTTCCTCGACGAGATCGCCATTTATCGCGTCCCAATGGTCTTCTTCATCATATTCAGCCTGGAGATCAGCCTTAACCAGTCGTTCAATCTCTCTGTGCGGTGGATACGGCCTACTTTTGCGTTATGTCAGATCCCATACGAGTTCTTCCTCGACATCTGAAGCATCTGAGTCTGAAGCCACACCATCAGGACGAGATCGGAGTTTCTCCTCAGCTCTTAGTATTTTTTGCTGATTTCTATGTCTCTTCTCGCGATAATCAGCAATTATGTCATCCCTCTCTTTTCTCTTCAAGATTTCATCACGAGCAGCTTTCAGATCATCGAGGGGCATCCTATTTATTATCTCCTTAGCATGATCCGTATTGGCACGTGCTTTGGCCACAAAATTTTTGGAATTCTCTTCAGATGAGCTAGAGGAATAATCAGAATCATAATCGCTGCTGCTGGAAGTCACCATTGTCTGAAACCAGAAGCACAGAATTACAGACATGCTAATATCAAATTTGCAACAAAAATGGTAATCCTCAACTCTTACCTGTTTACGATTTCACGAACTTAGTGATAACACCGTAAAACTTTGAAAACTTGCTCACTTCTTCGAACCTGCGAAGACGACCAAAATCTATTATTCAAGAGTTGACACTGACTTTTCACGAAACCATGAATGCTTCATATAACCTTCCATATGAACATTCGCTGGTTTTTTACGTGTACATACACTATAAAATCACCAAGCTCATACATACACTACGAATTCATCAACTCATGGAAATATTGTTTACTTTCAACAATTGCTCATAAATCAATATTTGATTTAAGACAAAAACGTGAATAAGTCACGTAAATAAAAAAAAAAATTCGTGAGCTAATAACTCACGTAAACTTTTTTTTTTTTTTTTTAACTTTTTGCTCATATGAGCATTCGTCTATGGAGCGAAGGTCTTTTCTATTTTTGTAAAAATCTACATGTTCCAAAAAAAGTTTTGAAAGTTCACCAATGAATTTCATTATGAACTACAGGTCTTTTAAAAATTCCTTTAACTCTAAAGATCATTATTTATTACTTTTACTACGAATGAACCTACATTCTTAAAAATATTTGTGAAAGTTCATGCTTTGAAAACAAATTTGGGTTTTCGTAAAACCTCATAAACAAAATTTTCTCTACTGCAACTAGACCATGTCTATTCAATAATATATGTATCTCTTTCATATTAGGGATTTTTTTTGCTCGTTTCTTAAACTATTGAATGAACACGCATACGTATTTTCAAAAGCAACAAAATTTCATAAAACCTACATCTACATACTCACATGAAATTTTGTTTTATGAACAATTCATGAAAAATACCAAAACATACAGCAAAAAAAAAAAAGGGTTCGGACGTACCTGGTCGGCGCCGGTCGGAACTTGACCGGATGACATACGGCGATGATCGGCGACGACTGAAATCCGGCAAAAAACGTTTTCCCCTGCTGCAACTCGCGTGAGAATGGTGAAGAGAGGGAGGTGCTTGGTCGATCAAAAATAAAAGAATTTTAGGGCTTCTTCCCTTTTATATTAATTTTATTTCCACAACCTAATAAAACACGGGTTTCCTTTTTTGGACTCGGGCCCATAAATCCTAAATCGACCAAAACTGGACTTTTGACCGACCAAATCAGTGATGCTTCATCTCTCCGTGCTCACGGAATCACACTCTATCACACTATCAGGGTCCTCACCCAAACATTTGCTCGTACATGACACCATTGGAGAAAATCGAGGATTCTGAAAATGCCTTTGTAGACCGAGTTCAACCATTGATCTCGTCGACTGAAAATCACCATTTAATGCTTACTGCAGAACATGACTGTTCTCCACTAATCAGGGGACTTAATGTAGATGGTGGATTTTCAACAAAGGATAAAACCGTAAAATCATGATACTGCATGTTTCTGACACGGCTTTCAGGCATGTGATGATTCATATTTTACGAAGCCATGATGAATATGTCTTTCGAAAAGCCTCCACTAGCTGAGCGTTCGATCCCTGGCATTTCATTGTGCCCTCTATGTAGAATAACGTAATTGGGCGGTTCTCCGTAATATTGTGAGCAATACCGCCTTCAGGACGTCGGTGATACTCACTGTTCCCTAACTACATGAGAGAGACCCCCCTCTACATAGAAGAACGATTGGGCGGTTCTCCGTATGATTGAGAGAAATAACGCCTTCAGGACGTCGGTGACACTCACTGTTCCCTGACTATGTAGAGAGACCGTGTATAGATCCAGGCGGTTCTCCATAAGATTGAGAGCAATAACGCCTTCAGGTCGTAAGCAAACACCCGTAACTCCCTGACTATTCACCATTTAGAATGGATGTGACGCTAATATCCTTTCTGCAATAGATTAATTCTATTGTGACATTCACCACTGAATTCCCAGAATGATCTTGTTTGTACCGTGTATAAAATATATGGGTGGTCCGCAAATCAATATAGGGAGTCATGCAGGGCAGATTAATGCCAGGAGGTATGCAAGGCAAGTCAATAGGCATGCAGGGAGTTATATGCAGAATTAATGCATGCAGTATTAATTCTGGGAGGTTTCATGAAGAATTAATTTCAGGAGGTTTCATGCACAATTAAATCCAGGAGGTTTCATGTAACATTAATTCCATGAGGAAATAAATACAAATTTATGTTTACCTCATAATGAGGGAAAGAGCTAGTTCAGAATTGTATAAATATAGAGAAATGTAATTCTGATGGAGGAGGAAAAAAGGGAGAGGCTAGCTAACACAGAAAAAATCCATTGTGATTCTACATATCAATAAAAACATCACTCCCCAAGGGGATTCATCCGTGAACGTAGGCACATCTTGCCGAACCACGTAAAAACCTGTGTCACTTTTATTTGTTCTACAATTTGCCTCCAACCCTAAATTCACACCAAATAATCCATTCATCGTGTTTCGTGCCCAGAATTTATTTTGGGTACAAACATTGGCGCCGACTAAGGGGATTCGTGTAAAACAATCGTGTTTTATCATTGAGATAGGTGCGTAAAAAGCTCAGAAATCATGCCACGAATTTTCATGCAAAAATCAGCAAAAAAAAAAAAAAAAAGATCCGGTGACGAATCTCAAAATCAGCCCGAGAAAGACTTCTTTGGTCGTTGTTTTAATCAAAAACTGGTGATGGTCCACTAGAATCTATTTACAGTTCGTATTGTTAGTGGTGGAATCACTTTCTAGTTTGTGTTGCTGTAAACATCAATGAATCCGATTACAAAAATAAAATAAATCCCCTGCAACCTCCGTTCGAAATGGGAGGTTTAATAGATGAAGCTTGCGAAAGGTGTTTCCAACAAACTTCTAGGAAGTTCGCTCCTAAGCCAATAACACCGTAATGACCACCGCCAAGTATTCACTAATCGGTCAATGCGATCAGCACGGACAACACATGCAAAGGAGATAAGCATACATTTTATCCTTAAATCTCATTAAATTATTTTTGATTTAATTCCATGAATTAAAGCATACGTTTCAATACTTAAATCTCTTTTATTTTTAATTTAATTTCATGAATTAAATTGCGCAGTGATCAGGCTCAAGCTTAGTGAAATCCATAAAGCATCATGATGAAACGTTCAAACCATTTTTCAATTCCCTACAACATGGAAGCAAAAATTTCTGTGTTTGAGAAACTTTTATATGCACTTGGGGCAGCAACGTGATCGAGTTCGAGGTTCGTGGATAACGACATGACCGAGTTCGAGGTTCGTACATAACGACATGATCGAGTTCGAGGTTCGTGGATAACGACATGACCGAGTTCGAGGTTCGTACATAACGACATGATCGAGTTCGTGGTTCGTGGATAATGACATGACCGAGTTCGAGGTTCGTACATAACGACATGATCGAGTTCGTGGTTCGTGGATAGCGACATGATCGAGTTCGAGATGAGGATTGCATAGACCCTTCAATATTTAGCCTTGCATCACTTCGCAAGCACCTAAAGCCTCACCTTGCACGTGAGCACATAAGTCTTGCTTTTATCGCAAGCATAAAATCTCGTCTTGCACGCGAGTATGAAAGACTTGCACCTTGGAAAGCATAAAGTCTCATCTCAACCACGAGCCCAATGCCCAATATTGGTCCAAAGACTCGTACTCAACACAAGCAACAGCCAGCCTGCCCGAGCAGCAAGCGCTAGCCTTGTTACGTTGCGAGCAAAAATCCTTGCCCCATCCGCAAGCACACACTACATTCTACTCAAGACTCGACTAGATATCGAGCATCACAAGTCCACCACGTGGCAAAAAAGTCTCGCCTAACACATGAGCAAATTTTATTGCAGGTTATCACAATTGGGGGCGTCTTTGTAATGTCCCTACTCACGCTTGGGGGCGACTGGCGAGTTACGTCATCGACGATCGACGCGAAGGAAAAACAAAATTCTTAACCCCCAACAAGTTGGAGGTTAAGAGGGGGCGATGTTTGTACCGTGTAAAAAATACACGGGAGGTCCGCAAATCAATATAGGGAGGCATGCAGGGCAGATTAATGCCAGGAGGCATGCAAGGCAAGTCAATAGGCATGCAGGGAGTTATATGCAGAATTAATGCATGCAGTATTAATTCTGGGAGGTTTCATGCAGAATTAAATCCAGGAGGTTTCATGCACAATTAAATCCAGGAGGTTTCATGCAACATTAATTCCATGAGGAAATAAATACAAATTTATGTTTACCTCATAATGAGGGAAAGAGCTAGTTCAGAATTGTATAAATATAGAGAAATGTAATTCTGATGGAGGAGGAAAAAAGGGAGAGGCAAGCTAACACAAAAAAAAATCCATTGTGATTCTACATATCAATAAAAATATCACTCCCCAAGGGGATTCATCCGTGGACGTAGGCACATCTTGCCGAACCACGTAAAAACCTGTGTCACTTTTATTTGTTCTACAATTCGCCTCCAACCCTAAATTCACACCAAATAATCCATTCATCGTGTTTCATGCCCGGAATTTATTTTGGGTACAAACAGATCTATTTTTTCTCATATTCCACGGTCGAATCCACGGCCTGATCCCATGGAATGACAATAAACAACTATATTATATTATCTCGTTACTCCGATTTCATGATCGAATCCACGGCTGATCTCATGGAATTGTAATAGGTAATTTTATTATTACGAATTCATGGTCGAATCCACGGCTGATCCTATGGATTGATAATAAAAAACTATTCACTTTTATTACTCAGATTCATGAATCATTCTCCACTGAATTTCATAAATTAGTAATAAATACTCAATAATCGGGCATCTGGACTACCACTGAGTAAGCCCCATAAAATGGTGCAAGTGTACTCGACAATTATGCACGAACGAGCACCCAAATGCACGCACGAATGAGCATGCAAAAATATGGAAAATGAGGAATCTTGCATAAAATAGGAGAGAGAAAATAATAACATTAAAATAATGGAGAAGTGCCCATGGGCCGGCCCACCGGCCGGCCGGCCGTGCCTTAGCCGTGGCCGGTCCCATGCTTCCTCCATTATTTTTCCTTATTTTTGTTGCTTTCATGAACTCATGAAGACTCCTCCTTTCTAACAACTTTCCTTGTTTGAGCAAAACTCATGGTTTCTCTATATTTTCGTGGTTTCATGAAAAATAATAATATAAAATAGGGAAAGGTGTTGTGGGACCGCGCAACTTATCCGACCGGCCATACCCTAGCCGTGGCCGGTCCCACACCTTGCAATCTCTAATCTTTCATAAATTGTTATTTTTCTCATCTTGTGAAACTTCCCTATTTCAGCAAAAATCATGGTTTCTCCATATTTTCTCAAATATTGCGCAAACCATGAAAAAGCCAAAAGTGAACATGGTCACACGACCGACTAGTCTACTCACGAAAATATATTAAAATATTATTATTTTAATATTCACAAAATATTGATCAAACGAGAATACTTGCTCATTCGAGCAAAATCGAGGATTTCAGTCAAAGATCGAACTCTTCTGAAAATCCAAAATATTGCTCGAACGCACATTGGAAAATACTGAAACTCTCAATATGAAAACACGAACACGAACACCATGGTAACACGTGCATGCCTTCTTGACCGACCAAGGTCATCCCTAAGGGTTGCACAAAGCCGGTCCCACACGTTTTCACACTTTTGACCTAATTTGCGCAATCGCTCATATTGGGTCCAAACTCTTCACAACCAAGTCAGAGTTTGTGCAAATGACCATCAGCGGTCCCACGGCCACCAAGGGCCGGTCTCATGCCACCTTGGTCGGTCCCTTACTTTTCTATAATTAGGTTTTATCACCTAATGCTTAATCCAGCACTATTTCAATAAATGATGAAACCGGCATTTAATCGTCATTCCTTCACCAACTGGCCAACTCAGGACCCTGGTGTACGCTAACTCGAGCAATTGGGCATCACATGAACGTCCATAGTCCATGTGGTCAGTCCCTCCTTCGCTCATTGTAGGATCAGAATATCGCAACTCCAATACTTCGCGAGATTAATAAACGACTGCGTCGCGAAGGAGTCGCATGGAGGTAAATAAATGACGTAATAGATGACGACAGTCAGAACATGAGGAAAGTGTGAAGACTTGGCGAGATTTAGGAGTGTCGCGAAGACAAGCAGTTACACATTCGCGAGTATTCGCGAGTCGATTCCGAAATAAAGGACAAAAAGTCATCATCCACTATGTAATACCCTATATAAAGGGTCGAGTAAGTCTGTTGTAGAGAGATCTCTTTTGAATTGTTAAGCAAGTCATTAAGAGAGAGAAAACAGAGAGTAATTGTAATTGCTTTGGTTTTGTTCTAATTGTATTTGTAAACATTTCAAGAAGATAATCAATCAAGTTCAAAGTTAATCATCTTTCAAATAGTTATTCACGTTAAATCTAATGAGGGGTGTAGTGTGGGAAATCCTGCAACTACATATGCGCTAGAAACAGGGATTGGAAGATTAAAGATAGAAGATTACAGTTGAGATCATTTGAATCAAGAAAATGAGAAAGGAAAAGAACAGATCAAATGAGATAGAGGAATATAATGAAGACATGGAGTACGGTTCGATTACAAAGGAAATGATTAATGAGTTTCACGAAAGTATCAGAGGAAGAATACATAAACGAGATTTGGAAGGAAAGAAAATTGTAGATGAAGAAAAGACATCGTCTCTAAAAGAGTGGGAAAAGCAGAAAATAACATTTACAGCAGCAGAGATACCTAAAGAAGGTTTGAATCATACATCCCCACTAGTGATCACGATAAATGCAAGCAAAAACAAAGAAGAATCAATAGAAGCAGTGGAAGAATGGGCAATAAATAGAACTCTGGTGGATACAGGAAGTCTGGTGAGTATTATGTTTTACCATACCTACAAAAAATTAGGGTATAAAGATGAAGAAATGAGTTCCCCAATGTATTATATCCATGGTTTTGGAAAATCCATAACAATACCTAAAGGAGAGATAAAATTACGAATTTTACTTGGAGAAATTGAAACACAGGTAACATTAAGTGTAGTGGATATGGAATCGCCATACCACATACTGTTGGGGAGACCTTGGGTACATGCAATTAAGGAAGTAGCATCAACACTTCATCAGTGTATCAAATTTCCTATGCCAAGCGGAATTGGCGAAATCAGAGGAGATGTTGATAAAGGAAGAATATATCATCAAATCGAAGTAAAGCATTATGAAGAGCGAAAGGAGAAGCGAAAAGATCGCAGGAAGATGGTAAGAGCAGCTAAAAAAGAAGAAGAATTTAGAATTTACATGATAAAAGCAAAAGAAGGGAAAGGAATACCTAGTAAAGTTATGGAAAAAGGGGGTGAACTCGCGAAAGGACCAACTCCTATGGGAGAACAGAAATCTAGTTATATCGCAGCGGAACAAACAAAAGACGTGAATGTTGGAACCGAGGAGGAACCCAAAATTTTAAAAATTGGGACTAAAATGGAAGTGGATGAAGAAAGAAGAACTATTGATTTGCTGCGAGATTACAAAGATATTTTTGCGTGGGATATGGATGAAATGCCTGGTATAGATCCATCTGTGGCTTGCCATAAATTGGAAATTGACAAGAATGTAAGACCATTTAAACAAAGAATTAGAAAAATCGCAACAGCTTATCATCCTCAAATAGAAGAAGAGCTACAGAAAATGTTAGACGCAGGAATCATTAGACAGGCAAAATATCCCGAATGGATAGCAAATATGGTTATAGTCCCAAAGAAGAAAAAAGGGATAAGAATTTGTATAGACTTTACTGATCTAAACAAAGCTTGTCCTAAGGATAGTTTCCCATTACCAGACATTCCGCAATTGGTTGAGGCAACGACAGGAAATGAAAGAATATCATCTCTTGATGGATATAAAGGTTACAATTAGATTCCTCTCGCTGAAGAAGATCAAGAACATACTGCTTTCTTTGCTCCAAGAGGATTGTATTGTTATACAAAAATGCCATTTGGTTTGCGAAATGCCGGTGCGACATACCAAAGGATGGTGGAAAAGGTGTTCGCGAGATGGATACACAAAACATTAGAGGTATATGTAGATGATATGTTGATAAAAAGCAAAAAAGCAAAAGACCACGTACAGGATTTGAAAGAAATTTTTGAACAAATGAGGCAATTTAATATCAAAGTAAACCCAGAAAAATGTACCTTTGGAGTCGCATCTGGAAAATTTTTAGGGTATATTGTATCTAAAGAAGGAATTCAAGTTGACCCAGAAAAGGTACAAGCAGTTCGTGATATGCCAACACCGGCGACAGTAAAAGATGTTCAGAAGTTAAATGGGTTGTTAGCTTCGCTAGGGAGGTTCATCTCGCGGTCATCTGATAAATGCAAGCACTTCTTCAATATCCTTAGAAAGGGATCAAAGTTTAAATGGACAGATGAGTGCGAGAAAGCCTTGCAAGGAATAAAGGAACATTTAATGGATATATCAATTTTGCAAAAAGCGGAAGAAGGAGAAGAATTATTAATCTATCTTGCGACAACCTCGCATGCCTTAAGTGCAGTATTATTGCGAGTGGACGCAGGAGTAGAAAAACCAATTTATTACATCATCAAAACTTTCAATGCTTTGAAAGGAATTACTCAAAAATTGAAAAGTTAATCTTGGCATTAGTTTACGCAACATTTAAGCTCCGTATATATTTCCAAGCGCATATTGTCAAGGTAGTGACGAAAATACCAATAGAATCAGTAATGAAGAATTCGAAAAGGTCGGGAAGAGTTGAGAGATGGAATGCTCAAATAAGTCATTGCAAACTCAAATATGAAATATTATCTTCGCCAAAATCACAATGTTGTCGCAGATTTTCTAGCAAAATTTCCTTTGGAAGAGGATGAATCAGTGGAAGAGATGATGGATGTGGAAGAAGAACATGGAGATCCAAAAGATTTGTTAACAGAACCGAATAGATGGGAAATATTGGTAGATGGGTCATCGAATGGAGAAGGAAATGAAATTGGAATTGTTGTGATTTCGCCAGAGGGCAATAAAATAGCTCTTTCTTTCAGATTGGAATTTGCATCAACAAATAATGAAACAGAATATGAAGCTATAGTACATGCTTTGCGATTTGCAATAGAAATGAAACTGGAGAATGTAAGAATTACAAGTGATTCACAATTGGCAATTCACCAGATAAAAGAAGAATATGCTATAAACGAATTGTCTTTGCAAAAATATAAGAAACTTGTTGACGAGTTGTCGATGCAGATACCAAGAATAAAGTGGAGACATATATCAAGGAGAAATAATAGGCTCGCAGACGCTTTTGCCTTTATATCAAGTATGATGACAGATCCGATCGCGAGAAATATTAAAATACAAACACTTTTGATGCCACAATTGACAAAGAAGAAGAACAAGAAACTGATGTAATGGTAGTAGAGGATGGAACACAAACATTTTGCGAAGAAGATTGGAGAGCAGAGCTTCATGCATATTTGATGACAGGAGAGACACCCAGAAATAGATTGGAGACACACAAATTTAAAAGCCGTGCAAAAAATTATGAGTTAAGAGATGGAGTGCTATACCGACGATCTTTTAACGGGCCTTCACTTAGATGCTTAACAAGAAAGGAAGGGGAAATCATATTGAAGATGTTGCATAGTGGGGATGCTGGTAATCATAGCGGAGGAAGATCTTTAGCACATAAAGCAAAAATGCAGGGTTATTATTGGCCATATATGCATGAGGACGCAAAACAAGTGTCAAGGCGTTGCGAGGATTGTCAAAGGCATGGGAAGAAAATACATGCACCAGGAGCTCCGTTAAGTTCTTCAAAAAGTGTCTGGCCATTTGGAAAATGGGGTTTAGACATTGTAGGACCATTTTTACCAGGAACGGGACAGAGAAGATATTTAATTGTCGCCACATTATTTCAAAAATGGGCAGAGGTGAAAGCGGTACAACATATTCGCGATAAGGATGTTTTTACTTTCATATTTGAGAACATTATATGCAGATTTGGGATTCCAGCACAGTTGGTATCGGACAATGGGAAGCAGTTTGAAGGACAAAATATAGAATTGCTGCTTAATGCATTTCAGATACGATGTGGGAAATCAACTCCTCTATACCCACAGGCTAATGGTCAAGCAGAAGCGACAAATAAAACAATCGCAGACATATTGAAGAAAAAGTTAGAAGGATACAATAAAGGATGGTGCGAACAAGTACCCAATGCGGTATGGGCTTATAATACAACTAGAAGAGAAGCTACAGGCATGTCTCCTTTTTGTTTAACATATGGATTTGAAGTTGTACTCCCGACAGAAGTTAAGATTCCAACTACAAAGAAAGAAGCTTGGGAGAAAAATCTCAGTGCGGGTAACATTTTAATCAAGTTAGATGAATTAGAAGAGAAAAGAGAGATAGCATTACAACATATGGAGAATTATCAGCGAAGATTGGCCAGAGAATATAACAAGCGTGTCAAGATACGTGAATTTCAGCCAGGTGACTTGGTGCTGCGAGAAACACCTATATATCAGCGAGAAAATGGTGGCAAGCTGGCAAGAAAATGGGATGGACCTTATATTATCAAGGAGATAGTTGGCACAGGGGCATATAGATTGATGGATCCTGAAGGCAAAGATGTAGGGCAAAAACTAAATAGGCCATGGAATAGGTTATATCTTAAGAAATATTACCCATAGAAGATGGGAGAAATGGAATGAGCCTGTGATGTAATGTTTTTGCGACAGATAGATTGCGAGATCAAAGGAAATAAAGCAAGATTATGCGATAGCTTCGCAAACAAAATGAATGCTTGAATGAATTAACAAAAATGAATGAGTGAGTGAATGGGACGAACCTTTATGGCGTACACCTTAGTTCGCGAATGATATTTCGCAAGAGGAAAATGTAAGACCTAAAGTGCGTCATATAAGGGGGTATCTCTTGACATGGCTCAGGGAAAGGGTTACACCGCTCCCGGAACCCGAGTCATGTAGATTTGGGGCCCATGAAAGCCTATCCGGGGAGATACCTTGGATTTCCAACTATATATATAAGGTTATACCCCGGTTGGACGCCCGAGGGTCTCTTCCAAGGAGTCAGCGTATGACCAAGGCGCCGAGGTACACGGTTGAGTCAAGAGTGCGGGGAGCATGGAACTTCCTTACCACTCTTTACAAGTCTTGGCACATGCTGCACTCGGCCCGAAGAAAACTCCACTTAGGGTGCAGTCTCGTAACCATAAGCCCTATAGGTATAAGGGATAAGAGGATGCGAAAACAACCGCTGTCTTTGTTAAGACCGGATGGGAGGAGCTAGTCTTGTATGGCCGATGTACGCCTCCTTGAAGGGGCAACCAGGGAGAAGATAAGGGCGGCACCCTCCATTAGGGAGCTGATAAGTGTCAAAAGACGCAAATGTCATGAGGCTTTATTTTCGCAAGAAAATTTAGGCTTGTCATATTTGTGCAATGATCCTGCAGAGGCAATAATACTAACGCAAGGGTAAGACGAGATCAATGGGTTTTTACATGAAAGTGTAAGAACGTCCTGCGATTTCGTCGCAAAGACGACAATATCACGGGATTTTATGGTCGCACGAACATTTAAACCTGTCATATTGTCGCAAATATAATGTCCTGCAGAGGCAAAAATACTTAAGAAATGATAAGACAAGGTCAATGGGTCATTACATGAAAATGTAAAGACGTCCTGCGATCTTGTCGCAATGAGGGGTGGCAAAATAAGACCTTTACTTAGGAAGGCAAAATAAGACCACACAAATAATGATAAGGCAAGACCAATGGGTCATTACATGAAAATGTAAAGACGTCCTGCGATCTTGTCGCAATGACAGCATTCAAGAAAGATCTTTAAACATTTTGAATATAGGTAATTGAGATCTTTTCATCGCAAGAAAGATTACATGATAAGCTTGCGAGCTTGAGAAAATGATTAAATGATAAGCTTGCGAAACATATAAATAATAATGAGACTGAGGCAATGCTTGTGAGATTACAACAAAAGACTTAATGGAAAATAAAGGAATTGCTTGATAAGGGGGCGAAATGAGTTCTTATAATAAGAAGGAAAGAGAAACTAAATAATTCATTCAACACAGGACTTAATCTTTTGCAATCAAAAAGGAAAATTCAACAAGGTTACAAAGAAGTTTAATTCTCTATATCAATATTCTCAGCGGAAGGAGATGGTAAAGATTCTTCAACAATCTTGTCGCCACCTCGCCGCTTGAAGGGTTTTCATCGAGATTTTTTCGCAAGGTTCCTTATTGATAACTTCATTATTAGCGAGATCTTCGCAGCTTTCATAATCATAATCACTATCGGAGAGTTGGGTACTTCATCATCTTCAACTTCCAAAGGTTCAACAGAGACGGATCAAGGGATTTAGAAAGTAAAATATCATTCACAAAAACTTCTGCTTTGGGATGAAATTGACGAAGAAGTGCCTTCTGTTGATTTCTACTCTGGATATCTTTAAGATGATTAAGGTAGTTAAACCTCCTTCTAGCTCGGTCGCGAGATTGGGAAAGGGAAGCAACTAGAGTTGCATTTTCCTTATGAATCTTAGCATGCGCCGCTTCCAAAGTAGATAGAGAAGAGTGAAGATTTTTCTCAGACTCTGCAAGAGTAAAGAAAGACATTAAAATTATAAAATGGAAAGTGGTATATAAAATTAGAAAAGAAAAATGATAGAAAAGGCAACAAATCTTATGACTACCTTCCTTCTCGCGAGATAAGATATTGAGTAAGGGCCAAGCAATTATTCCCCAAGTTTTCCATGGCATTATCAAAACCATCACCGACAAGACCTTTTAACCGCGAACGCAAACTCTTTTCGTTAGAAATCAATAACTTATTTTGCTTCGCAAGGGAAGAATGGGATTCTTTTAACTTGGTATAATCATCCTTGAGTTGGTTTGTTTTAACACTTAGATTTATTCTATTCTAATAAGCTTATCTCTTTCAAAGGGTAGTATCTTCAAGTTTATTTTTCAAGAGGCGATAGACTGTTCTTGCTCATTCAATGCTTTTTTACAAGCATCAAGTTGTTGCGAGGATATCGCCACCTTATCTAATAAAGCTCGCTTCTCTTGAGATAAAGTTCCATTTTCATCTGATAAGGTTTCCAACTCCAAATTAGATTTATTCAAAGAATATGAGAGACGCGACACTTCATTACTTAATAATTCTTGATTTTGAACTAAGCAGATGTTTTCTTGAGAAAGATTATTTATTTGATCCATAGAAAATGTATGGAGGTTATCTAAACGATTATATTGCTCCATCCAGGCGTCTCTTTCCGTTCGAGTTTCTTCCACAATAGATTCTAATTGATATATCTCCATCTTACGTTTCTGGTGCAAAACTTGAGAGGCGAACCAAGATTTTTTTTTTTTAAAAAAAAAAAAAAAAAAAAGGGGGGTGAGAGATACCTTTTAGTTCTTCATTTTTCTTGCGAAGGTTATCGCGATCCAGCAAAGTATTATGAAGACTATTCTTCAAAGTCTTAATTTCTTGTTCCAAGGATATTTGCGATATCGTATAGGAACCAAAATATTTACCCAAAGATTTGTAAACACTAGATCTGGTGGGATCAGTGGAGGCTTTCTTAACATCATTCATGGTATCTGATAAAATTCTAAAAGCTATATCCATCCCTTCCAAATTTTCTTTGGTAAGAGAGATAGATTTTGAGGAAGAAGGAATAGTAGAGGAAGAAGGAAAAGTTGAATCACCCATGGTTATAAGATCTCCGATTGGAGAAACTCGATCAATAGGTGGGGCGAGACAAAAGTAAAAGTGGGGAGAGGCACGTCCTGAATTTCATTCACGAAAATTCAGGATTGATTTATCCTGCGAAGATATTGTAGGGAAAGTAGAAAGTTTGAATCCCGAAAAGGAAACAAGTAGGAGTAGAGCGGAGAACATCGGTTTATTATGGCGAAACCTTTTGGGAGATCTATCATCATTCTTATCATCCTGCGAATAATAAATCAATTGAGAAACAGAGGCAACAAAATTGCTATTAAAGGAGTAAATATTTCTAAAATACCTTACTACTCGCAGGCTGTTTTTTTGGAAGCGAGAGACTTCTGTTGCGAAGAGGATTTTGGTTGCGAACCCGTAGGGATGTTAGGGTTCACCACGGTATACTTAGAACTGGATTTATTCTTGCTAAAACAAAAAATGGCGGAAGAAATATCAAAAGAAGAATAGAATCAAGATGAAGTAATTTCAATAAGGAAGATCAATCAAGAGAATAGTCAAAATCAATAAAATTAACGAACCTGGATGCCATGAAAACAATAGCAGAAAGACAGTAAAAAGAAGGTGATGAAGATGAACAGCAAGAAATAATTGCAGACGATGAGGAAGATAGAGAAGAAGAGAAAGAGTGCTTTTCACAGGAGATTTTCCTTTAAATAGAAGAAAAAAGAGTGACCGGATAACATTAAATATACCGGTAAAAAGAGTAATTTTAGACACGTGTAAACGGTTATCCCTAAATTCAAGGAATCAAATTGAAGTAGATTTCTGTGGGAAATTGAAGAGATTTTTTATACTATTTCATGAATACTTCATGCTTCGCATACTTCAAGAGATAGTACTTCTTGCTCACTTCGCAAAGCTTCGGAACTTCGCAAAAGAATAGAGGCAAGTACGTACTTTTCAAGTCCAAAGATTCTTTCACTCGTTCCTTCATCAACAAATGTCAAAGATCACCACAAGAACAAATTTTTCCTTAAAAATCGCTCTCCAAGCAATATTCAAGGAAAAAGAGGCAAGATGTAGGATCAGAATATCGCAACTCCAATACTTCGCGAGATTAATAAACGACTGCGTCGCGAAGGAGTCGCATGGAGGTAAATAAATGACGTAATAGATGACGACAATCAGAACATGAGGAAAGTGTGAAGACTTGGCGAGATTTAGGAGTGTCGCGAAGACAAGCGTTACATTTCGCGAGGATTCGCGAGTCGATTCCGAAAATAAAGGACAGCTTAGCTGTCATCCACTATGTAATACCCTATATAAAGGGTCGAGTAAGTCTGTTGTAGAGAGATCTCTTTTGAATTGTTAAGCAAGTCATTAAGAGAGAGAAAACAGAGAGTAATTGTAATTGCTTTGGTTTTGTTCTAATTGTATTTGTAAACATTTCAAGAAGATAATCAATCAAGTTCAAAGTTAATCATCTTTCTGTTGATGGGTGAAAACTACTCCTGCAGAATTTGGTAATTTGGGGTGTGGATGAGGAATGAATTTAAACCTTCAACAAATGCACTGCGCGGTGAGTACTTGTAGATTCGAGAGATCAATCTGTGCAAGTCCGGCCTAAACCAAGAAATGGCCGTTCCAGACTTGTTTCGGTCACAAAGTGAAGGAGATGGGGTTGATCTTAGGGAGGGAAGCGAAGAAGGTGTTGAGATTGTGAAGATGTTGGCTTGCTTATAACTTGTAACAAAAGGTGAGCAAGCTTACGGTTGATGCAAGCAGGCTGCTCGACGTTTGAATACGGTTTTTTGTATTAACACTTGGTTTCATCGACCGAACTTGTGTTGTTCTCCGTTATTCCTTTTGTTGTTGGAAATAGGGCGGAGACCCTATTTTATACAAGTCATTGAGCCTCATTCACGTTTCGTGGGAAGTGGAGGTAGTGGAATGATGGAGTAGTGGAGTTGTGTGTCGGTAACACACGACCAGTCTTGCCCACTTTTTCCAGTTCATCTCTAACCGTCCATGACCTCCTAACACGTTCTTGTGATGGCGCGTTGCACGCTGCACGCTGTAAACCGCCAGACCAATACCCCAGTAAGTATCCCCCAGTTTGTGACATGATTGATGTCTGGAATGTGGATCGTGGATCCACGAGAGATAGCATGTAATCGCTGAATTGAATAATCTGCGTTATTCGTAAAGTCGATACTTGTGAAGTATCGTGTGTATTTTATGCGTGCGCGCATTACGGTGTGGTAAAGTGATGGGTAATGACTCCTCACTAACCAAATAACTCCCGACCAGGTTGTATAACCAAGTCGGTGAAGTCGGACGGATGAGATGATGTTTGAGACACTCATCTCATGGCCGTTGATGAAATTAGGGTTTTAAAAGAGGTGCGCAAGCATCACTCTTGACTTGGTCGAAACCAAGCATGGGAAGGATTTTGTAGAGGACCGACCATACATGCGTGTTGACGGCATGATGGTGTACGCGTCCATGTCTCACCGTCTCATGAAGATGCAATCTAGGACACTCAATTTGACCGTCAAAGAGGAGTGGTTGAGATCGGTTTGCGGCAGAAATCCCTTGCCGCAAAGGAGTTGGAAACCGCATGACATCCCAAGTTTGGGCGTGCGTTCCAAGACGACCCATCTTGGTCGGTCTTGGTCGATCATACCAGCGTGTAGGTGGTAGGCTAGTGTTCACACCTATACCGATTATCCCATGAAAACGTGATCTAAGCCACTCAAATCATCCGGTGAAGTTGAGCGGTCGAGATCGATTTAGGATTTGGGAGATGTAACCGCGTGAGTTTGGTCGGGCGTTTTGGATTAGCCGGGCATGGTATGCCTTGGCCGACCGCAAGAGGAGGTAGATGGGCCCACGGTGGTCATGCTGGTATGACCGGCTTTGGTTAATCCAATCTGTGACCCTCCATTCGTACCGGAGAAGATGGACGCGCGTGATGACTTGAAACCCTAATTTTGGCTTTCAAAGCCGCGCGACCATGCTCTTTTGGGCGGACCAATTTGTTGTAACTAACCATGGTTGGCTTTGACCGATTGGTCAAGTGTGTGGGCGGTCACACGGTGATTGTGTCGACATGCTCCGGCCCTTTGAGTCTACATCTACACCCTCCATCTATGCCTGCGAAGATGGACGGTTGAGACCGTTTTGCGACACATGTAATATGCCGCAAACCCTAATTTAGGTTTTCCGTCCATAATGCTTGGTATGGACGGTTTCTTGGCAAGCGAAGGCCAATGGTCGACCATGCGGGTCGGCCGTGTGTATTCCATACCGCTGGGGTGATGGAATTGATCTCGTGGTCATCCAATCATGCTTGTGGAGTTGGATGATCACGATCGAATCATATTTGGCAAGCTAAGGCCGTGTGTATTCCATACCGCTTGGGGGTGATGGAATTGATCTGTGGTCATCCAATCATGCTTGTGGAGTTGGATGACTGCGATCGAATCATATCCCGGAGACCGATACGATCAAGTCCGGATGCTCAATCGGGCTAGTATAACACACCGAGAGGGGCTCAATCGGGCTAGTATAACACACCGAGAGGGCTCGGGCTAGTATAACACACCGAGAATCACTGTACGGGTATTTCGTACATGGTTTCATTATAGTGCTTGAGGTTCGTGTTACTCAGAAGAGTAATACTCGGTCGTCATGCCACACCGATAATGAGTACAGAAATACAAGGCTGATATGAAATTCACAGAAGGGATTGTTGCTACATGCTCCATCCTGGAGGAATTTCATGTATTCACGAATGGGATTGTTGCTACATGCTCCATTCTTGGTGAATTAAGTGAGGAGTATCCGTCACTTATAAACAGCTTTATCTTTTACAAGATGTCAGCGCATGATTTTTTGGTTACTTACAAATTTAACCTTAAACGAAAATCCACCATCAACATTAAGTCCCCTGCCTAGCATATAATGGTTACACTATTGTGTGGTAGGCATGAGATGGTGACATACGAAATGACCAAGCTAGAGTGAATACATATTTACTGGGATAGTTTCACATTGTCGCGTTTCCACGAACTGGTCGGTCTTGATTAAGGATGCGAAGGAAGCAGGACTTGATCCGGTGAGTCGCTTTGGTTCCTCTTGTACATGTATGAGCTCGGCCGCTCCTTCAGGTGTACTTCCTTAGTTATACACGGCCTTCCTCAGGTATATTTGATAAGCCTTGTTGATTGTTATCCCGAATTAGTAGCCTTCATAGGTGGTAAGTAGAGACTTCTCTTCCTTCGGGATTCTCAATCGACTTGTGAGATTATAAAGAATCATCTCAACGTGGTCGTTTATTCTATATCCCGGGTATCTCGTGTCTTTCTCCGATTTTCCGATTAGCCGATCGATAGTTTTGATGATCCTCTCTTTTTTTTTGTGTGTGCTCATAACCTCTTCTTCTCTGCAGATTATCATGGAAGCGGTAGACGCTCATTCTGTTGCTTCCCCAGAAAGAAGTTTTGAAGTTGACAAGCCTGAAAACCATGCGCATGGAGAAGTGATGGCTAAGATCGATCTTCCTCTTCGTGAAGTCGGATGTGCTATACGGGATGTCTATCTCCCACCTTCGTATTGTCGAGGACGTATCCTGTGCACTTTCACCGCAATTGACATGGAGGAGCGGCGGAGGCGCGAGGAAACGCTGCACACACTAGTAAGCGCAAGGGCGAGAGATTTGCAAACATGGTTGAAGAGGCGGAGAGTTGAACATGAACGACCCCGAATGAAGGCAAGTGTGGTTACCCTGTTCAGGACGGCGTGATAATCCTTGATTCTCGATACGAGACGAACCGAACATTCGAAGGCAATTTGCGTGGCCCCCGGTGTTGCTATGCCCTTTGATGCTCCCGCTCAAGATGTTGGGATGGAGTGCACTGCTGTCGCTGCGGCGGGGATGCCCGGCGTGGGTTGAGGAAGATCCGGAGGGAGGTGCATCGACGGTGACGGAGCCGACGGTGATGTGGGCGAGACCGACCCTCTTGATGATTGAAATTTCTTTTGTTTTGTTTTTCTTTCCAAGTATATTCTCGCATGCTCGAACATCTTCCTTGTACTCGGTGGCGGTTTGAGTTCAAGGTTTTTCTTTGATTATTTGAATAAAGCTTTCCTTTACAATCCTTTGCCAAGATCAGAATCGGTTCCTTCTCAAAGCGCAAGGGTGCGCCTTCATACATAATTCTTAGTGATAAAAGAAGTTATACTGTAATGTAATATCCACAGACCTGTGATGCAATATCTTCCTGGTTTTGCTGGGCAGATGGCTCAAATCATTTTCCGCACATGTTCTATTTCCTTCTTCCCGTGAGATGTTTGCTTAGGGTTTCTTTTCTTGCTCCAGTGGACTGATTTAAGCTGACTCAGGGGTTGGTGTTTTTAGGAGTAAAGAGGTTCTCAGATGAAAATAATGCTTCAATTGAAAATTGAAAATTGAAATCCTAGCTATGAATGCAAGTATTGCAATCATTTTCTGGAGGGATTACAAATATGACATGAAATTATAAAAGGAAACACGCTGGAAAATATAGCACAGCGTTTTAAGGTGTGTAGGATGCTGGAAAGTGGTAGCACAGTATCTTAAGTTCGGTAAGGTTTGAGCCATCGTGAGTGAACTGTTATGCCCTCCAGGTTATCGGCGTTGATGAGCTTGCGGTAGCCACCTAGGATAACATCTCGCTACTGTGTACGGTTCATCTTCTCTTTTGGTGGGTGAGTCGGGTGAGTCGTAGAGTGGTCATCTTCACCGTCATGTTTCCAACATTGAATGTAGTCGCCTTCGTCACTAGGTCTCCAATTCCGAATGGGTTTGAGCGTGCGACACTTGGACCTTGGCCTTGTTGTCTTTGACCAAGACAGCTTCTATGCTCCCGATAAAACGTTTGAAAGGGGCGGCTTCCCATTCACATCTCCTAGCCGGGGTTGGTTTGTCGGTTGGAGCCAGTCCCCGGACTTGTCGAATGAGGGGCGGTAGTTTGCAAGGAGGGTTGTGTGATGAGACTTACTTGAGACCGGAACCTTTCGGTGTATGCCGGCTGTGCTCTTTCCCGAGAAGTTGTGTCATATTGGCAAGTTGTTGGTGCGGCGGCGACAGTCATCGTAGTCCAAATGGGCGTGTTGGAGACTCTTTCGTATCGAAACCGTGAGAGACAGACTTCCAAGTATGGCTTTGTTGTCATGCGTCCAAGAGCGCCCTAGGATCATGTCGTAGTTGGGATGATCTTTGACTACATAGAACTTTGCTCGTGTTGAGGCATCTCCCAATTTGACTTCAAGGTCGATGTATCCATACGCATCTCTAAGCTCTCCTCCCGAATCTTTGACCACGGTTGGGTGGCGAGTAGCCTCCCGCTTCGAAATCTTTGCCGCTCTCAAGGTCTTGACAGAATGATGTTAAATTCTGAAGCCGTATCGATCAACGCGTTATCAAACTCAACGCCTCTCAAACGAGTGACGGTTAGGAGTCCCCGATTCCTTTTGCTCGCATCTTTCAGAAAGACCGAGGTTCTTGGACCCGGTTCGGGATACGACGCCGCCCGACACAACGTGGTTGAGGGACGCAAATATGTCTTGACGCTGCCCCTTGAGAAATATAAGATTTCACACATGTGCTCCATCATAGATTGCACGGTCTTGCGAACAGAGTCCCCGTAAATCATGCGATTCCCCGATAGGTAGAGGATCTCTATGAACACCTTCGTTTCCAAGCCGGAGTTCCCCGGTCTCTACCTTTTCCCCGAATATTTGTTTCAACTCGTTGCAATCTTTGGTTGGATGATGGACGAACCTGTGGTAGCAACAGTATCCGGGATCTGCTATCTCTTCCTCGGTCGGAGGACGCCTGATAGGGGGTAGTTTTACGGCATCATCTTGGATCCACGCTTCCAAGAGCTCTATCACTTCATTCATGGGAAAAGGAAAACCCGTGTCTTTGGCGTTTTGTGCAGGAGTTTTGTCTATTCCTTTTCGAGACGAAGTCTTGTGTGCCGAGGATGTTCGCTTGGTTTGTTGTTCCGTTATCGAAGCTTTCCTCTTTTCTCCTCCGCTTACCACACTCACAGAAGGGCCAGTGTTGTATTGTTTGTTTGTGAGACGCCTTTGCTTCCTCGACTTTCACGCAAATCTTCACTTCGAACAACTCTGGTTCTTTCTAGTAGTCTTGGTGCGATTGTTGCTTGAACGTTTTGCGACCTTCGTGGAGTTCGTAGAATATTTGAAAGCCCAGATTCTCTAACAGAGCGCGATATATGGGTATCATCCCATTGATGCATGATTCCACCAATTGCCGTTCGGTAACATTCGGGTCGTGACAGTCCAGTGCTTGGGTTCTGAATCTTTTAACGAAGTCGTTGGGATGTTCATTGTTCCGCTGGAGAATTCTTCCCAGGTCTGAAAACGTGATTTGTTCAGACACGAAGAAATACTTCCCGTAGAAAGCACTGACCATCTCGCTCCAATTGGATATCTTTGTTAGGCGCAATGTTGTTGTACCGTGTATGCCCTCCCGTGAGTGATTTTGAGAATTCTTTTAGGCGTAAAACATGATTGTATTCATGTTCCCCAAGGCTTCCAAGAATCGAGAAATGTGTTCACGAGCATTACCATCTCTGCCGTCGTAGAGGAGAACGGGGAGAGGTGTAACCACTTGGTAGAGGATTCCGTTGCACATCTTGAGGGTACGGCGGCTGATGTTGGTGTACGTCCGTTCGGTCCCCTTTTCCTCGATTTTGGAGAAGTCGCTCTAGATCTTAACGCGTAATGAAGTTGGAAGACTGGCCTCTCTCCCCTTGGCGCTCAGGAGCAACACGAGTTTCTTCATTCATGTGAGTCCGAGTGGAAACACCTTCTCCGGGTGTATTGAATGCATCTCTCGCCGACTCCAAGGGTTGCCGTGAATCTTGCGGCAATCGTTCAGTCAAAGTTTTAAGGAAAGTGAGTACCTCTTTCTGAGTTGCGGCCATATCTGTTTGAGTTTTAGCAAGAATTTCTGTTTCTCCATCAAGTCTGCAATGGTACTAGACGGCGGCCTTCCTCTTGTGTCTCCGGCTCCTCGTCTGGTGGAGGAGTGAAAGTTGTTGCTCTGGTAACCACTGGAGGCGTTACGCTCGAAGAGATGCCAGGATTTGCGGCTGCTCTGCTCGGTGATGGGAGGAGTTATTCCTACTGGGATATCTGCTGTTACGTTGGTGCTGGTGGTAGAAGTGACGGCTCCACGAGATGTGTTGACCACGGTAGCTCCACTGACAGGTACTTCAACACCAGGATTGTTATCCACAACGGCTCCATCGTAAATTGATTGCTTGACCCAGACCTTAATTCCACCATAATGATTTTTTGATTGAATCGATTCTAAGATCTACCCTTTTGAGATTGATGAAATTGAATTGAATTTCAAGAAATTGACTTTACAACCGAGAGATTAATCTCCCACCGTGGTCGCCAATTGTTGATGGGTGAAAACTACTCTACTTGAGAATTTGGTAATTTGGGGTGTGGATGAGGAATGAATTTAAACCTTCAACAAATGCATTTACATGCTGTGAGTACTTGTAGATTCGAGAGATCAATCTGTGCAAGTCCGGCCTAAACCAAGAAATGGCCGTTCCAGACTTGTTTCGGTCACAAAGTGAAGGAGATGGGGTTGATCTTAGGGAGGGAAGCGAAGAAGGTGTTGAGATTGTGAAGATGTTGGCTTGCTTATGACTTGTAACAGAAAGGTGAGCAAGCTTACGGTTGATGCAAGCAGGCTCTGACTGTTTGAATACGGTTTTTGTATTAACACTTGGTTTCTGTCGACTGAACTTGTGTTGTTCTCCGTTATTCCTTTTGTTGTTGGAAATAGGGCGGAGACCCTATTTTATACAAGTCATTGAGCCTCATTCACGTTTCTCGTGGGAAGTGGAGGTAGTGGAATGATGGAGTAGTGGAGTTGTGTGTCGGTAACACACGACCAGTCTTGCCCACTTTTTCCAGTTCATCTCTAACCGTCCATGACCTCCTAACACGTTCTTGTGATGGCGCGTTGCACGCTGCACGCTGTAAACCACCGCACCAATACCCCGATAAGTATCCCCGCCTTGTGACATGATTGATGTCCTGGAATGTGGATCGTGGATCCACGAGAGATAGCATGTAATGCTGAATTGAATAACTGCGTTATTCGTAAAGTCGATACTTGTGAAGTATCGTGTGTATTTTATGCGAGTACTTGCATTACGGTGTGGTAAAGTGATGGGTAATGACTCCTCACTAACCAAATAACTCCCGACCGTGGTTGTATAACCAAGTCGGTGAAGTCGGACGGATGAGATGATGTTTGAGACACTCATCTGCGACCGTTGATGATATTAGGGTTTTAAAAGAGGTGCGCAAGCATCACTCTTCAGCTTGGTCGAAACCAAGCATGGGAAGGATTTTGTAGAGGACCGACCATACATGCGTGTTGACGGCATGATGGTGTACGCGTCCATGTCTCACCGTCTCATGAAGATGCAATCTAGGCCACTCAATTTGACCGTCAAAGAGGAGTGGTTGAGATCGGTTTGCGGCAAAATCCCTTGCCGCAAAGGAGTTGGAAACCGCATGACATCCCAAGTTTGGGCGTGCGTTCCAAGACGACCCATCTTGGTCGGTCTTGGTCGATCATACCAGCGTGTAGGTGGTAGGCTAGTGTTCACACCTATACCTGATTATCCCATGAAAACGTGATCTAAGCCACTCAAATCATCCGGTGAAGTTGAGCGGTCGAGATCAGTTAGGATTTGGGAGATGTAACCGCGTGAGTTTGGTCGGGCGTTTTGGATTAGCCGGGCATGGTATGCCTTGGCCGACCGCAAGAGGAGGTAGATGGGCCCACGGTGGTCATGCTGGTATGACCGGCTTTGGTTAATCCAATCTGTGACCCTCCATTCGTACCGGAGAAGATGGACGCGCGTGATGACTTGAAACCCTAATTTTGGCTTTCAAAGCCGCGCGACCATGCTCTTTTGGGCGGACGAATTTGTTGTAACCAACCATGGTTGGCTTTGACCGATTGGTCAAGTGTGTAGGCGGTCACACGGTGATTGTGTCGACATGCTCCGGGCCCTTTGAGTCTACATCTACACCCTCCATCTATGCTGCGAAGATGGACGGTTGAGACCGTTTTGCGACACATGTAATATGCCGCAAACCCTAATTTAGGGTTTTCCGTCCATAATGCTTGGTATGGACGGTTTCTTGGCAAGCGAAGGCCAATGGTCGACCATGCGGGTCGGCCGTGTGTATTCCATACCGCTTGGGGGTGATGGAATTGATCTCGTGGTCATCCAATCATGCTTGTGGAGTTGGATGACTGCGATCGAATCATATCTGGCAAGCTAAGGCCGTGTGTATTTCATACCTGCTTGGGGGTGATGGAATTGATCTGTGGTCATCCAATCATGCTTGTGGAGTTGGATGACTGCGATCGAATCATATCCGAGACCGATACTGATCCAAGTCCTGGATGCTCAATCGGGCTAGTATAACACACCGAGAGGGGCTCAATCGGGCTAGTATAACACACCGAGAGGGCTCGGGCTAGTATAACACACCGAGAATCGGCACATGCGGGTATTTCGTACATGGTTTCATTATAGTGCTTGGAGGTTCGTGTTACTCTGTAAGAGTAATACTCAGTCGTCATGCCACACTGATAATGAGTACAGGAAATACAAGGCTGATATGAAATTCACAGGAAGGGATTGTTGCTACATGCTCCATCCTGGAGGAATTTCATGTATTCACAGAATGGGATTGTTGCTACATGCTCCATTCTTGGTGAATTAAGTGAGGAGTATCCGTCACTTATAAACGGCTTTATCTTTTACAAGATGTCAGCGCATGATTTTTTGGTTACTTACAAATTTAACCTTAAACAAAAATCCACCATCAACACTTTCAAATAGTTATTCACGTTAAATCTAATGAGGGGTGTAGTGTGGGAAATCCTGCAACTACACTCATGACCTATTTTCAGCAATTCGTCGACCAATGAGCAATTGATAAAAAATTAGGGTTTTCGAACAAACGCTCAACAAATCATTATTTTGAGCAAGTTCAAAAACTAAATAAATTTATGTTGATCCATCAAGAAACACGCGGATTAATTGTATAATATTCAGTAATCTACCAATATTTTAATTAATATTTTATTAGGTCACGTCACCAATAAATAAATAATTCGTCGAGTCGAGCAATACTTGCTCAATTGCTCGAATATTGATCCAACTATCAATATTCAGTAATTCATCGAATTGAGCAATACTTGCTCAGTTGCTCGAATATTGATTCATCATCAATATTCAGTAATTTATCAGTAATTCGTCGAATCGAGTAATACTTGCTCAATTGCTCGAATATTGATCCAACTATCAATATTCAGTAATTCATCGAATTGAGCAATACTTGCTCAGTTGCTCGAATATTGATTTATCATCAATATTCAGTAATTTATCAGTAATTCGTCGAATCGAGCAATACTTGCTCAATTGCTCGAATATTGATCCAACTATCAATATTCAGTAATTCGTCGAATTGGGCAATACTTCCTCAATCACCCAACTATCAATATTCATTAATTCGTTGACTTGAGCAATACTTGCTCAGATGCTCGAATTTACAATAATTGCACACAAGCAATATCAACATAAGAATTAACATGTTCAAATCCATGAATCACTGAGCATTCGCCAATCATGTTCAATTCAACAGAACTTAGATTCACTATCTAAACAGTCAACAACTGACTAATAAAATACACGTATGTCATGCAGACTCCACGATTCGTGAGACTTCAATCACGTCACATGGGGGATATCAATTAGGGTTTTGGTCTGACGGCCTACGGCACGTGGATTCATCCACGATGAGAATGTGAGTAAGTCGTGCAACGGTTTAAGAAGTTAGCAAAGTAGTGGGTGGACGGTTAACCAAGTCTCCGCACGACCTGGAACTGGTTTCACTACTTTCTTCCACTTTCCCACTATTTCACTCAAGAAACCGTCACACTTACAGGGATCAGTGGTTCATTATTCTTGCAATATAAATAAGTCCAAATCGAGGACAACAGGGATAATCATCATCATTCGTCAACAACTCGATTAAAACTTATTCAAAGAACTCAACTTTAGCAATTCATCAATTTGCAAAAACCTTCAACACATCCGCAATCCTTGATCATCATTGATCCCACACAATTCTCAGCTTCCCTCCTACAGATCATCCCATCTCCCTCTTTGTAACCGAATTGACTCTGGAACGTCCATTGACTTGGTTTAGGCCGGAGTCCTACAGATTGATCTCTCGAATCTAAGCACTCCCTTTGCAGTGCATCTGTGTGAGGTTCAGCAGTTTGCTCGGTTGAGGAGTCTCTTCCACACGCTCGATTCTTCACTTCCCTAAAAAACCAGCAAACCGTTTTTCCCCATCCACAAGTTTGTATCAAAAATTGTGTGACAAACACTGGATAACTGCGAATCCACCTTTGTCTAAAAAAAATGTTCATGTTTATTATGATTTTCCAAAATTAGGCTTTATTGGAAATTTTCGAATTTTAATAAACCTTCCAGCATGAAAAGTTCGGACAAAGGAAATAAAATATATATTGTATATATTTTCGAAATTTCCCTAATATTTTCGGTCCGAGTATTGTCCCTTCTTAAGAGATACAATCTCTTGCATGTATTATGAAACCCTGATCAATTCTTATTTAAATACCTAGCATGCCTCCAATAACTCGCAGTATTACAAAGGTCAATAAGGAGGAAGCTCAAAAGGTTAAGGATTGTCAAGGAGTCAATACAGAAAGGAAGAAGAAAATCATATCAAGAATCATGTCTGATTATGATTCTGATAGTTCTACTGGATCTCAAGATGAGTCATGTATGCTGGCTTACAACCTTCAAGATCCAACAAAGACCAAGTGGATACGTTCTGATAGTATGATTGACTATATCCAAGGCTTTGAAGAACTAAGAACCAACCTCATAATGACGATCCGTCATCAAGATTGGCTCAAGGATATAATTGATGAAACAAAAGCTGATCTTGCGGGTATGAAGGTTCAAGTTGAAAAACTTGAGAAACAGGAAGTGGTTGCAGACAAGTCCCTGGAGACATGCTTCAAGAGTTTGAACACTGAAGAAACTTCAGTGAACAATAAGAGAACCACTAGAGATTAAGTTATATGCTGTAATACTTAATCCAAACAAAGTACATCAATGTTTGATTTCTTTCAATTATTTTGTAAGATCTATTGATGAATAAAACTATCTATTTATGAATAAAATTATTATTTTATAATTTTTCCTGTGATAGTTTTTCGATTACATAGCATGTGCTTGAATGCTTTATATTATTGCTATGTGTATGGGATATTTGATTTCGGTTTTCATAACCTTGATATTCGATCTCATATGATGTGTGTACCCTTATGGTTTGTGTGGCTTTTTGATTTAGCGGGATTAAGTTCTAGCCCATGTTGGTAGGCTTTATCAAAGGATCATAAGGTGTTCCGATTGAAACTCATATGTGAAAAAGTCACAATATGTTGAATCGATTTGTGTTAAACATAAAAGCATATGTGTTTCGGGTTTTCAACTTTTGCTTTTTGAATTAGTTAAAACCGATTCAACCGTTCTCTGGTAAAGGTTGCTGCTGTTGTTGTTCTTTTGTTCTTGCGAGAGGATGACAACACAACGATATTCCTCCCCAGAAAGATGCGAATAAGTGGAGAAGAGGATGCGAAATCTGAGGTAACGAATTTGTTAGTTAATCGTTTTCCTGTTTAAGAAAAGCATGAGTTTATTGCATATATTTTGTTTTTTCTTAACAAAATAAAATTCGGTAAAATTGATGTTTATTCCATTATGTGTATATGGATGGATGTGTGTGTGTGTGATTCAATTGTTTCTGGTTAAGAAACACTGGTTTGATATCTTCCTTTATTGTTTGGTATCAATTTTTTTAGACTTAACGAAATTTCGGTGCAATTGCAGTGCTTTAATGTCTATGTTTGTTTCAATTGCTTCCGGTTAAGAAAAATAATTGTGCAAGTCAATTTATTTGGTTTGTATATATTTATTATGGCTTAACAAAATACGGGATCATTTGTTTAGTCCAATTCGATTTTGGATAAGAGAAACTAAGTTAATTATGATCTTACTTAGACTTATCAAAGTAAAGGATTCGGTTATTCAAGTCTAATCAAATGCTTTGACAAAAAATATTAGTTAACTAACCTAGTATTTGTCTTGTCTAAAGTGAAAGGTCTAAGTTATTGTCTGAATAATTAGTGCCTGATGAGAAAAATAAAGTTAATTCTGATATTTATTTTGGTCTTATCGAAACAAGCGATTGTACTTGTGCAATCGGTTTAGCAAGGGAACTAAGTTTTCTTAGTCAATTTGTTAAACTATTAGGGAAAATTGCTTCGGGCAATTGTTTCCTTGATAACATATTAAAACCAAATTACTTGTAGTTTAGGTTTTGATATTGGTTATCTAAAGTGGTATGTGAAACCCTCGTGCTTAACTCTTATAGGGTGTACAATTCTTTTAGATTGTAAGACCTTTGTCATTTTGTGACAAAAAGTGGGAGAAATATATGGAGTAAACAAGTGATTTGTAATCACTTAGGAAAGGACAATTGTGCTTAAACGTTATATCTAACGAAAGAGTAAAGCATTGACTAAGGGGGAGAAACATATTATATGACGATTGTAGTTATTTGGACTACAAAGGGAAATAAGAAAGATGTGCGGATTGAAAATCTACTTATCTCACCTTTAGGGGGAGTATTAGCTTTGTTATTTAAATGTCAATGACGACATTTATGGATTGAATATATGCAGGGTATTGTGCTGTTGAAACTTGGAATTAAGCGTATGTATAATGAATTTTTGTAATTTGTTTATCCATATGATTGTAAGAGTTTTGTCACTAAAATTGACAAAGGGGGAGATTGTTAGAGCATAGCTCGGTTGAATCCACCAAGCGTTGGTATATCAAGTTTGGTTGTCATATTTTAGTGAATCAAAACTCAATTAAAGAGTCGTTTGATTATGTGCTTGAGACAACTTCGTATAGGTTAGGCTAGAAATATTAGGATAATGAGACATACAAGTATTACTCGAAGACTTGAAGAATGTGAAGAAGTAACAAGCTACATCGACGACATCATCCTTCCTCTTGAGGTTAGTAATATTTTGACTTGAACTGTTTCATTCCCAACGTATCTTTCAAGACGTGCTATATTGAAAACATAATTGCGAAGCTGTGAATGATTATACTCTAGTAGACATAGTGTTAAGGAATTAGAATACGAAGTATAAAGCTTATCTTTTGAACTTCGTATATAAGACATCGACATAATCATATGAATGCTATTGTGATTCTGTGTATGGGTATGGGTGAAGATTTCGTCCTAGGAAACAATGTTTACATTCGTTTAAAGGAAGTACATTCATGAACTTGTTTTGTGAATCGAAAGGGAAATCTCTAGGCTTATTGGTATTTTTATTCATTGCATATCTTTGGATTACCAATATGTGTGAGTTAGTAGAACCGATCATAACTTGTTATGTATCTTGGTAAAACTAGTCACAATGCCTGACTTATGTATTAGTATGACTTTTATTAGTGTAACCGATCCTAAGTAATCACCTAAGAGGGTATGATCGATATTTGTAATTGGTGTGACCGATCCTAGTAATTGGTGTAACCGATCCTAGTAATTGGTGTGACCGATCACAAAAGAATGTGTAATCGATCCTTGTAATTGGTGTAACCGGTCCTGGTAATTGGTGTAACCGATCCTGGTAACTGGTGTGACCGATCACAAGTAATACCATGAGAATATGGTAACCGGTCCTGGTAATTGACGTGACCAATTTGGTAACTAATGTAACCGGTACCAGTAACCATATTAAGGTAGAACTGATCCTTGTGTTTGGTATAACTGTAAACCCATGATTAGTGTGTTGATTTGATCAATCACATAGTTCTTGGAAATCAGATGAACCAGTTCTAAACTTGTTTGGAAGTGTGGTATAATCGGTTCCAAGATTGTAAATATGAAAAAGGATTTACAAAGAAATAAGATGTCGACATACTTTGAACATGTTCAGTAACTCTTATCTTTTATTGTTCAAAGATATTCCTTAATAACTCAAGGAGATCCCGGACCGAAATAAGTTGAGAATCTTTTAATTAAGGTTGTTAATTTTATATGCTTTTAATTACCAGCAATTAAAATGCATATCTCTGGAAAATAAAAATTGGTAATGTGCATTTACTAATTAGAGATTTTCTAGTAGGATTTCGGTTAATATTGGACAGAGCATTTATAGGAATTATGAAAACCGAATTTGGAAATATATTGCATATCTTGAGAATATTTTCGGTTTTGGAAATTCCTTGGTGTCCAAACTTCCTTGGTCTATAAATACCCAAGTTTTCATTTCGAGCAAACCATCCTAAGAGCCAGCAAAACTACCTTGTTGTGTTGTTACTGGTGGAGCCGTCTATTCGTAGAGGAAAGTACCCTAATTAGGCGAAATCTCTTACGACCGCTCGTTTAAAGACTTCTGTGGGATCAAGAAGCTCTACGAGTACCGTTGGTGGGAAACTAGATAATTGCAGTATTATTAGTTTTCGATTTGATTTGATTGACTAACGATTGTTGAAATTTGATTGCACCTAGTTTGTTTATTCTTGAGAATCTTCTCTTCTGATATAAGATTCACTCAAACTAGATCGAAGTGTCGACGGGATCTTTAGAATTGTTTGTAGATCTAAAGACGTCTTGTGATAATCCATTGTTAACAGACTCCGTTCTGTGCGTGATTGATCACAAGAGATTCAAGTTATGGTGTGCAGGTGTTTATTGAAGATTTAAGAAGATTTGAAGACGAAGAAGATTTCTGATTTGGGTTCATAATCTTTGGTGTGCACAAAACTTGATCGGCTGGGATCCAACTATAATCGGCTTATCTTTGATAGATTTGAATTATTAGTTGCGTAGATCGGCATTAGTATTTAGTATCTTGGTAAATCCTATTATTGATTGCATAATATAAACTCTGCTACTTTGGTAGTTGTTGGATAGATTGATCTAAACCCGACAAAGGAGTTTATTAGATTAAACAGAAGAACCTTTTTCTAACTCATATCACTGAGATTGAAAAGAGTTGTTACCGACAGATTTGTTGTTCCTTTACTGTTTGGAATACGAACTAAAGGAATTGTTCCAGTGCGTGCACTTATTGAATGTCGGAAGCGCAGGGATACTGAAGAAACTAGGTGAACTAAATTTTTAGTTTCTTGGTCTCAACTATACGAAGTTTGTTTGATTTTGTATAACAGCTTAATTCTGAGAGTACTCAATTCTGGACTAGGTCCCGGTGTTTTCCTGCATTTGCGGTTTCCTCGTTAACAAAATCTTGCTGTGTCATTTACTTTTGTTTTCCGTAATTATAATTGTTGTTATTATAATTTAAAGTAAATTACACGAACGTTAACTCCGTATTACTTGATAGTGATCCTATAGAGTTTGGTTAAGTCCGAACCTATTATCAAGTAATCATACTTTGATTGTTGTATTGTCTCGATCTCGTATCCATAGACGATCACACAAAGTGTGAATACCGATTCGTTGTATTGTCTCGACTCAGTCCATAGACAATCACTTTCGGTAAGAGGACTTATAGGTGGAAAAGTTTAAGATTGTGGTATATTTGGGTACCCTCGTCTTTTCAGCAGCGCTTGCGAGTTCGCTCGAGCAGTGCTCTAACAATCTCCCCCTTTGTCAATTTTAGTGACAAAACTATCAATACATATGGATTACAAAATAAATATACTTTGTAGCTTCTCATCCAATGCTTGATTTCCTTGGTTCTTCAACATTACTCGAAATCTTCGTCACTTCCAAGTACTCCAGTGATTCTAAACGTGTTCAACTCAGCATCATAGTTGTTGAAGATCCGTAGCTATAAAAATATATAAAAACAAGATGTTTTCGTATTGTTATACAATGTCATAGTATTATTACATAGCATCTAAGTCCAATTGTACCAAAACTTTGACAACAATACTATGGTGATATGCATCACCCCCCCTTAGTCAATACTTCATCTCACAATGAAAACCACTCCCCCTTACATAATGATCTGTAAACCATATGTATTTATAGTGTGAACTTCACAATAATTCTCCCCTTTTTGTCAATATAAATTGGCAATGGTATGAAAACTAGCGGGATCATAATGAAATTCTCATAGAGATACTTCATGACTAAAAGAGAAGATATCAACTTTGTTTCGATGATTTCACATAGTCAAAACTTAGTGTACTCATCAAGTAGTTTATAAAGATACATGATAACTCCTATAATATTCCACAGCCGCACTCCCCACAAAGATTTGGCAATTAAGCACAAGTTTAATTAAGAACTCTCCCCCATAAAATGTCATTCCTGAAAGAACAACAAGGGCGACCTTACTTTTACAAGAAAAGAAGGATTTCTTTTGGACATTAACAAATTACATGAAACATGAATTTGTATCCAGAAAACTCAATTAAATTAACCACAAGAGAACCCATGATTAATTTAATCGAAAATGCTCAATATAAGAAGTGGGAATGTTATTTATGCCCCTACTATCCATGGGTCATGCACAAATACCCTTTTGAATCTTTACAAACACCCTTGATGGCATAATTGAAATTTTCTTTAAAAACCTAATAACCATAATCCCTCTTTTAGCCTTTCTTCCTTCGTTCTTCTTTATTTCTAATAACAGAAGAAAAAAAAAACTCATCACTCCCACCGCCATCATCTCCGTCGCCCCTACCATTACCAAGATCTATCACCGCCACCACAACTAGCACCACCACCTCCGTTAGCTCCGCCACTAGTATCAGCAGATTTTCCATGATTTGTGTTCGACTTCAAAACAGTTTCAGAGATCGATTTGATTTTTTTATTTTCGATTCAGTAATTTCAAGTTGAGATGCATATTTTGGTTGGGTTTTTAGTTAAAGATTCGGATTCGATGGTTTGAGCTCGACATTTGTTGATTCTGAAACTGGTAAGGTTCAATTTGAGCTCGAGATTTGTTGATTTATCTAAATTAGTTTCTGGTGGTGGTGGTTAAATCAGTGAAGCTAGGGTTAGGGGTTTGAAGCTACTGATGGTGTTATTGGTACATTAATTTTCAGTACATACTGGTGGTTGTGTTTGATCCGAATTTGTGGTGCAATGGTATGAAGTCAGGGATTGAGTTGAATGAAGTGAGGGGGTGAGTTGAAGCATAAATGACATAGCTATATGGGAGTCTGTTGAAATCGGGGTTTGATGGAGGTTGGAGAGATGATTCAGATTGTGAGAAGGGTTTAGAAAGAATCAAAGAAGGAAATACATCCGTTGGTGGATGAATTGGTTTGAGATTTAGAAGATGGCGAGCTGCTGCTGATGGGAAGTGAAAGGCATGAATTTGATTGTGGATCTGTTGATGACTGTGAATGCAAGAGAAGCATGAGAGGGTGGTAGAAATTTAATGACTGGTAGATTTATGTTAGGGTTTGATATTTCGCTTGAGCTGAAGTTGATTTGCTGCTAATGATTTCAGAGTTGTAAGAAAACTGGAGTTAAGAGTTGAAACTGTTATGATTGAATTTGTTGAAGATATGGGTTATTGTGGAATTGATAGTGTTTGAAGTGCAGTTCCTGTTATTGGTTAGTCTGAAATGGAGAGGGTTTACTAGTGCCATCTCAAATTCAGGTTCCTATGAACGATTACAGTATAGATAGTGGGATGGTGTTGTTGTTGTTGAAGTGATGAATGAAACTGAATTGCAGGTAAGGGCATGGAAGTGATTGCAGCTGTTGTCTCATGTTGCAAGTGTGTGAAAATGCTTGTGGTCATGAAGATGTTGCAGGTAGAGTTGCAGTAGCAGAGATGGAGGATATAGTGTTGTCTGGTGGTGGTTTGAATTGTTGGTTGAGCACTGATGGTGTGGCGAATATGTGAGCTAGTTGGTGGATTTGAGAAAGGCAGCTACAGAGAATGGTGCTTTATGAGGAGTTTGTATTTGTGCTTCAAGTTGTTGCTGGCTGGAGCTGAAATGAAATGCAACGACAATGGCTCGAGGCAACCTTGTTGCAGTTATTCTGATGATGCTTTTAATGGGTGTGAAGGGTTATCTTGCAAAGATGCATTTGAGAGAATGGAATGTGGAATGAAGTCTTTGTGACAGAAAGTGATTATAGTGATGAGTGTTTGGTGCAATGATGGAATGCGTGCTACTTGATGGGTTTATTGAGGTTACGATTGCAAATGCAGATTAGGAGATGTGGTTGATGGCCTTGCATTGGTGATGTTGATGTTAAGAGGATGAGAAGATGATATTGCAGGTTTGTTGAGCTAGATTTTGGGGACAATTTGATTCCAGATTTGAGGCAACTTGAGTTAGTTGCTTCCATATGTGGAGACAACTTGACCAAGTTGCTTTTACTTTTGGAGGTAACTTGAGCTAGTTGATTCCAGATTGGAGGCAACTTGAGCTAGTTGATTCCAGTTCGGAGGCAACTTGGTTATGTTTTTGGGTCCATTTATTCATCTGAAATTATCTTATACATATATCTTAGAGTATTTGTGGTGTAATGGTAACACAATGTTGTGTTGAGTTGCTGATAATGGTTGTGCTGCTGGTGCTCATGCTTTAAAGTCAAGAGAGTAGATGAATGCTTAGGAAGTTGAGAAGGAACTCAATATGAATCCAGGCATTGAAAGCAGAACAAGAAGTTGTTACTACTTGTGTGTTGCTGATGGTGTTTGAGTAGGGGCATGGAAGTGACTGCAGCTATTGGCTCATGTTGCAAGTGTGCATAGACGGTTGTGGTCATGAAGCTGTTACAGGTAGAGTTGCGGAAGAAGAAGAATAAAGCGAGAGATGGAGGGTGTGGTGTTGTATGGTGGTTGTTTGAATTGTTGGTTGAACACTGTTGGTGTGGCGAACCTGTGGTGCAATGGTAGCACAACTGACTATATGTCAGAAGATGTGTGTTCGATTCACACTAGGTTCACTTATTTTTGTATATATATATTTTTTTTTAGAGACAACTTGTGCAAGTTGCCTCCATGTATGGAGACAACTTAGGCTAGTTGCTTTCACTTTTTGAAGACAACTTTGTGCTAGTTGCCTTTATTGTTGAAGACAACTTGAGCTAGTTTCCTCCGATATGGACACAACTTCAGCAAGTTGACTCCACACGGTGGTGATGGTTGGCGGCGGCGATGGTGGTTGACGGCGGTGATGGTTGGCGGCGGCGGTGGGTGTCGGTTGTTGGCGGTGGCGGTGGTAGTGGACAGTGGTGGTGTTCATTAGCGGCGGCGGTGGTTGGTGGTGGTGGTGGACAGTGGTGGTGGTTGGCGGTGGTGGTGGTCGGTGGTGGTGGTGGTCGGTGGTGGTGGTGGTCGGTGGTGGTGGTGGTGGTGGTGGTCGTCGGTGGTGGTGGTTAGTTGTGGTGGTCATCGGTGGTGGTGGTTGGTGGTGGTGGTGGTCGTCGGTGGTGGTGGTAGGCGGTGGACAGTGGTGGTGGTTGGCGGTGGACAGTGGTGTGGGCATTAGAAATATATTTTTTTATTTTTTTATTTTTTTTGAATAGTGGTGGTGGTGGTTTTGTATATTCACTATATAAAAGAGGGTATTTTAGTAATGTATTAGGCTTAGGGGTATTTGTAAAGTTCATAAGGGTATTTTTGCAAAGGGTCTCCTAGTAGGGGTATATAGATAATATTCCCATATAAGAAAACTTACGGAGCCGCACAATACTTTCACATAGAAGTGGATCAGGAATAGATCAATACTGCTAAATATACAAAGATTCATTCATTCTATTATCATCAATATTTGCATAATGATACCATAGACTTAATCTTTGTCATCAAAAGTTCATTCTATTTTCCATCAATATTTGCATAAAGACATATAATAGACTTAACTTTTGACATATATGGGACAATCATAGTTCACAGACGTAAACACACATATCCCATAAAATTATTTTTGCAATATACAAACCAATAAAGATTAATACTGCAAAATCATCTTCCAAATAAACTTTAGAATTTAAATAAATAAATCTAAAAATATTGCAAGATGAAAATCGTTAGCAATAGCTATGTGTACTAACAATAATTGCTATTCCAAACCATAGTTATCCTTCTTAAAACACAAGAATAAATTCTCATAAGAAGTTTCCTAGACGATAACAAAAATCAAGTTTCTTTGATAACATCATACCTTTGAAAGGGTCCATCATAAAAGGTATCACTGACATTGTTGATTCTTTTGACCGTAGAGACTCCATGTTCATGAGCTAGAACATTAACTTTCCGATCAACAATGCGGGCAAGCTTCCTATCTTTGACACAGTCCACGATGAGTTTCTTCTGATTACGAATCAAGGCCTTTTAATTTTCAAGGATTTTGGTCTGACCATCAAAAAGTTGATTAATTTGCAATTGAAGATTTGCAAATTCGACCCTTGAGTCATTCTGAAAAAGAATTAAATCCTTGACAGATTCACCAATCCAGGAGTTGTACTCTTTCCCTGCCATCATCTTTTTCAAGACAAGATCTTGAACCGAATCACATCCTTTAATGTCTTCTTCCATCTCAAGATTCACAACTTCCTGAGGTCTTGAAGAGTTCTCCATTTTTTTTTATTAGGGATGGACAAACAATATATATATATATATATATATATATATATATATATATATATGTGTGTGTGTGTGTGTGTTTGTGTGTATATGTTTACGAACAAGAGAAGGACACCCTTGTTATGAAAACCCTAAGAACTTCCTAGGAGAAGACACGGACGTTCGTGGACTAGTTATGGAAGGTTGATGGATCAGAAAGGATCAGATAAGGGAAATACACTCTGTTTTCAGATATCTCATATTTTCATAGCTAAATAATTAAAAGATTTACTTTAAATTAGAGCATACGAACAAGATACAAAAATTACTAGGAGTCAAGACATGACTCAACATTCACAAAAGAAGAAAACAATTATTTCAAACACAAGACAAATGATAACCTACAGAAGACTTGAGCATCTCGCAAAAATCACCCTTGCAACTCTCAAGTTAGATACAAGGATGAAATTACCTAGAGTTAAGTAGCAGAGTGAGATGTAATCCCACCATGAATATTGAGAGATGAATTGTAAATACCATCTGAGAGTTTGATCCTTGTATTCCTTGCTTTCCTTCGGTTATTTCTTTTTACAGAAGAATTAGACATAACCTTTTTAGCAAATCCATCAGAGAGATTTTTCTGAGGATTAAGTCTAGGACCTCTAGAGATTGGTTCCAGAGGATCAGAATTGTGAGATCTCCACCTCCTAGACTTAGACCTACCAGTCTTATTCTCATAAATATTGGGAATGTGTATATATGTGGTGTAAGAATTTGCACCATAAGGAGGAACACGATTCCGGTAGAGATTTCGAGATGAGTAACCATTGAAATCCTTTTTATGAGAGTTCTAGTTTTCTACAAGAATGAAATCCATTGTAGATGTCGTCAGAAAATTTACTCTGTCGACTGTAAAAAGAAGTAGATTTTGAAGATCACAAATCTATTTCTTTCTAGCAAAACAATGTAGAACATGGTGATTCTTTTTTCCACAGAAGGAAGAGGTTCGTGGAAGAGAAACATCGGAAGGAACCTGTTTTAAGTTCATAGCCATATTAGAAGACTGCAAGTTATGTAAACATTTATTCGCAGGAACTTCCTTTGGAGTACTTTTCTTCATGTAGTGTAATTCCACATGAAAATTAGTGATTGGCACAGAAGAAGATTTCTCATTAAAACAAAGTTTTCCTTTTTCAAGGATTTGCACTGTTCTTGGGCTAGAAGAAGGGATGCAACCAGTTTCTCTTTTTCAACACGAAAGCTGCTCAGATCTGATGAATGAGTCTCGATCAAACATTTTTCTCTAATTGAATCTTCTTTAACAATATCCTCAAGAACACTAATCTTTTCACGTTGTAGGGTAGTTTCTTGAACAAGTTTTTTGATATTGTTAGAGAAGGACTCAACGATACTATAGAGTTCCCGTTTTCGGCCAAGAGACTTTTTAAGTTCATCAATGAGTTGAGCATGATTTTCTTCAAGAAATTTTATTTTAGCACTTTGAAGATAATAATATCAGCAGATTTTTTTAAAGTTCTGGTAAGTTTCATTTCAGCTTCTGACATAGTGGCAACTGTCTCATAGAGGGAATGTTATCAGAATCTGATAGTTGGCATAGTAAAAAACTTTGGAAGATATTTGTGTGCGCAACACTGAGATAAATTTTTATCCACAAAAAAACAGATTGCTACAAACACAGACTTATAAATTCTTAAACGTGTTTGCCTGCTCTGATACCAATTGAAAAAGCTGGGGACTAACAACCACACCCAATATTTCGTTTAGGCAATCTGTATGGACAAACTCCAATATAATTTCCAAGAGAATCAACTGACAGTCAGACTCAATCAATGGAAATATATCCAAGAGTTATATCTCAGTTTCTCAATGTAATCAACAAATCAAACAGAATGAATCTGGGAGCCTGATTATTATAAGAAACAACTTGATCGGTACCAAAGACCAATGTTCAAGTGTCAATCAATTTATATCAACAACCAAAGGTTGGATATTTCAATTATATATAAAATATAATGCGGAAAAGAAATAACACAGGCACCAGAAATTTTGTTAACGAGGAAACCGCAAATGTAGAAAAACCCCGGGACCTAGTCCAAATTTGAACACCACATTGTATTAAGCCGCTATATACACTAGCCTACTGCAAGTTAACTTCGGACTGGAATGTAGTTGATCCCTAAACAATCGCACACTGATCAAGGTACAGTCGTGTTCCTTACTCCTCTTGAACCACGCCGGATTCTGCGCACTTGATTCCCTTAGATGATCTTGAAAATGTGGGGGTATAACAACCACACCCAACAATTCGTTTGGCAATCTGAGAGGACTTACTCCAATATACTTTCTAGATAATCAACTAGACAGTCAGACTCAATCTAGAGTAAAGTATATCAAAGAGTTTAATATCTCTGTTTCATAATGTAATCAACAAATCAAACAGATAGAAATCCGCGAGCCTGATTATTATGTGAAACAACTTGAACGGTACCATATACCAATGTTCAAGTGTCAATCAATTTAAATCAACAACCCAAGGTCAGATATTCTAATTGATTGAACTTAACGCACAACCTGTGATATTTCAATTATATAACAAAATATAATACGGAAAAGAAATAACACATACACCATAATTTTGTTAATGAGGAAAACGGCAAATGCAGAAAAACCCTGGGACCTAGTCCAGTTTTAACACCACATTGTATTAAGCCGCTACAGACTCTAGCCTACTACCAATTAACTTCGGACTGGACTGTAGTTGAACCCTTATCAATCTCACACTGATTCAACGTACAGTTGCGTTCCTTACGTCTCTGATCCCAGCAAGATACTACGCACTTGATTCCCTTAGTTGATCTCACCTACAACCTAGAGTTGCTACGACCCAAAGTCGAAGACTTGATAAACAAATCTGTCTCACACACAAAAGTCTATAGATTGAATAAATCTGTCTCCCACAGAAATACCCAAGAGTTTTTGTTCCGTCTTTTGATAAATCAATGTGAACAGGAACCAATTGATAAACCAGACTTATATTCCCGAAGAACAGCCTAGTATTATCAATCACCTCACAATAATCTTAATCGACTAGCGAAACAAGATATTGTAGAATCACAAATGATGAGACGAAGATGTTTGTGATTACTTTTATCTTGCCTATCGGATAAATTAATCTCGAGTCAATTATTTCAATTGTACTCAATACGATAGAATCGGGCAAGATCAGAAAACGCAACTATAAAGAAAATAGTTGGGCCTGGCTTCACAATCCCAATGAAGTCTTTCAATTCGTTAACCTACAGGGTCTCGATAGAAACCTAAGGTTAAAGGAGAATCGAATCTAGTTTATGCAACTAGTAACACACAATGAGGTGTGGGGATTAGGTTTCCCAGTTGCTAGAGTTCTCCTTTATATAGTTTTCAAATCAGGGTTTGCAATCCAAGTTACCTTGGTAACAAAGCATTCAATATTCACCGTTAGATGAAAAACCTGATTCAACCAAGCTAATATCTTTCAACCGTTAGATCGAACTTAGCTTGTTACACACAAACGAAATGTACCCTCATTTAGGTTTATGTAACCGTACCCAAACGTGTACACCATGTTGGTTCACAAATAGTTAACCGAGGTTAGCCATATGATTACTCTCATGTCAACCTTATTCATCTTAAACATAACTAGTTCAAATGACTCAAATGAAACTAGTTAAAGAGTTGTTCAATTGCTATATTTTCATAGAATTATACAAGAACACAATTGAAGCAAAATCGGTTTGATTCACTCGAATCAATCATAAACATTATACCCACGGTTTGCAAAGATTGCATTCCTTATTATATAAACGTTTATGTTCATGTTCATAACCGATTTTAGAACTTTAACCTTCAAGTATGCAAACGGGTACGCATACTTGAAATACCCGGACTAAGATTGGGTTTCGCCAGTACGCAAACGGGTACGCGAACTTTCAATCCCAGCAGAAAATCTCCGACATGAACCTGTACGCTAGTACGCAAATGAGTACGCATACTTAGGTTCCCAGATTTCTCAAACTAATAGGTGCACAAACGGGTGCGCATACTATGGTTCCCGGACATGGATTACATATGTGCAAGAGTGCACACCATGACATATCCAATAATGGTTAAGTATTTTAAACTCTTATTTCAATCATTGAAACTTTCTTAGAGGATGACAATAGATGTTTTCACACACTATTAGCACCAAAGCAATTTTCAAGATATTGAAATAATCATTATGAAACATTCCAAGACTACACCATATGATTGTATTACACAAACCTTGTAAGATGTTACTCGGCAATTTTCACATGATATAAGATGAACTTGGTCGAAACGAAAGCTTGCCAACACATATTTCGAGAAATATGTAAGCGAGATAAACTCATCTCGAAATCTCAAATGTGTATATAGAAAACTATATCTTAATACGACTTATGTCTCAATATAGAAGATAAAGTAGAAATAGACTTTCCAAGTGATAGATGAGTTTCAGTCTCCACATACCTTTTGTCGATGAAGTTCCACAAGCTCCCTTAGTGTTTCTTCGTCTTCAAATGATGAACGCCGTGAAGTCTAAGCTCAACTACACAATCTATGTCCTAGTCCGAGACATCTATAAATAGGCTAGAAATCAAGACTTATAGTTTTGATCACTAACATTGACAAACATGCTTGAGATAGCAACGCATGCAAGTTCGACCGAGCAGTGCTCTAACAATCTCCCCCTTTGTCAGTGACAAAACTATCAATACATATGGATTACAAAATAATTAAAAATTGTAGCTTCTCATCCAAATGTTTGATCTCCTTGGCATCTTCAACACGACTCGAAATCTTCGTCACTTCCAAGTACTCCATGATTACGTGTTCAACTCAGCATCATAGTTTTTGAAGATCCGTAGCGATAACAATGAGAAAACAAATGCTCTCAATCATTGTTATATAGTGTCATAGTATTATTACACAGCATCAAAGTTCAATTGTTTCACAACTTTGACAACAATACTATGGTGATATGTATCACTCCCCTTTAGTCAATACTTCATCTCAACATGAAAACCACTCCCCCTTACATAATGATCCGTAAACCATATGTATTTGTAGTATGAAACTACACATTAATTCTCCCCCTTTTTGTCAATATAAATTGGCAAAGGTACGAAAACTAGTGGGATCCTCATGAAATTTCCATAGAGATACTTCATGACCAAGAGAGAATAACATACCAACTTATTTAGATGCAATCATAAAGCCGAAGCTAAATGCATTCATCAAGGAGTTTATAAAGATACATGATAACCCCTATAATATTCCACAACCGCACTCCCCACAAAGATTTGGCAATTAAGCACAAGTTCAATTAAGAACTCTCCCCCATAAAATGTCATTCCCGAAAGAACAACAAAGGCGACCTTGCTTTTACAAGAAAAGAAGGATTTCTTTGGACATAACCAAATCACATGAAAACATGGATTTGAATCCAAAAATCTCAATTGAATCAACCACAAAAATGATCTATTCAATTGGTCATGCTCGACATAAGAGAACTTACGGAGCAACACAGTATATGCACAAGAATGTGGATCGGAGATCGACCAATACTTCGGAATACACAAGGATTCATTCTATTTTTCATCACTATTTGCACAATGACATATAATAGACATAATCCTTGTAAAAAAAAGTGTATCCTTTCTTCCATCAAAATTTGTATAATGACATAAAAGGCTTTAACTTTTGTTTGTCAAAAGTCCATTCTATCTTTTATCAATACTTTCATACCGACATAATAGAGATAACTTTTGAATAAGTATGGGACAGTCACAGGTTCACGGACGTAAACAACATATCCCATAACAATTTGCAATATATAAAATCATAAAGATTAAAATTGCAAACATCATCTTCCAAAAAACTTAGAATTTAAATAAATAAATCTAAAAACATGAAGATGATAACGTTGGACATAGCTATGTGTACTCACAATAATGGCTATTCCAAACCCTAGTTATTATTCTAAAAACACAAGAAATAAATTCTCTTAAGAAGATTTCTAGACATTGTAGAGATTTCTCAGGGCATCTACTGAGAATTCCTTCTCATTATTGAAAAAACCATTTATAATCGGATCATTCAATTTCTCCAAATCTTCAGAAATATCAGTTAACTCACTAAGTTCTCTTTTCAGTTCATGCAGAGTGTTCTTAGTTAGAGACAACATTTGTTCATAGTGAGAAATATCTTCTAAAGATGAAACGATTCGAGATTTTAAATCATTTCTTTTTCTGATGAAATACTTCACCATAATCCTAAAGTTATTATCAGAATGACAAACAGACAATAGGCAGTTGGAGGAAGAACCTGGATCATTAGTCTTATCCTTTACCTTTATTTTCCTTGAGGACTGAATACCTTCACACAGATACACATTGACTGCTTCTACAACATCTCTTTTTGTGGTACCTCTTGTTGTAGGAGCCATGAGACTGTATCTTTTGAAAAGAGAGAAGGTAGAGGACAATGATGTTCAAAAATGAACATAAATAAACTCTTAGGATAGTAAAACCCTAAAGGACTTTGAAAAAGTCTCCACCGTTCATGATCCATTATCTAATTTCAACAATAAAATATTTACTTGCTCAAAATGGAACAGAAAATCAACAAAAGATTTACAAGACTTGAACAACCTTGAGTTAATCCTTATTTTTCAAGTCCCAAAAAAAATAAGGATACAATTCATTACTATGATTTAGATAGTAATGGAGTGAACAGAATGTTCACTTCTTGTGTCACAAGGTGACATTTCAAGGATTGTTGAATGAACAGACTTACCTCGTCTATTTCTGAATCCCTTGGAATTCTTCTTGTACACAGGCGTAACTGACTGCTTTTCCAGAGTCAGATTCATCTTTTGCATGTCATTTTGAAGTTTGGTAATTCTTTTGTTGTTCCTCTTGAATCTCCAGCACTTACTCTGGATCACTACACCAAATTCCCGGATTAGTAACAGCAATTCGTAACGGCTTATGAGCCGTTACGAATTTCCTGTTACAAATGTTCGTTACAAAAAATTCGTACCAGGCTGAAGCCGTTACTAATTTTTTTTAAATCGTAACAGGGCTAAGCCGTTACGAATTTTTTTATACGCGTGCCAGTCACACGCTTGGTCACACTTGGGTGGTAACACCTTCAGAATGTGCGTGTGCCATTCACATGTGTGGCGTTATGTTTCCACCCACGATGAGTTATACCAGAGGATATTTCCTCCCATGCGTGTGCGATTCACATGCGTGCTTTTGAGGATATCTCAGCACTTAATCGAGATTTCACTTTCAGTTTTTCTTTTCTCTCTTCTGCTTCTGTTCTTTCTTCTCCTCTCCTCTCGTCTCGTCTTCACACTCGTTAATCTTCTGATCTTTGAAGAACTGTGTAAGATTAACGAGTTTAGGTTTCGATTTTAGTTTCGATCTGCATAAGTCATCATCAATTTTTCGATTTTAGGGTTTTATCATCTGTTAAATCAGATTTTAGGGTTTCATCTAATACCAATTTTTTTTTTCCATTTCATTTTAGGGTTCGTCGGGTTGGAGCTTTGAAGAACTGATCTTGAATCTCAGCTTAGAAGGTATATGTTTCTTCTTTTTGTCTGTTAGATTTTCTCTTCCTCCTCTCTTTTTTTCCCCTGTAGAATTACATTTGTTAATCGAGTTCAGAATTTCAATTTCATCATCTGTTAATCGAGTTTAGGGTTTCGATTTCATCATCTGTATTTCATCTGTGTAAGTCTTTCGTCATATGTTTTAGGGTTTGGGTTATTTCGATTTTAGGGTTTCAGTTTGTTAATCAGATTTAAGGGTTTCAGTTTGTTAATCAGTTTTAAGGGTTTCAGTTTGTTAATCAGTTTGAGGGAGTTTCACTTGTAAATAAGGTTTGTTTACATGTACTGATTGATTTCGGTTTTGTTATACCAGGGTTGGAAATGATATTCCTAAAATTGAAGTGCGGTTTGAGAATCTGTCGGTGGAAGGGGATGCGTTTGTTACAAATAGAGCACTTCCTACTTTGTTCAATGCTTTGTTGAATGCTATGGAGGTAATTTTTATTTCAATTTCTGCCCATTATCGATGCGACGATGCCTAATTGTTGCACTTCCGCTTATTAGTCTTAGCCAAATATGAGCCTGCCTTCATTAATAAAAAAAGAAAATGAGTTTGTCTTTGTATATTTGTATGCAACTCACTTAGAAAGAACTCGACTTAATGTGGAAGGTCATTAAGGAGTGTGTGGAAGCAGAAGCATGGTTGAGAGAGAAGCAGCAGCAGGATGATTCTCTGCCTAAATATGCTAACCCAGTGTTGTTGTCTGTTGACGTTAATAGGAATGTAGAGGCCCTTGATAGGTATCAATTTACACTTGCTCAAGAATTAAAGTTAGCAGATGTTGCTAATGCTTGAGCACCTTGACTAGCGATGCGATCTTTGTCATCTATAAGATCACTAATCTTCTTTCTTAAAATATTAATTTTCTCTTTAGAACTAAGATACAGATGTTTAAGTTGGTTGGCTAAACCTAAACTAGATCTATGATCAATTTCTAAGAGGCGAAATTTGGATTGATGTTCGTTTAGAGGAAGAGATTTAATCTTGTTATTTGAAAAACTATCTAAAGAATCATTGAGATGAGCAAGAAGAGCATCATTATCCATAGGTTCAGGAAATGAGTGAAGAAGAATGGCTTCATCAGAAAGGTTATAAACGTCTGCGAAAATGGTAAGTTAGATAAGGGAAGATAATGAGAGAACAAAACAAAGGAAAAAGGGAAGAGTCTTATACCATAAAGTTGTTGATTGGCGCTTTGAAGACTAGATATCTTATTCTTCTGAGTAGAAGAATCAACTTCCAGTTTTTTGGTCTTCTCGCGAAGAGTAGCAGTTTCACTTTCAAATTCTTCATTTCTCTTGCGAAGAGCAACAGCTTCAGTTTCCAATTCTTCATTCTTCTTGCGAAGTTGAAGATTCTTCTTTTCAATAATGCTATGCCTTTTCTCGAGATCTGAGGCAACAACAAAGGAAGCTCTCCCGGACTATAAAGGAAAGTAAAGAAATTATCAAGATATAACTTAAAATCAAAATTATTAGGAAATAAGGAAACAAAGACATACCAAGACACCAAGTGCATTTAGGAAACTAGGAGTCACCAATCTGGAGACCCCATGAAGAGAATCATCACCCTCTAGTAGAGGAGCATCACAGATACTTGCGAGAGCTTCGCACGTACTAGAAAGGCGATCATCTCCAATTCCTTGCATGGAGTTAGAGAAGATGCTAGATAGTTGCGCCATAGAGGATTCAGTTGGAGGATTCTCCTTTGCGAGAGAAATATCAACATCATCATTATCTTCATCAGAACTTTTGATGGATTGAGGATTTGAAGGAGAAGAGGAATGGATCTTTCGTTTCTTAGAAGGTGGGGCAGTAGACTTCTCATTGCGAAGAGAACCTTTACCTTTACCTTTGGTCTTCGCAGCCTTAGGATTTTCCTCTTCTCCAACAACTTCAGCACCAACCTTCGCACACGAATGAAGATAAGAAACAGAGGCAACAATATTGTTAAAAATAATAAAAGAAAGTATTTCTTACTTCATTCGTGATTGAACGGAGTGTTGCTAGGGTACTCGCCTTAGCATTTCTTTTATAACTTTTCCTCAACTTGATAATCTGAAAATTTCGCAAGATTAGTAGGTATAAAAAGGAGTGAAGATTACAAGTTGAGCAAAATTTAGGAAGCATACCTCTTTTGCTTTCTCGGGACAATTAAATACCCAAGGCTGATAATTGGTGAGATTCGCAGGGAGCACATTTGAACCTGAAATATAAGGTCCATTCAAAAATAGCGGAAAGACGCACCATTTGTCATCTTTGGAATGACGAGGAACGTTGTTCTTTCCAGAATGCCAATCCATATCCTGCATAAGTATTTTGTCGTTGGGAACATTTTCTCTTCTTTTCAAACGTGCACCCCAGCGAGTTCTATCGTTCTTCATGTTTATTATTTCATAATTTTCGAAGAAACTCTCCACCGAATATTTTTCAGCGGATACCTCTAAGTCCTCAAATTTAGGATCTCTGACTTCTTTGGGATAAAGAGACCCCCTACCAGCACCACGGTTGGCGAACTCAAGCATTAAGCGGATACAATCTCCGCTTAATTGGTATGTAGCTTGCGAGAATTTTGCATGAGCAAGAATTTCATAAAACAAAGGAAGATCTGGGTCATAGAGAGGAATGGGAAGACCAGCGAGAATCTGACCTAGCGAAATTATGATTTTTTGATCATCACAATGATGATCAGCAAACAGTTTGGCAGAGAGAATGGATTTAGATTCCTGATTGGGAATAGTGGATAATATGAAACCCTTCTCTTGCAAATTTTTCTGAACCTCTCCCAAAAGAACTTCATATCTGCGACCAACTGGAGGCATCTTTCAAAGTATGGGAATGAAGAGAAGATTGAAGATCAAAAGAAGTAAAAAGAAGAAGATTTACAGTAGCAGAAACGAAAATTACAGAGAGATGTTGAAGAAAAGTTGTAGAAAAAACTAGAAGGAAAGTAAAAAAGAGTAAGAGAGGAGTAAGGAAAGTATATATAGAGAGAAGATTTCTCGAAAAAGCAAACACATTTAATGCGAAGAGTAGACATGAACGGTTGAGAAAAAGCAGTTGAAAAAGACTTGTCAAGAAATGGATGGAAGAAGAGATACGTGAAATAAATTTTGTGTAAAAGTATGGAATCAAGTCAAAACAGATAAGTATGAAAAAATGAACAACTGCGGCATTTTGAAAAGATTAGTTCTCATGACATTCTCTTCTTCGCAGAGAAGACATGAGAAGAGGCAATATGTAGGATCAGAATATCGCAACACCAATGCCCCTGCGAAATCCATAAACGACACATTGCGAAGATATCGCAGATGAGTAATATAAATGACACAACGGATGACGACAGCCTGAACACGAGAAAGATGTGAAGACCTAGCGAGATTTAGGAGTGTTGCGAGATTTTATATTTGTACACTTGCGAGAATGTCGCAAGTCGATCCGAAAATAAAGGACAGACTTAGTCATCATCCACTATGTAATGTCCTATATAAAGAGCCGAATAGGCTTAAGAGGGGAGAGATCTTTTTCGAGTGAGGAGCAAGTTATTAGGAGAGAGAAAGTTTAGAGCGATTGTAAAGTTCTTTGCTTATTTTCCTTTCCACCTTGTAATATTAGTGAGTTTTAATCAATAAAGAATATAATTGTTCATCTTAAAATGACTTAATTGTGTGAATTCTAGTGAGGGGTGTAGTGTGGGATTTCCTGCTACTACAACAGCGTGCAGCGCACAACGCGCCATCACAAGAACGTGTCAGGAAGTCATGGACGGTTAGTGATGATGGGAGAAGTGGGCAAGACTGGTCGTGTGACACCAACACACAACTCCACTACTCCGTCACTCTACTTTCTCCACTTCCCATGAGATACGAGGGTTAGGCTTAAAGACTTGTATAAATAGGTTCTCCTCCCTATTTTCAAAACAAGGCAAGTGTTGATACAATCGTATTCAAACACCGGAACTGATAGCTTACATCCTGCAAGCCAGTTCAACTTTCTGATACAAGTCATACATAGCGAACACCTTCACAATCTCAACACCTTCTTCGCTTCCCTCCCTAAGATCAACCACATCTCCTTCACTTTGTGACCGAAACAAGTCTGGAACGGCCATTTCTTGGTTTAGGCCGGATTTGCACAGATTGATTTCTCGAATCTACAAGTACTCCCGCGCAGTGCATTTGTTTAAGGTTTAGACTCATTTCTCATCCACACACCCCAAATTACCAAAACCGGCAGAAATAGTTTTCACCCATAAACAATTGGCGACCACAGTGGGAGGTTGATCTCTCGGTTGCAAAAAATTGAATTCTCAATTTTTCGGTTTTCATCTCGCGATGTATCCTCACCCGAAAACCACAGGTGGTTCAGATATCATAGGAAGTGTAGCTAGAATGCTGGAGGATGTCTTGCCTAATCAATCCGGTATCGCTAGAAGACATAGCGAAACATTCCGCCTTTTGAATGATATAACATCACAATTACAAGAAGGGTCGGCAGGCATATACTCAGACAGTACAAGAAACACTGAATCCTTAGCCAGGAGTCACACCTTTACCAGTGGAGATGCAGAAAGAGCGCATAATCACAGGGGACTCAGGAGAGATGAACAACATGGTCCAGCCGACAACGAAGACTCGAGGCAACTCCACAGAGGAAAAGACTTGTCCGGGGTGCCACAACGTCTGCCGGATAATGAAAGGGAGCCTGCAACTTACGGAGCCCTGCTAGAAGATTTATATCTCAAGACTCTTGTCGAAGCTCGGAAGACTGTCCAATCCGCATCGACCTTTCAACCAAGTGAATAAATGCTTGAGGAAGGAGAGATCAATCAAGGAACACGTGAGTACAGAGGATGTAAGCGTTCAATTCGATCACTCAGCAGTGATATTACGACACCTTCCACACCCTGTCACCCAGGCAAGCGATCCGCGGATATGATGGCACTCACAAGTCTTCCAACTTCATCTCCGAAATGTGCTCCACATCGAAGCCATGTAGAGACACCACAACGCCCACGAACGCGGGAAAAGCTAGACTCGAAGTACCTACACTTCCCAATGGAAAAGATTTTGGAGTTGCTGGAGGCGTGGGTACGAAACAGAGAGGTGGTGCTACCTCCTATATGGCGTCCACCAACTGATCAAGAAGTGTTTATGGGTGAAAACTATTTCTTCCGGTTTTGGTAATTTGGGATGTGTGGATGAGAAATGAGTCTAAACCTTAAACAAATGCACTGCACGGGAGTGCTTGTAGATTCGAGAAATCAATCTGTGCAAGTCCGGCCTAAACCAAGAAATGGTCGTTCCAGACTTGTTTCGGTCACAAAGTGAAGGAAATGGGGTTGATCTTATGGACGGAAGCGAAGAAGGTGTTGAGAATGTGAAGGTGTTGGCTATGTATGACTTGTATCAGAAAGCTGAACTGGCTTGCAGGGTGTAAGCTACCAGTTCCGGTGTTTGAATACGATTGTATCAACATTTTCCTCTGTTGTCTGGACTTGTCTTGTTTGAAAAATAGGATGGAGAACCTATTTATACAAGTCTTTTAGCCTAACCCTCGTATCTCGTGGGAAGTGGAGAAAGTGGAGTGATGGATTAGTAGAGTAATGTGTTAGTGTCACACGACCAGGCTTTCCCACTTCTCCCATCATCACTTAACCGTCCATGACTTCCCCGACACGTTCTTGTGATGGCGCGTTGTGCGCCGCACGCCGTAAACCGCCGCACCAATACCCCGATATGTATCCCCCAGTTTGTGACATGATTGATGTCTGGAATGTGTGGATCGTGGGACCCACAAAAAGTAACATGTAATGCTAAATTGAATAACTGCGTTATTCAGGAAGTCGATCCTTGTGAAGTATCGTGTGTATTCTATGCAGGTACTGCATCGAGTATACTCAGTATGTATGAAGCATCGTTGTTTGAGCGTCTCAAAATAGCCTCATGTCCAGCCTACTTCATGTGATGGTTTGGAAGTTGCGCAAGAAAATCCTCCCTTGACAGACCACATGGTGTGGTAGAGTGACGGATGGTGATCACCATGACGCCGCACTGACCAATTAACTCCTGACCAGGACTGTATAACCAAGCCGGTGAAGTTGGACGGACGAGATGATCTTTGAGACACTCATCTGCGACCGTTAATGAAATTAGGGTTTTAGAAGAGGTGCGCAAGCATCCCTCTTTAGCCTGGTCGAATCCAAGCTTGGGATACGATTTTGGCCAGGACGATCATACATGCGTGTAGACGGCATGACGGTGTAGGTGCCTATACCCCATTATCTCACGATAGTGTGATCTGGGCCACTCAATTCGTCCGACGAAGTTGAGTGGTCGAGATCAGTTTGCGACAGAAAACTAGTGCCGCAAAAGCCGCGCATCGTGCCAACTTCGGGCGCGCGTTCCAAGATGACCAATCTTGGTCGGTCTTGGCCGATCGGTCTGGCGTGTAGGTGGTAGGCTGGTGTTCACGCCTATACCTGACTGTCCCATGAAAACGTGATCTAAGCCACTCAAATCGTCCGGCGAAGTTGAGTGGTCGAGATTAGTTTGCAATCGGGAAGTGTGACCACGCTAGTGCCGATCAGGTGAGGGTATAGATGGGTCCATGGTGGTCATGTTGGTATGACCGGACCTGCTTAATCTAATCTTGGACCCTCCATTCGTGCCGGAGAAGATGGACGCTCGTGATGCTCAAAAACCCTAATTTTGGGTTTCACGGCTGTGCGTCATGCTCTATTCGGGCGTACGAATCGGGATGACCAACCATGGTTGGTCCTGACCGATCGGTCAGGTGTGTAGGTGGGCCCACGGTGATTGTGTTGACATGCTCTGGGCCCTTTGAATCTACATCTACACCCTCCATCTATACCTGCGGAGATGGATGGTTGAGACTGTTTTGCGACACATGTAATGTGCCGCAAACCCTAATTTAGGGTTTTCCGTCCATACTGCTCTGGTTTGGACGTTTTGGCAAGCTATGCCAATATTTTGGGGAGGCCGACCATGCGGGGCCCGCGTTGGTTCGGCAGCGAATATTCCATACCCGCTTGGGGGTTATGGAATTGATCTGGGCCATCCAATCATGCTGGTGAAGTTGGATGATCGTGATTATTTCCAGACTGATACGGACAGTCCGGATGCTCAATCGGGATAGCATAACACACCGAGAGTTGCTCAATCGGGCTAGTATAACACACCGAGAGTTGCAGCCTGTACGGGTATTTCGTACATGCTTTTATTATAATGCTTGGAGATTCGTGTTGCTCTGCTGAGAGAAACACTCAGTCGTCACGCCGCACTGATAATGAGTACAGGAAATACAAGGATGGATATGCATTAATTAATAATGCTGTAAATTCACAGGGTATATGGGATTGTTGCCACATGCTCCAACCTAGATGAATTTCGTGTATTTAATTCACAGAATACTGGGATTGTTGCCACATGCTCCATTCTAGGTGAATTAGTAAAGTGAAGAAGTATTCATCACTTATTAATGGCTTTATCTTTTGCAAGATGTTAGCGCATAATTTTGGCTTTTACAAGCCTTAAATGAAAATCCACCATCAACATTAAGTCCCCTGCCTAGTGCATAATGGTTACGCTACTGTGGGGTAGGCATAAAATGGTGACAATTAAAGATAAAACTTATGAGACAAAGTTAGATTTTACCAGGAGAGACAGGTTATCCTGTCCTTGGAGCATGTCACGTTCAAAAGGCGTCTAGGAGAGCGTTCCCCTAGTATGATGTCGGTCTTGCCTGCTTCGATCGACCTTGCTATGCCTGCTTCGGTCGAGGGCCTGCTCCGTGCTTGCTCCGTTTGAATGTCGGTCTTGCCAGATCGACCTTGCTATGCCTGATTAGGTCGAGGGGTTATTGCGCCTGCGTCGCTCGATCGTGGGGTTGTGCCTAATCGACGGACTGCTGCGCCTGCTTCGTTCGTGGGGCTACTGCGCCTGCTTGATCGAACGTGGGCTTGATGTGCCTAATCGACGGACTGCTGCGCCTGCTTCGTTCGTGGGGCTACTGCACCTGCTTGATCGAACGTGGGCTTGATGTGCCTAATCGACGGACTGCTGCGCCTGCTTCGTTCATGGGAGTACTCCAGGTGTGACGACGACCTGGGTGGGACCGGTTTCCTCTTTCGGGTATTTAAGCCAAGAAGGGAATAGAACTTATATCTTCTCTTCACATAGAAAACCGTGCATATAACCTCGAACGGATGTGGGCCCCACCATGTATATACTTCGACCAAACGTCATCCTGTTGCACCTGTTTGATAGGCATGTGGGCCCGCCTACTTCGCTTAACCGTGGGACTCATCATGCGCCTGCTTGATCGAACGTGGGCTTGTTGTGTCTGCTTCGGTTGAACGTGGGTCCACTGTGTACATGCTTCAAATGTCGGCCCTGTGCTTCGACTGAAACCGGCCCTGCTATGTGCGCCTATTATACCGGCCTTATGTCCTGATTAACACAAGCCTTTGCGACTTGAGCAATACCAGCCTTGTGACTTGATCAATGCCATCCTTGCTTGCTTTGCCCGTATGGTTGATGTACTTGCTCGAGTGTCATCTTGCTACTTCGACCAAACACCGACCCAGCTAGCTTGACTAAACACCGGACTTGATGCTTTGACCAAACACCGGCCTTGCTGTTTGCTTTGCTCGAACGTGGGACCCGACGTGAGAGAGTTTTTTATTTTTTTTTAAAATGAACCTTGTGTGCTCAAATGTAAATGTGGGTCCTGTAGAAAGCGTTGAAGCAGCTTATGGAGCAGGCCCGGGAGAACGTTGAAGTGTTGGAGCTGAAACGCCTTCTTCTGGAGAGAGAGCTTTGATTGGGGACGACTGTATGCCTTCGACCAATCTGGGCCGGGATCAAGTGGGACCCGCCGCGTGCACGGCCGAATGTCGACCACGTGTTTCGACCGAAAACCCGCCCTGCTGCGTGCGCCTCTTTTATTCGAATACCAGCCTTGTGACTTTGATCAATACCGGACTTGAAACTTGAGCAATCACGGGACTTGTGACTTGATCAATACCGGACTTGTGACTTGATCAACACCGGACTTGAAACTTGAGCAATACCGGACTTGTGACTTGATCAATACCGGACTTGTGACTTGATCAACACCGAACTTGAAACTTGAGAAATACCGGACTTGTGACTTGATCAATACCGGTGTTTGGACCCAATACCAGCCTTGTATACTCCAACGTGAATGTGTGTTCTGTCGTGTATGACTACACATCTCATGCGTTTTTATACAAGTACTGACTCATGTCTTTTATTGTAAAATGAAGAAAATAACTCTGTTGAGATGTCTTACGGGGATAATCTTTGGTGCCAAGTCGGGAGGTGTTGACAGCTTCAAATATATATCGAACATTGATGATGAGTTGTTCACCGCGCCCTTTCAACTATATGAAAATATCCGCTCCACAAGATAACCCTTCTCCTATCGACTTCAAGGTTTTTCATGCTCCGCTGGGCCCTCATGAAGGATGGATGAGACGTATGTTGAGCAATGAGTACATCAAAGATAACTTGACCAGAGCGCAGATTATTGATGCAGCTTGAGTGTTAAAACGGCTCGAGAGGATGTTAAAGTGGTTTCTGGTGCGAACGTTGAGGTGGATCCTGGAGAGAGTGTTGAAGAAGGATTCTGAAGAGAACGTGGGTCCCGGAGAGAGCGTTGAGGCGGCTGTTGAATAGACCACTGAAGCAACTTCTGCTAGAGGGAGCGTTGAAGTGTTTCCCACTTCAGTTCGATTTACCCTTGCGAATTCCATGCTTCTTGACTGACCATCTCTCTCATTGATGAGTGCCAAATATTGCATATTTCTACATCTATTTATTGGTATTTAACTCATCTTTTGTGCTCAGAAATCAGATATTATCCCAGATTCTGTATTTTCGTTGTTTTCAAGAATAAATATTTATACTAATTAAATTTGTGTTTTTAGGTAGTGAATAAAGCTCGGAGAAACTGAGGAGCCAAAAGAGCAAAGAATTGGAGACAAGCGTCTATGGAACAGAAAGCCAAAGCTCACGCGCAATGAGTTGCAACCCAACAAGGAGAAACCCATCTACAAGACATGGGCCCAAGCTATCCAAGACCCGACCCACGACCCGGATCCGAGCCCGTCCTTTCCGAGCCGTTAGATTTGATCTAGTCTTCATCCAACGCTCGCTCCAGCCTTCACATCATTTCTCGCTGCTCCCGCTCAACACCAAAACCGCCTATATCCTGAGCCGTGAGATCTTCCACTATCCTAGATCCTACGGTCACTCCAACCTTCCCATCGATCCTTGTTGTGCCCGTTTCACACCACAGACACCTATATCAACCCCTTAACCATCGACCCATCTTCTCTTTCTCTTTCTTTTCTCTTCTCCCCCAACAACTCATCAGAGAAAACCCATCTCTTCACCCTTCCCCCGACCATACCATGGCAGAGCCACCACCTCACCACCTCCTTCATCCCCTTACCCTGACAACAAATGACTTCAAAGAATCGCCTTCACCACCTCTCTAGGTCTAGCTATCTCTCTCTTAGCTTCTCCCATAACCCTAGAAGCTAAATTAGAGATAACTAGAGCCATGGTTTCACCAACAACCCAAGCATGGTCGATTCAGAGCAGGAAAGAGGTTGGGTTCGCTTTAATTGCAAGTCTTGAGTGTTAGAGAAGACATGGGAGGTATAAATTGAGTGGTTCTTCTTTTTTAGAAAAAAACAGGAAGTTTTTAGGGTTTAGTTTACATTTCAATTTTAATCTGTTTTCATGATGTTTGTGATGTTCTAATTTAATCTGCTAGGATTTAAATGAAACCCTGATTCTCAGTTCTGTGGTTCAACTGTGTTTGAAGTTGTTTTTGCATGCTTAAATTATAAGATATCTTCAATTCTAGCATTACAACACTTTGCTCTCACAATGAATGCCTTGTATCCATTGTAGTTAGGCTAAAACTGTGTTGTTTGTGCTTCAGCTCAAGCCTTAGAGATAGTTGCTAATTCCCTTGACTAGTTGTGCTTAACTAGACAATTAGTGCTCTGGGTTAGTACTTTAGCTGATAATTGAAGTATCACTTGGTGAAACTCCTTAGATGAGTGATTAACTTGACACATTATCCTTGTCTCATCACGAGAACAAAACACTCAAACTAGTTGAATCCCATAACATGAATTAGTGGTGGATTTGATAATCCTAGTGCCTGTAATCTCTTTAATTGTATTTCATCTTGTTATCATTGTTACAACCTCCATCTTGTCATAAAGACACTAAACAAACCCATATATTTGTGCCACCTTCCCTGAAATCAGTTAAGAAGCCTTTTGATCATTCACACACACTCCATTTCTCTGTGGTTCGACCTGTGCTTGCCACTGCCTCCAAAGGCACTGTGCACTTGCAGTTTAACACGTAGGAAAACCATCTTTAGAAACCTACCAAGTTTTTGGCGCCGCTGCCGGGGATTTGGTAGTGTGCTATATTGATTATTAGCTTGATTCACTGATTTTCACTTCAACCCTGTATATTATGCTTTGCACTGTTGTTATTAGTCAGTATTAGTGTAACTTAATTATAGTTTTACTATTTCTGCCGCTTTTTGCATCTCTGCATATCATCATTGCATTTGTAGTCAGCTTATCTTATTGGTATATCTCTGCATCATTGCTTCTTCTACTATATCTTGCTCTTGCATTTATAGTTGTAATTTCATTCAGCTAAGTAGTTACTCATTAAGATATTTGCATTTATAGCTGTAACTTAGAGTAATCCATTTGCCTATTATTTTTGCATTTTGTTCATCTTAGTTGCATTTCAGCTAAATCCATTGTGTGCTCCATCCTTCATCATTCTTGATTCACTTGCATTTGGATTCATCAATAATCTGTAGCTTACATTCATAAGCCCTGTGCTCTTTCATTTCTTTTTGTTAAACTTTGCATATCTCGCATCATTGGATAAATATTTCATCCCCGTAACTTGGTCTCGCCTCGAACGAGATAACCAAGTACAGTGGTTAATCCTCATACTACAAGTATTGCTCACCTGTTTTGAAATTCTAGTTCAGTCTTTTGAACTTGCTAGGTAATGCTCTCTTGCTTTCATTTGTGCAATATTGAAAACTGAAACTCTCTCTTGAGTAGCAGGTACTTGTGGTGCTTTCTTTGAGCATAAGCCAAGGAGGAGAAGAAAAAGTGCAGAACCATTAGTGGATTTGCCTAAACCCAGTGTTATAATGGTGGTATTGTGTCTCAAACCTTGCTTACATGAATGTTGATATAGCATGCTTGTTGATGAATGAATGATATAACCTGTGAAAAGTGAAATCTGTGCTCAACTCCAGCCCCTGAAGCTGTTGAGTGTGAGCTGTTGAGCCAAGTTGTCGCCAGACCCCTGCATCTGCTGCAACTTGTGAGTAAACCATTGACCACCACAACCATCTTCCCTGCAATTTGTAGTGCATAAAGTTGTTAGCATTAAGGTCAACTGACCCTGTGCTATTTTGCCTTAGCTACTTGCCTTGAGAGCTTAGCTCTGAAGTGGTGTTGTGATCACAAAACCCTGCTAATATCTGCATGTTTGTGTATAGTCTCTGACAATTGAAATCGATTATCTGTGTTGACACCCTGAGCATGTGTAAAATGCAAGCATTGTGTATTTGTTGATTAACCTGTTAATGCTGTGAAGTTTGTTAACCCTGCAAATATCTTGAGATTGTATATCTGCTGCTGCTATATATGTGTGTGCACCTTGGGTGATTGAATGAGTTGTTAAATAGCAAAGTTAGTGATCATAATTAGTTGTTTTTCAAATACACAACCCAGCACATGCTTCACCATTGAGTGAGCACATCCCATACCCTGTGCACCTCACAAAATTTTTGCCCATCTGTGCATAAGCTGAGCTGCATTTCAAACCATGTTTGTGAAGACCAAAGAACTACTGACAATTTCAAGCACTTCTGTGTGCTTAGTTCTGTGAAATGGTGTGTTAATTCTTGTGTGAGTTTGTGTTTGATCTGTCTTTGTCATTACCTGCCAAGTCTTGTGTACAACTTTGTCCCGCACAAGCTATGATTTGTCATCTCGTGAGAGGGTCAGTGCATCAGCTGGCCTGTGCCTATAGCTGTCTGTGCACACAACCTGTGCATAAGCTGCTCAGTGCATCTTGCTTTCCTTGCTCTGTGCAAATCTATGCAAATCTGTGCAAATCTGTGCTTAACCTGACCATATAAACCCACACACAAACTGGGCTGTACATTTTCACCCAACCTGGGCTCTGCTCTTGCCAAACTGGGCTGGAACCCAGAAACTATGGGTGATGAACAAAACCAACCCCGTAGTCTCAAGGACTACATGTACCCAACTAGGGCAAGCCAGCCCTCTTGCATCATTCTGCCAGCTGATGCTTGTCAGTTTGAACTGAAAGCAAGCACCATTCACATGCTACCCGTGTTTAGAGGGGTCGATCTTTGAAAACCCCTACCATCACGTGAGATATTTTGAGGATATTTGTGGGACTCTGTGTTTTAACCAAATGCCAGAGGAGTCCTTCAAACTGAGATTGTTTCCTTTTTCTCTGAAAGACAAAGCCAAGTCTTGGCTTCATGCCCTACAACCACAGTCCATTAGAACGTGGGATGACCTCACAAAAGAGTTTTTCAAAAAGTTTTTCCCAAACCATAAGACGGCGACAATTCGCCAAAGTCTAAATGGTTTCGTGCAATTAGAAGACGAAACTCTAGCAAAGTACTTGGAGAGATTCAATGAATTATTACTCCAATGTCCCCACCATGGTTTTGAAAAATGGAGACTCGTGCAAATATTGTATGAGGGTCTAGATGTTAGAACTCGAACCACAGTCGAGTCAATGTGCAATGGTGCATTTATTGACAAAAGTGCTGATGAGGATTGGACTTTCTTAATCGAAGTCGCTGAAAAGACTCAACAGTGGGAGTCCATCCGTGAACCGAAAAGGACTACCCCTGTAGGTAATGTTCATAGAATTGAGTCTGACTTTGAGGGAAATGCAAAAATGTCATCTTTGGCCCGGAGAATAGAAGTGCTTGAGTTGCAAAAGAATGTAAAATCTAATGCCCCTACTCTCCGTGACCAAATTGAAATGACCACTTGTGCCGCATGCCATAGCTCTGACCACTTAGTGGACAGCTGTCCTGACTTACATGCATTTCAAAAGTCCAAAACCGAGCAAGCCAATGCATTGTACCATAGGCAAGAGAACAACCCGTATTCTCAAACCTACAACCCAGGGTGGAGGAATCACCCTAACTTCTCATGGTCTAAAGGACCTGTACAAGGGGGACCAACAAATAACAACCAAGGATACTCATATCCTAGAAACCCCCAAGTACACCCACACCCTCAGTACCCTGTAGAGAAAAAGCCTAGCTTTGAAGACTGTGTCGTTATGTTAACCCAAAATCTTTCAAAACTTGAGAAAACCACCGACCAACGTTTCACAAGTCTAGAACTTAAAATGGGTCAAATCTATGATGCATTGAATGAGAGAGAGAAAGGCAAACTCCCTAGTCAGCCCCAACAAAATCCAAAGAATGTGTTTCAGGCAGGCTCCTCAACCTGCAATGAAACTTCACATAGTCATGCGAATGTTATCACCACTCTTCGTAGTGGTAGAATTGTTGAGAACAATGTAGGTGTACCACCGTCAAGCGAGTCTAAATCAGACTCACCAGTACACACAACACCGCAGAAAACATCTACTGTAGAGAAAGAATCTGAGCATGTTGATAAACCCAAGAATCCTACCAATATAGATGTTCCTTTGCCAAGTCATGTACCTGTTGCTCCATTTCCACAACGGTTGGTGCAACAGAAGTGGGGTAACCAATACAACGAGATTTTGGAAATGTTCAAAAGAGTTAACATAAACATTCCATTTCTCGAAGCAATCAGGCAAATACCCACCTATGCTAAGTTTTTGAAGGACTTGTGCACACAAAAGCGAAAGCTTCATGTGCATAAGCGTGCCTTTCTCACTGAGCAAGTGAGCTCCATAATCCAAAACAAGATTCCAACTAAGTTTAGAGAGCCAGGTAGTCCAACAATTACATGCACCATAGGTGACCATACGGTCGAAAAGGCGTTACTAGACTTAGGAGCAAGTGTGAATCTATTGCCATACTGTGTATGTGCAATTGGGCCTTGGGAGTCAAGCCCACACCTGTTACGCTACAGTTAGTGGACAGATCTGTGAAAATCCCCCGTGGTATTGTTGAAGATGTGTTAATCAAGGTTGATAAATTTTTCTTTCCTGTGGACTTCATCGTCTTAGTTACTCAACCCGTGCAAAACCCAAGTAATCACATTCCTGTGATTTTAGGACGTCCTTTCCTGCGACGTCCAATGCCATCATCAACTGTCGTAATGGTGTGTTGAAATTGTCTTTTGGTAACATGATCGTAGAGCTGAATGTTTTTTGTAGGAGCAGAATATCGCGACATCAATACTTCACGAAATTAATAAACGACTACATTGCGAAAGCGTCGCAGGAAAGAAATATAAATGACGCAATAGATGACGAAAGCCAGAACGTGAGAAAAGTGTGAAGACTTGGCGAGATTTAGGAGTGTCGCAAGGAAAAATGTTTATAACACTCACGACACTTCGCGAGTTATTCCCGAAAATAAAGGACAACTTAGCTGTCATCCACTGTGTATTACCCTATATAAAGGGTTGAGTCAGTCTGTTGTAAGGGAGAGTTCTTTTTGAATTGTTAAGCAAGTCATTAGGAGAGAGAAAATCTAGAGTGATTGTAATTTCTTTAGCTCTGTTATATCTATCCTTGTAAACATTTCAAGAAGATAATCAATAAAAATATATAGATATTCATCTTCACATGGATTAGTAAAGTAAATTCTTGTGAGGGGTGTATTGTGGGATTTCCTGCAACTACATATGCGCTAGAAACAAGGATGAGTAGAAGATCAACCTTGTGAATTGAAAGAATCAGGAGTAACAAGAAAGAAATTTCGGATAATTCTCAACAATTTACTAAAATTGAGAAATGGCTAGAAGAAGGAATGCATCAGAACAACCAACAATTGTGAGGAGAAGTGGGAGATTAGCTGGAGAAAGGAGAAATGAAGTAGGTGAACCATCAAGAATAAACACAAGAGATAGAGAAGAAGTTCAAATTCAACCACCAATTCAACCAGTACCGAATAGAGTGGTAGATTATGATAGGGTGAGCGTGCATACATGGAGATCAGATTCTGTGGAAGAAAGAGAAGAAGTGCAACAACTGATAAATAATGGACAAGAGGAGAGAAATCGAGAAGAAATGGGAGAAACAGCTCATAGAAATGAAGAAATTGTAGCATTAGAAACGTTGAGACAAACAATACATGAAGAAAGGCGTTGTAGTTGCAGGAAATCCCACAATACACCCCTCACTATATTTTGTTTAACTAATCCATTCAGAAGATAATAGATGAACAATTATGGATATTTATTAATAATTTTCTTAAAATGTTTACACAGGAAGATGGAATTACACTTAAGATCTTACTAACATTCTTTCCGTTTCTCTCTCCTAATGACTTGCTTTTCCATACCAAAAGAACCCTCTCAACAACAGATTCACTCATCCCTTTATATAGGGTAATACATAGTGAATGACAACTAAGCTGTCCTTTATTTTCGGGAATGTCTCGCAAAGTGTCGCAGGCGTACAAGTATTCGTATTCGCGACACTTCTTACCTTTCGCCAGATTTCATATCTTCCTACCGTCATCCAAATGCGTCATTCATATTTAACCCTCTGCGACTCACTCGCAATGTTGTTATCCATTGTCTTCGCGTAGAGTTGTTGTCGCGATATTCTGATCCTACATCTTGCCTCTTTTTTCTTGAATATTGCTTGGAGAGCGATCTTTAAGAAAAAATTCGTTGTTGTTGTAGTCTCAGATTTTTATTGATGAAGGAACAAGCGAAAGAATACTGGACTTGAAAAGTACGTACTTGCCTCTATTCTTTGGCGAAGTTCAAGTTTTTAGAAGTATGTATGAAATATCATTTCTTGCCTCATGGGTTATGGAAAATAATGGATCTTGCAATCTTTCCTCATGAGTTAGGAAAATAATTGAATCTCATATGATAAGAAAACATGTTGTGCAATACCCGAATACTACATCTTCTCGCCTCTCCTTATGTTTCCTTTCGTTGTGCGGTATCCGAATCCTTTGTTGTAACCGTTCATTTTCCATTAAAACTCTTCTTCAAATAACTCCATGAATCTAGGGATGACCGTTTACACGTGTTTAAAACCATTCTTTTTACCGGTACATTTAATGTTATCCGGTCATAACACTTTCTTGCCTATTTATAGGTGAGTCTTTTGTGAAGAACATTTCTTTCCTTCTATTTCATCTCTTTTATCGTCTCAAATGTTCTTCTTGTTATTCTTCTTCACCATCGTCTTCATCATCTTCTCGCTATTTCTTATTTGCTATCACTTCCATGGCATCCAGGTTTGTTAATCTTGCTAGATTCGATTGATTCTATGATTGATTGATTTTGTGATTAACTTCCCTTTTTGAGGTTATCTTATTCCTTTTAATCTTTTTCTCGCCATTTTTGTTTCAAAGAAGAACAAACCCAAAGACCAAGTTCACCGTGAAGAACCCCTTCTTTCTCTGGATTCACAAATAAACCAACTTCTCAACAAGAATCCACCTTGCTACCAAAGTCCTCTTCGCAAGCTAAACATACCGTTTCTAAAAGAAAGCTATGCGAGTGATAAGGTATTTTAAGAAGCATTTACTTTTTAATAACAATATCATTGCCTCTCGTTTCTTACTTAATTTATCATTCGCAGGATGACAAAACTATTGACCAAACTCCCAAAAGATCTCGCCACTCTAAACCTCAAGTTACTCCTGATGTTCCTTTTCCCTCATTTACACCTTCTTCTCCTGTTGCAAAATCATCGCAAGACAATCTTGTCACAAATGACAATATTCCTATGCCTCAACTCCTTATAGATCAGGTTCCTCACAATAATCCTACTACAGATGAACTTATCCCTTCTCCTACCATCAATGTCCCAGTCATTCCTCCAATCACTACCTTTCCTGAAATCTCCCCTTCTCATGATGTTCCTTTGGCGAAGAATGATTCGTCTCTTCCTTCTTTACCCGAGCAAATCCCTCTTACTGCAGAAAATTTGGAAGGAATAGACGTGGCTTTCAAAGTTCTCTCGGACCTTGTGAATGATGCCAAGAAGGTTTCTATTGATCCTGTCAAGTCTGATGTCTGCGAGATTTTAAGTAAACATCTTGGTCCTGATAGGATCTCGCAAGCATCCTTTGTTCAAGAAATTAATGTCTTTGAAAAATGATCTTCAAGCTATGACTCGCTAAATGCAATAATCTCCATCTTGAAAATCAAAATTTCACAACCTCTCACTAGATCGTGATAATCTTCGCAAGAAGAATGAAGAGTTAAAAGGTATACTCCTTCGCCTTAAGTTTTTTTTTTTTTTTTTTTTTTTTTTACAACTTAAACTTTTGTTCGCCCTTTAAGCTCTAAACCAGAAACGAATAATTGAGATATATCAGTTGGAATCAACTGTTGAAGAGGTTCGAGTTGAAAGAGATGCTTGGATGGAGCAATATAACTTCTTAAATAATCTTCATACATATGCCGTTGATCAAATAGATAATTTGTCTAAAGAAAACTTTGATTTAGTTCAGCAGCAAGACTCATTAAGTAAAGACTTATCTCGCCTTTCTTATTCTTTGACTAAGGCTAATTTGGGGTTGGAAACTTTATCAGATGAGAATGAGACCCTTTCTCAGGAAAAGCGATCTCTGCTAAACAAGGTCGCGACCTATTTGCAAGAATATGATGCTTGTCAAAAATTACGTGAAGAACAAGAACAAACTATTCATACTTTGAAAAAAAACTTGAAGAAATTATCACGAGAGAGATAAACTTATTCAGGCGAATAACCTTAAGTCTAAAAGCAAACCAATTCAAGGATCAATGTTCCAAATTAGAAAAATCCAACTCTACTCTTGTGACCGAGAATTCTATACTTGTTTCGAATGAAAAAAGCTTGCGAGCTCGATTGAAAGGCCTAGTTGGAGATACATTTGATGATGCCATGGACTGTTTGGGGAATAATTTTGCGCTTTTAATTCAAAGATCTTACTTCTCGTAAGGAAGGTAGTCATATTATTTGACTATCTTAATCCATTAAGTATTCTAAAAATCTTTAATTATCTTTAATCTTGTGCACTTGTTATGCAGACTCTGAGAAGAAACTTCGCTCTACTATCTCCACCCTCAGATCAGATTACTCTAGGATTCGCAAAGAAAATGGGTTACTCGCCGCCTCTCTTGCTCGTTCTCGCGACCGTGCGAACTAAGATTTGATTATATGTCTTATCAGTAAAGACATAGATAGTAAGAATCGTCAAAAGGCGTTGCTTCACAATTCCCCTCAAAGTCAAGTCCTTGTGAATGAGATTTTATTGTCTAAGTCCCTTGATCCTATTCATGTTGATCCTTTGGAAGTAAGTGATGATGAAGTCCCCGATTCTCCCGACAAAGTGATTATGACTATGAAAGCGGCGAAGATATCGCGATATTGAAGTTGTCAACAAAGATCCGATCGAAAAAACTTCGATAAAAATCCACCCACCGGCGAAAATGAAGGTCTTTGAAAACACTTCGATGAAAATCCACCGACTGGTGAAGGTGAAGCTGATAAAAGCAATGAAAGATCTCAACCATCCTCTGTAGTTGATAATATTGATGTAGAGAATTAAACTTTCTTTGTGATTTGTCAAAACTTCTTTTGTTTGTAAGGATTAAGTCTTTGATCGAGTAATCCCCTTATTTTCTCCTTTTTCTCTTGAACATAACCTCGCGAGCATGTTCGCTTGTTGAATCTTTTGTTAAGTAAAATCATCCCAATTAGGAATTTCACTTTATTTCTTCTCATTGCGACAAGATCGCAGGCCGCCTTTACATTTTCATGTAATGACCCATTGACCTTGCCTTATCATTTTTGATGGTCTTCTAAGTTTGACCTTCCTAATTAAAGGTCTCACTCTGCCACCCTTTATTGCGACAAGGTCGCAGGACGTCTTTACACTTGCATGTAAAAACCCATTGGCCTTGTCTTATCAATTTTCTAGTATTTTTGCCTCTGCGCAGATATTTTGCTTGCGACAATATGACAGGCCTAAACTTTCTTGCAAAAGTAAAGCCCCATGACATTGTCGTCTTGCGACGAAATCGCAGGACGTCTTTACACTTGCATGTAAGGACCCATTGATCTCGTCTTACCCTCGCGTTAGTATTATTGCCTCTGCAGGATCATTGCACAAATATGACAAGCCTAAGTTTCCTTGCGAAAACAAAGCCTCGTGACATTTGCGTCTTTGGCACTTATCGCTCCCTAATGGAGGGTGCCGCCCTTATCATCTCCTCGGTTGCCCCTTCAAGGTGGCGTACATCGGCCATACAAGGCTAGCTCCTCCCATCCGGTCTTAACAACAACCAGTTGTTTTCGCAGCCTTTTATCCCTTATACCTATAGGGTTTATGGTTACAAGGCTGCACCCTAAGTGGAGTTTTCTTCGGGCCGAGTGCAAAGATGCGGCAAAGACTTGTCAAGAGTGGTAAGGAAGTTCCATGCTCCCCGCACTCTTGACTCAACCGTGTACCTCGGCGCCTTGATCATACGCTGACTCCTTGAAAGAGACCCTCGGTCGCCCAACCAGGGTATAACCTACATATATAGTTGGGAATCCAAGGTACCTCCTCCTGTTAGGCTTTCATGGGCCCCACCCGCATGACCCAGGTTCCAGGGGCGGTGTAACCTTTTCCCTGAGCCATGTTTAAGAGATTCCCCCTTATATGACGCACTTTAGGTCTTACATTTGCCTCTTACGAAGTATAATTCGCGAACTAGGGTGTACGCCATAAAGGTTCGTCCCATTCATTTAATCATGTTTATTTATTCAGTCATTCGTTATCTCTTGCCATTCTGCTTGCGAGACATTCGCTGATATTTTGGTTTGAATTTTATTGATTTTCTCAGATATCTTGCATTAAAGTACTTCTTCTGACCCACTTTTATGGGTAATATTTCTTTAGATATAATCTGTTCCATGGCCTGCCCAATCTTTGTCCCATGTCTTTACCTTCAGGATCCATCAATCTATAAGCCCCTGTACCAACCACTTCTTTGATAATATAAGGTCCATCCCATTTTCTCGCCAGCTTTCCTCCATTTTCTCGCTGATATATTGGTGTCTCTCGCAATACCAGGTCCCCTGGTTGAAATTCACGTATCTTCACACGCTTGTTATATTCTCTGGCCAATCTTCGTTGATAATTCTCCATGTGTCGTAACGCCTTCTCCCTTTTCTCTTCTAATTCGTCCAACTTGATTAGAATGTTACCTGCACTAAGATTTTTCTCCCAAACTTCTTTTTTAGTTGTTGGGATCATAACTTCCGTTGGTAGCACAAACTTCAACTCCATATGTTAAGCAAAAAGGTGACATTCCAGTAGCTTCTCTTCTTGTTGTATTGTATGCCCATACTGCACTGGGTACTTGTTCGCACCATCCTCTATTGTGTCCTTCTAACTTCTTTTTCAATATATCCGCAATTGTTTTATTTGTTACTTCCGCCTGATCATTAGCTTGTGGATATAGTGGTGTCGATTTCCCACATTTTATTTGAAATGCATTAAGTAACAACTCTATGTTTTGCCCTTCAAATTGTTTCCCGTTATCGATATACCAACCGTAAGGAATCCCAAATCTGCATATAATATTCTCAAATATGAAAGTGAAAACGTCTTTGTCGCGAATGTCTTTGTCCGCTTTCACTTCGCCCATTTTGTGAAATAATCCGTTGCGACAATTAAGTATCTTCTCTCGTCCCGTTCTCGGTAAAAAGGTCCCACGATATCTAAACCCCATTTTCCAAAAGGCCATACACTTTTTGAAGAACTTAATGGTGCCCCAGGTGCATGTATTTTCTTCCCATGTCTTTGACAATCTTCGCAGCGTCTTGACACTGCTCTCGCGTCCTCATGCATATATGGCCAGTAATATCCTTGCGTTTTTGCTTTATATGCTAAAGATCTTCCACCGCTATGATTTCCAGCATCTCCGCTATGCAACATCTTCAATATGATTTCTCCCTCTTCCCTTGTTAAGCATCGAAGTGAAGGTCCATCGAAAGATCGCCGATAAAGCACGCCATCTCTTAATTCATAATTCGTTGCACGGCTTTTTAATTTGTGTGCTTCTAATCTATTTCTTGGTGTCTCCCCTTTCATCAAATAAGCGTGAAGTTCTGTTCTCCAGTCTTTATCGCGACATTGTGGTATATCTTCTACTAACATTGCATCCGCTTCTTGCCCTTCTTCTTTATTAATTGATGGTGCCAAAAGTGTTTGTATTTTGATATTCCTCGCAATGGGATCTGTCATCATGCTTGATATAAAGGCAAAAGCGTCTGCGCGAGTCTATTATTTCTCCTTGATATATGCCTCCACCTCATTTTTGGTATCTGTGCTGACAATTCTTCGACAAGTTTTCTATACTTTTGCAAAGAATTATTTCACAAAATGGGCAGAAGTGAAAGCGGTACAGCACATTCGCGACAAAGACGTTTTCACTTTCATATTTGAGAATATTATATGCAGATTTGGGATTCCCGCACAGTTGGTATCTGATAACGGGAAACAATTTGAAGGGCAAAACATAGAGTTGTTACTTAATGCATTTCAAATAAAATGTGGGAAATCGACACCACTATATCCACAAGCTAATGGTCAGGCGGAAGCAACAAATAAAACAATTGCGGATATATTGAAAAAGAAGTTAGAAGGACACAATAGAGGATGGTGCGAACAAGTACCCAGTGCAGTATGGGCATACAATACAACAAGAAGAGAAGCTACTGGAATGTCACCTTTTTGCTTAACATATGGAGTTGAAGCTGTGCTACCAACGGAAGTTATGATCCCAACAACTAAAAAAGAAGTTTGGGAGAAAAATCTTAGTGCAGGTAACATTCTAATCAAGTTGGACGAATTAGAAGAGAAAAGGGAGAAGGCGTTACGACACATGGAGAATTATCAACGAAGATTGGCCAGAGAATATAACAAGCGTGTGAAGATACGTGAATTTCAACCGGGGGACCCGGTATTGCGAGAGACACCAATATATCAGCGAGAAAATGGAGGAAAGTCAAGCGAGAAAATGGGATGGACCTTATATTATCAAAGAAGTGGTTGGTACAGGGGCTTATAGATTGATGGATCCTGAAGGTAAAGACATGGGACAAAGATTGGGCAGGCCATGGAACAGATTATATCTAAAGAAATATTACCCATAAAAGTGGGTCAGAAGAAGTACTTTAATGCAAGATATCTGAGAAAATCAATAAAATTCAAACCAAAATATCAGCGAATGTCTCGCAAGCGTAATGGCAAGAGATAACGAATGACCGAATAAATAAACATGATTAAATGAATGGGACGAACCTTTATGGCGTACACCTAGTTCGCGAATTATACTTCGTAAGAGGCAAATGTAAGACCTAAAGTGCGTCATATAAGGGGGAATCTCTTAAAAATGGCTCGGGGAAAAGGTTACACCGCCCGGAACCTGGGTCATGCAGAACTGGGGCCCATGAAAGCCTATCCGGAGGAGGTACCTTGGATTCCCAACTATATATGTAGGTTATACTGGTTGGGCGACCGAGGGTCTCTTTCAAGGAGTCGAGCGTATGATCAAGGCGCCGAGGTACACGGTTGAGTCAAGAGTGCGGGGAGCATGGAACTTCCTTACCACTCTTGACAAGTCTTGGCGCATGCTTTTCGGCCCAAGAAAACTCCCCTTAGGGTGCAGCCTTGTAACCATAAACCCTATAGGTATAAGGGATAAAAGGCTGCGAAAACAACCGGTTGTTGTTAAGACCGGATGGGAGGAGCTAGCCTTGTATGGCCGATGTACGCCTCCTTGAAGGGGCAACCAGGGAGATGATAAGGGCGGCACCCTCCATTAGGGAGCTGATAAGTGCCAAAGACGCAAATGTCACGAGGCTTTGTTTTCGCAAGGAAACTTAGGCTTGTCATATTTGTGCAATGATCCTACAGAGGCAATAATACTAACGCGAGGGTAAGACGAGATCAATGGGTCCTTACATGCAAGTGTAAAGACGTCCTGCGATTTCGTCGCAAGACGACAATGTCATGGGGCTTTACTTTTGCAAGAAAGTTTAGGCCTGTCATATTGTCGCAAGCAAAATATCCTGCAGAGGCAAAAATACTAGAAAATTGATAAGACAAGGCCAATGGGTTTTTACATGCAAGTGTAAAGACGTCCTGCGACCTTGTCGCAATAAAGGGTGGCAGAGTGAAACCTTTAATTAGGAAGGTCAAACTTAGAAGACCATCAAAAATGATAAGGCAAGGTCAATGGGTCATTACATGAAAATGTAAAGGCGGCCTGCGATCTTGTCGCAATGAGAAGAAATAAAGTGAAATTCCTAATTGGGATGATTTTACTTAACAAAAGATTCAACAAGCGAACATGCTCGCGAGGTTATGTTCAAGAGAAAAAGGAGAAAATAAGGGGATTACTCGATCAAAGACTTAATCCTTACAAACAAAAGAAGTTTTGACAAATCACAAAGAAAGTTTAATTCTCTACATCAATATTATCAACTACATAGGATGGTTGAGATCTTTCATTGCTTTTATCACTTCACCTTCACCGTCGGTGGATTTTCATCGAAGTGTTTTCAAAGACCTTCATTTTCGCCACCGGTGGATTTTTATCAGAAGTTTTTTCAATCGGATCTTTGTTGACAACTTCAATATCAGCGATATCTTCGCCGCTTTCATAGTCATAATCACTGTCAGGAGAATCAGGGACTTCATCATCACTTACTTCCAAAGGATCAACATGAATAGGATCAAGGGACTTAGACAATAAAATCTCATTCACAAGGACTTCAGCTTTGAGGGGGAATTGACGAAGCAACGCCTTTTGACGATTCTTACTATCTATGTCTTTACTGTAAGACATATAATCAAATCTTTGTTCTGCACGGTCGCGAGAACGAGCAAGAGAGGCGGCGAGTAACCCATTTTCTTTGCGAATCCTAGAGTAATCTGATCTAAGGGTGGAGATAGTAGAGCGAAGTTTCTTCTCAGAGTCTGCATAACAAGTGCACAAGATTAAAGATAATTAAAGATTTTTAGAATACTTAATGGATTAAGATAGTCAAATAATATGACTACCTTCCTTACGAGAAGTAAGATCTTGAATTAAAGCCGCAAAAATTATTCCCCAAACAGTCCATGGCATCATCAAATGTATCTCCAACTAGGCCTTTCAATCGAGCTCGCAAGCTTTTTCATTCGAAACAAGTATAGAATTCTCGGTCACAAGAGTAGAGTTGGATTTTTCTAATTTGGAACATTGATCCTTGAATTGGTTTGCTTTTAGACTTAAGGTTATTCTGCCCTGAATAAGTTTATCTCTCTCGGCAGTAATTTCTTCAAGTTGTTTTTTCAAAGTATGAATAGTTTGTTCTTGTTCTTCACGTAATTTTTGACAAGCATCATATTCTTGCGAATAGGTCGCGACCTTGTTTAGCAGAGATCGTTTTTCCTGAGAAAGGGTCTCATTCTCATTTGATAAAGTTTCCAACCCCAAATTAGCCTTAGTCAAAGAATAAGAAAGGCGAGATAAGTCTTTACTTAATAAGTCTTGCTGCTGAACTAAATCAAAGTTTTCTTTAGACAAATTATCTATTTGATCAACGACATATGTATGAAGATTATTTAAGAAGTTATATTGCTCCATCCAAGCATCTCTTTCAACTCGAACCTCTTCAATAGTTGATTCCAACTGATATATCTCCATTATTCGTTTCTGGTTTAGAGCTTAAAGGGCGAACAAAAGTTTAAGTTGTAAACCAGAAACGAATAATGGAGATATATCAGTTGGAATCAACTGTTGAAGAGGTTCGAGTTGAAAGAGATGCTTGGATGGAGCAATATAACTTCTTAAATAATCTTCATACATATGCCGTTGATCAAATAGATAATTTGTCTAAAGAAAACTTTGATTTAGTTCAGCAGCAAGACTCATTAAGTAAAGACTTATCTCGCCTTTCTTATTCTTTGACTAAGGCTAATTTGGGGTTGGAAACTTTATCGATGAGAATGAGACCCTTTCTCGAAAAGCGATCTCGCTAAACAAGGTCGCGACCTATTCGCAAGAATATGATGCTTGTCAAAAATTACGTGAAGAACAAGAACAAACTATTCATACTTTGAAAAAACAACTTGAAGAAATTACTGCCGAGAGAGATAAACTTATTCAGGGCAGAATAACCTTAAGTCTAAAAGCAAACCAATTCAAGGATCAATGTTCCAAATTAGAAAAATCCAACTCTACTCTTGTGACCGAGAATTCTATACTTGTTTCGAATGAAAAAAGCTTGCGAGCTCGATTGAAAGGCCTAGTTGGAGATACATTTGATGATGCCATGGACTGTTTGGGGAATAATTTTGCGGCTTTAATTCAGCATCTTACTTCTCAGAAGGAAGGTAGTCATATTGAGTTGCGAAAACTTCTGGATCGCCCATGCGCAAGACTATCTTAAAGCGGTACCGATTGACGGCCTTAACCAAACCCTTGGACCTCGGCAGTTCAGAGCTGTTGTTTGTTATAGGCTCGGTATACCCATTTTCAACAATGTTGAGGTTTGTACTTGCTGTAAGAGGAACATGGATGATTTTGGCGATCATGCACTTCATTGTGCTAGTGAGGTAGGGCTCAAATTTAGGCATGACTTTGTCAGAGATATTATTGCGGACATTTGCTATAAGGCTGGGGTTGTGGCTAGGAAGGAAGTTAACCTCGGCCTTTTATCTGACAAGGACACGGCGTTGAAGCCTGCAGACATTCTTGTCTGTAATTGGGAGAATGGTAAAGACGTATGCTTTGATGTTACAGGGATTTCTCCATTTTCTGGTAACAGCGGCCGAGCCTTCGTTCCGGGTATTGCTATATCTAGTGCCATTACTCGCAAGCGCACCAAATATTTGGCGAAGTGCTCTGAACATGGTTACGGTTTCGGGGTCCTTGCTTTTTCTACCTTGGGAGAACTGGGTGAAGACATGGTGGTTCTTTTGAAGAGACTGAGGAATTGCATAGCAAATTATGATCTGAATTATAAGATAGGGAATTCTCTTTTTTATAGACTAGGTATTTCCATTCAAAGAGGTGTAGGGGCTCAGCTTGTTGCTAGGCTACCCTTCACTGATGTTGTACATTCTTTTGATATTTAATAAAAGCCTTCGACGCGTTTTAAAAAAAAAAAAAAAAAAAAAAAAAACTTAAGGCGAAGGAGTATACCTTTTAACTCTTCATTCTTCTTGCGAAGATTATCACGATCTAGTGAGAGGTTGTGAAATTTTTGATTTTCAAGATGGAGATTATTGCATTTAGCAGTCATAGCTTGAAGATCATTTTTCAAAGACATTAATTTCTTGAACTAAGGATGCTTGCGAGATCCTATCGGGACCAAGATGTTTACTTAAAATCTCGCAGACATCGGACTTGACAGATCGACGAAGTCTTCTTGGCATCATTCACAAGGTCCGAGAGAACTTTGAAAGCCACGTCTATTCCTTCCAAATTTTCTGCAGTAAGAGGGATTTGCTCGGGTAAAGAAGGAAGAGACGAATCATTCTTCGCCAAAGGAACATCATGAGAAGGGGAGATTTCAGGAAAGGTAGTGATTGGAGGAATGACTGGGACATTGATGGTAGGAGAAGGGATAAGTTCATCTGTAGTAGGATTATTGTGAGGAACCTGATCTATAAGGAGTTGAGGCATAGGAATATTGTCATTTGTGACAAGATTGTCTTGCGATGATTTCGCAACAGGAGAAGAAGGTGTAAATGAGGGAAAAGGAACATCAGGAGTAACAGGTTTAGAGTGGCGAGATCTTTTGGGAGTTTGGTCAATAGTTTTGTCATCCTGCGAATGATAAATTAAGTAAGAAACAGAGGCAATGATATTGTTATTAAAAAGTAAATGCTTCTTAAAATACCTTATCACTCGCAGGCTTTCTTTTAGAAACGGTATGTTTAGCTTGCGAAGAGGACTTTGGTAGCAAGGTGGATTCTTGTTGAGAAGTTGGTTTCTTTGTGAATCCGAGAGAAAAAGGGGTTCTTCACGGTGAACTTGGTGCTGGGTTTGTTCTTGCTTAAAACAAAAATGGCAGAAAAAGATTAAAAGGAATAAGATAACCTCAAAAAGGGAAGTTAATCACAAAATCAATCAATCATAGAATCAATCGAATCTAGCAAGATTAACAAACCTCGGATGCCATGGAAGTGATAGCAAATAAGAAATAGCGAGAAGATGATGAAGACGATGGTGAAGAAGAATAACGGAAGAACATTGCAGACGGTAAAAGAGATGAAATAGAAGGAAAGAAATGTTCTTCACAAAAGACTCACCTATAAATAGGCAAGAAAGTGTTATGACCGGATAACATTAAATGTACCGGTAAAAAGAATGGTTTTAAACACGTGTAAACGGTCATCCCTAGATTCATGGAGTTATGCTGAAGAAGATTTTTAATGGAAAATGAACGGTTACAACAAAGGATTCGGATACCGCACAACGAAAGGAAACATAAGGAGAGGCGAGAAGATGTAGTATTCGGGTATTGCACAACATGTTTTCTTATCATATGAGATTCAATTATTTTCCTAACTCGCGAGGAAAGATTGCAAGATCCATTATTTTCCATAACCCATGAGGCAAGAAATGATATTTCATACATACTTCTAAAAACTTCGGAACTTCGCCAAAGAATAGAGGCAAGTACGTACTTTTCAAGTCCAGTATTCTTTCGCTTGTTCCTTCATCAATAAAAATCAGAGACTACAACAACAACGAATTTTTTCCTGCAACTACAGGCGTTTAGAAGCAGAAGAACGCGCAAATTTAACAAGGCAAAACCACGAATTAAGAATGGAAAATAGGAGGCTGCAAAATAGAAGATCGAGAAGTAATAACAGATCAAGAATCTTCGCAGAAATATTACCTGCAAAAAACGTTAATGAAGAAAATTTGGAAAGGGAACTAAGTTTTGGCGAAGGAGGTCGTGAAGGAAGAGAAGTAGTAGAAGATCGTTATATTCCACGTCCTGAAGATCTACGTAATGGTCAAAATGACGGAAATCAAGAAAATAGGCAAAGCGTCAAGGGCAGAATGATCCAATTAATGAAGAAAATCAGGAAGAAGGAAGAAGAATATTACTTGGGAGAGAAACACGAAGGAAACAAAAGGAAATTGAAGATGACATTGAAAAACATTATATTGAACAAGCGCGTTTAGCTCGCGAGAGGGAAAGATTGAGAGCGAAATGGAAGAAAAGAATTGGAGGAAGCAATTCGGCGGAACAATCATGACAATCGAGAAAGAAGGCGCGAGCAAAATCGCAACAATGGAAATATTAATGAAGAGTCTAAAAGAATACAAAGGAGAGTTGATAGACAACCAAGAAGAGAAAACGATAGATACAATGGTGTGCACATTCGCGAACGAGATGAAGGAGAAAGTCGCAGAAAGAAAGAAGAGAAGAGAATGTTGAACAAGAAAATCAAGATAGGCGTGAACGCAGAAGGAGAGAAACGGAGCTAAAAAGACCAATGAATCCGAACACTGATGTAAATGAACAAATTTTAAGAGAGTTGGCAGATATGAGAGGAATGTTGAACAATAGAGGAGGTGGAGGAAGAAGACAATTGGATGAGGCAATCGAAGAAGCTGCAAAAACCCCTTTACTCTAGAAGTGCAATTAGGTGGGATACCCCCAAAGTGCAATTTACCCGCATTAACTAGCATTTTTGATGGAACAACTTGCGCAATACAACATATCAAAGCGTATGTAAGATGTATGTTACAAAAAAAATCATGACGCTATATTGTGCAAATATTTCGCATCAAGTTTAACAGGGAAGCACTCAAGTGGTTTGAAGGTTTACCAAGAAACACCATCACGTCATTCAACCATCTACAAGCTATATTTTTAGGGGCATACATAAGTAACAACTCCTCGCGACCAGGAATTGAAGATGTATTTGGGCTGAAACAAAGAGTTGGCGAAAGTTTAAGACACCTAACTGTGAGATGGAAGACGATGTGTAGCGAGATGGCTGGAAGAGTGGATGAAAGATATCTCATTTTATCATTTATAAACGCTATGTTCGCAACCAATTTGCTATATATTCAAATTTTTAGAGTCAAGAATACGATCACGATGACGGAGTCAGCGAGAACTCGCAAGAGGAATATATTGCTTTGGAAGAAAGGCAAAATGAGGTGGAGTCGTACCCGGTTGCGAATACAAGTTCAAATGCTGCGAATGCAAGTTTGTTACCCAAATTAATACACACAGTGGCGAGTACCTCGCAAGGGCAGCAAGAAAGAGTGATAAATGATGAACAACCAAAGTTAGTAGCCATGGGAAGCCGAGATCAAGAAGAGTTCGAAAGAGAAAGAAACTACTATAACCTTGGCGATAATAACAAAATTCAGAGACTTGATCATCCGCAAGAAACTTATGGAAGTCAAAGGCAGAATTATCATGGAGGTCAGCGACGTCACAGAGTAGTATGGGAAGAAATCAAAATGCCACCATTAAATGCTAGTGTGGAAAAGATATGGGAAGCTATACTCTTGATGGAAAACATACCTGCACCATGGAACATGGGGAATGAGCCACCACCAAGTGATAGAAGTCACGAGTTCTGTTCTTACCACCGTTTTCATGGACATCTGACAAATGACTGCAGAAACATAAAAAGAATCATCCTTAGAATGATTGATCAAGGAAAGCTGAATCACTTTCTAAAAAGTGAAGAGAAAATTCAACCATTGCCGCCACCACCATCAAAAGGGAAAGAAACGTTCGTAATAAAAGTTGGAGCAAAGGCTAAAAATTTATTTTGCAACTCCATTGTTCACTCATATCGTACAATTGAAGATTTTCATGATAATATACTCAGTAGGGTTTTTGTGAGGGATGTTGATAATAAAGAAGTGATGAACATTGCGAAGATGTCGCAGTTAAAAGAATGGCAAATGCAGATTATTTCTTTCAACGCAGAAGAGATTCCTGAAGGCAAAGAGATGCATGACAACCCATTGGTTGTAAAACTGAAATTAATCCAAAACCAAAGAGATGGCGAAGACGATGAAGCGAGAGAATTGCTGGGTGATCAATAGAATATTGATTGATACTTTTGGAAGCTCGGTAAACATCCTCTTTTACCATACTTATATGGGGGAAAGGATGCAGAATTGATACCTTCAACATACAAGATATATGGTTTCAATGGCACAACAAACAAGCCTAAAGGAGAAGTTCATATGAGAATACCCCTGCAAGGATTATCTACTGATATTCTGTTCTGTGTGGTCGATGTGGAATCCCCTTATAATGTATTGATTGGAAGGCCATGGTTGCATGACATCCTGGGTGTAGCGTCAACATATCATCAGTGTATAAAATTTCCTCATCCTAGTGGTGTTGGAATTATAAAAGGAGATTGGACTGAAGGACAAAAATGCTATGAGATCGATGTGGAGAGCTGCAAGAGAGAGCCGAGAAAAGAAAGGGTTGGAAGCAACATACAAAAGATGAGAAAAGAAGAGAAAGATTAATGGTGGATGCCATTGATGTAAGAGGAGAAGATACATTGCGAAACAAGTGCATGAAAACAGTTGGAAATTATGATGGAAAGGAATCATTAAGAGATTTGAATGGTGTAGAGGCAGAGAGTAGCAAGAGCAAAAAGTGTAAGAAGTGAATAATCATCAAAAAGCAACAACAAAAGATTGTTCAGAGTAAGAGGAAGAAACAATAATTGAAGAAGAAATATGCGAGGATCTCGCCATTAAGATTGTATGACAATTTGATTGAAGAATTGAAAAACAAAAATGATTAAACAATGTAAGATTGTGCGATAGTTTCGCAAACAAAATGAATGATTGAATGAATTAACAAAAATGAAAGAGTGAGTGAATGGGACGAACCTTTATGGCGTACACCCTAGTTCGCGAATGACATTTCGCAAGAGGCAAATGTAAGATCTAAAGTGCGTCATATAAGGGGGCATCTCTTGACATGGGTCAGTGAAAAGGTTACACCGCTCCTGGAACCCGAGTCATGAAGATTTGGGGCCCATGAAAGCCTATCCTAGGAGAGATACCTTGGATTTCCAACTATATATATAAGGTTATACCCTGGTTGGACGCCCGAGGATCTCTTCCTAGGAGTCAGTGTATGCTCAAGGCGCCTGGGTACACGGTTGAGCCAAGAGTGCATGTGGCATTTGAAGTGTCTCGGCCATTCTTGGCAAGTCTTGGTATATGCTGCACTCGGCCCGAAGAAAACTCCACTTAGGGTGCAGTCTCGTAACCATAAGCCATATAGGTATAAGGGAAAAGAGGCTGCGAAAACAACTGGTTGTTGTTATGACCGGATGGGAGGAGCTAGTCTTGTATGGCCGATGTACGCCTCCTTGAAGGGGCAACCAGGGAGAAGATAAGGGCGGCACCCTCCATTAGGGAGCTGATAAGTGTCAAAAGATGCAAATGTCATGAGACTTTATTTTCGCAAGGAAATTTAGGCTTGTCATATTTGTGCAATGATCCTGTAGAGGCAATATACTTGACGCAAGGATAAGGCGAGATCAATGGGTTTTTGCATGAAAATGCAAAAACGTCCTGCGATTTCGTCACAAAGACGGCAATGTCATGGGATTTTACACTCGCAAGAGTATTTAAGCCTGTCATATTGTCGCAGATAAAATATCCTGCAGAGGCAAAAATACTTAACAAATGATAAGACAAGGTCAATGGTTTATTACATGAAAATGTAATGACGTCCTGCGATTTTGTCGCAACGAGGGGTGGCGAAATAAGACCTTTAATTAGGAAGGCAAAATAAGACCACACAAGAACGATAAGACAAGATCAATGGATTTCTTCATTCGTAAAGACATCTTGCGATCTTGTCGCAATAATGAACTTCAACATAACTAAAGATACAGACATATATACAATTGAGGAAGCGAGTAAGCTTGCGAAAATGATTATGTTCCATCATAGAGTTACAAATAATAAAGGATGAAGTCAGAGATTTCATTACTCAGATATAATTGGTCAAATCACTCATTTGAAAATGAATAACAGAGGCAAGTATGGGAATGAATAGGATAAAATCTTGTTATTCATTTCCACATGATGGATTTATGTATTCATAATGATGGTCAGTTGAATTATAAATAAGAATTGCTTGACGAATATGCGCAAGTAAAGAAAACGAAGATTGAATTCATATTTGACAATCCAAGAAGATTGAAAGAGTATGTGTATTACAAGAAGCAAAAGAAGAAAAAGAAGTTATTTCTTTGAGGATTCTTCTTCTTGGTCAGATTCTTCAGTTCCATCATTCCTTTCGCCAGAATCTTCTTCTTCGCTAGCTTCACTATCAGAGACATCCGAGAAAGGCGTATCTTTAGGAATAACATCGCGAAGACAAGGATATGAACTAAGAGGAATGCGGTGATCATTGCAAACCATTTCAATAGTTTGATTGCGAAAACGAACAATGCAAAGATTGTTGAAATTCACCACCGTAGCTTGCAGTTGTTTCTTCAACTTAGAATACTTATTATTGCGAAGAGAAAGGCCTTCATGAGTTCTCCTTTTTCGGACTCGAGTTCTTCAATCCTTGTTTGAAATCTCTTCTCGGATTCTCGCAAAACATATGATAATGAATTAACAACACAATAACAAGACTACGAGAGATAAAGAGCAAGAAAGTATAATAAACAACCTTCTCTCGTCGATATCATGTCTTTAACCAAGGCAGTATGCTCGACATGAAGACTAACATCAACACCTAAGTTATTCCTGGCATTATCTAGAACCTTCGCAGCCCAAGCGAATTCGTCATCATTGTTTATAACAAGAAGAGAACGGATTTGATCTTCTCGCTCATTAAGTATAGCATTCTGACGAAGAGATTCATCTCATTCAATTTGTACTTCGAGAAGAGACTTTTGAAATGTTGCTAATGCCTGTGCACCCTTATTAGCAATACGATCTTTCTCATCTATAAGGCCACTAATTTTCTTCCTTAAAAGTTCGATTTTTCTATGGGAATCAAGATACATTTGTTTAAATCGGTTGGCTAAACCTAAACTAGCTCTATGCTCAATCTCTAAGAGGCGACATTTGGTTCGAAGTTCATTTAATGAAAGGGAATCAATTTTGTTTGACGAGTTACTTAAAGACTCGTTGAGATGGGTAAGAAGAACATCATTATCCATAGGCTCGGGAAATGAATGGAGAAGAATGGCTTCTTCAGAGAGATTATATATGTCTGCATAAAATAATAAATCAGGCAAAGAATAGTAGCTGACAAAGTAAAGACGACTTGAAGAGTAAAAGTTTTATACCATAAAGTTGCTGGTTTGCGCTTTGAAGAGTAGACATCTTAGTCTTCTGAGAAGCAGATTCAGTTTCCAATTGTTGAATTCTTTCATCTTTCTTGCGAGACATCGCAACCTCAATTTCTAGTTCTCGGATCTTCTCTTTAAGTTGGAGATTTTTCTTTTCAAGGTTGTCGCGTCTTTTCTCGAGATCTGAGGCAATAACAAAGGAAGCTCTCCCAGACTATAAAGGAAAATAAAGAAATTGTTAAGATAAAGCTTATAATAGAAATTACAGAGAAGCAAAGGAATATGAATATACCAAAGCATTGAGAGCATTCAAGTGGCTGGAAGTCAATGTTCGGGAAACTCCGCGAAAAGATTCATTATCCTCTAATAGCGGGGCATCGCAAATATTCGCGAGAGCTTTGAAAGTTGCAGATAAGTGATCATCTCCCATTCCTTGCATGGAATCAGAAAAAACACTAGACAATTGCGCCATAGCAGAAGTAGTCGAGTGATTCTCTTTCACGGAGGAAATACCAACCACATTTTCATCCTGATCAGAACTCTCATTGGATTGAGAACTACAATGAGAAGAGGAATGGGTTTTCCGTTTTTTAGAAAGCGGAGCAGAAGACTTGTCCTTGCGAAAAGTGATTTTATCCTTGCCTTTAACCTTAGCAGCTTCAGCTTCTTCAACATCAACCTTCGCACACGCATGAAGATAAGAAACAGAGGCAACAATATTGTTTAAAATAACAAAAGAAAATGTTTCTTACTTCATCCGTGAGCGATCGGAGTATCGCCAGGGCCACTTAAACTCCCAAGGATGATAATTCGCGAGGTGTGCAGGAAGAACATGTGAACCTGCGATGTAGGGTCCACTCAAAAATAAAGGAACAACCCACCATTTCTCATCTTTGGAATGACGAGGAGTACTATTGTTGCCCGAATGCCAGTCAATATCTTGCATGAGCAAGTTTATCAAAGATCAACATTATCTTTTTCTTGATCGAGCACCCCAAATGAGATTTATCATTTCTCATATTTATAATCGTATAATTCGCAAAGAAGTTCTCTACAAGTATACTTCTCAGTGCTATCTCTAAATTTACAAATCTAGGATCTTTGACATTATCGGGATATAAAGATCCTTTACTACCGCCATGATTGGCGAATTCAAGCATTAAACGGATGCGATCGCCACTCAATCGATAAACAGACTCGCGAGAATTTTTCGTGAGCAAGGATTTCATAGAATAATGGTATCTCGGGATTGTATAGAGGAATGGGGAGTCCTGCGAGGAGTTGACCTAGCGAGACTATGATTTTATGATCATCACATTGATGATCGAGAAAACAATTTTGCGAAAAGTATAGATGAAGATTCTTGATCGGGAATGGTTGATAAGATAAAACCCTTTTCCTGTAACTTCTTTTGAACATCATTGAAAAGGGGTGCGTATGTACGACCAAGTGAAGCCATTATTAGAGTATGGGAATGAAGTGAGAAGCGAAAATCAAGAGAAGGAAAAAGGGATTTACAGTAGCAGAAACGCAAATTACAGAGGAATGAAGTTAAAGGAAAGTTGCAGAGGGAAAATAAAAGAGAAAAAGAGAAGGGTAAGAAAACTATATATAGAGAAGAGAATCCTCGAGAAAACAAATGCATTTAATGCGGGATGGGACGTGAATGGTCAAGAATAAGTGGTTGAAAGAGACGTGTCAAGAAAAGAGTGGAAGAAGAAACACCTGTAATAAATTCCGTACATAAATAAAACGAGTAAAAATGAACAATCGCGAGATAAAGATGAGCAGTTGCGGCATTATAAATTCTCATGACATTTTCTCCTTCGCAGAAAAGACATGAGAAGAGGCAAGATGTAGGAGCAGAATATCGCGACATCAATACTTCACGAGATTAATAAACGACTACATTGCGAAAGCGTCGCAGGAAAGAAATATAAATGACGCAATAGATGACGAAAGCCAGAACGTGAGAAAAGTGTGAAGACTTGGCGAGATTTAGGAGTGTCGCAAGGAAAAATGTTTATAACACTCACGACACTTCGCGAGTTATTCCCGAAAATAAAGGACAAATTTTAGTTTGTCATCCACTGTATTACCCTATATAAAGGGTTGAGTCGATGCATTTGTAAGGGAGAGTTCTTTTGAATTGTTAAGCAAGTCATTAGGAGAGAGAAAATCTAGAGTGATTGTAATTTCTTTAGCTCTGTTCTATCTATCCTTGTAAACATTTCAAGAAGATAATCAATAAAAATATATAGATATTCATCTTCAAATGGATTAGTAAAGTAAATTCTTGTGAGGGGTGTATTGTGGGATTTTCTGCAACTACATTTTTAACACTAGTCAACAACCCATTGATTGTGATGATACTGATTTGCATGAGATTAACATGATTGAGAGTCTGATCCAAGACTCTTTGCCCGACATTTTGTCAGTGGACCCTTTGCAAGCATGTTTAGATAACTTTGACTTAGATCTCTTCGAGTCTAAGTACATTGGGGAAATTCACTCGTTGCTTGAATCTGTCCCACACATGGATATTGCTAAATGGCAGAATGCAGTGGAACCACTTCCACTCTCTGATTCCAAATCTGCCCCACCTCTTGATATACCACCTAAGCTTGATTTGAAACCATTACCTGATACTTTGAAGTATGCATTCTTAGGTCCTTCTGATAATTTACCTATGATTATTGCATCATGTTTAGACACGGAACAGGAAAGTCAACTTTTAGAAGTACTTAAAGAGCATAAAGGAGCCTTAGGTTGGACCATCTCCGATCTTAAGGGTATAAGTCCCACAATTTGCATGCATCACATTAATCTTGAAGAGAACACTAAACCATCTAGGGAAATGCAAAGGAGACTTAACCCCAACATGAGAGATGTTGTCAAGGGTGAGATTCTGAAATTGCTTGATGCGGGTATCATTTACCCGGTTCCTGATAGCCAGTGGGTCAGTCCCATTCAGGTGGTACCCAAAAAGTCCGCATTACTTGTAGTTCAAAATGAGATGAATGAGCTTGTCCCCACCCGTGTTACCACTGGGTGGCGAGTTTGTATTGATTATAGAAAACTGAACACAAAGAACCAAGAAAGACCATTTTCCCCTTCCCTTCATTGACCAAATGCTGGAAAGGTTAGCAAAACATAGTTACTACTGCTTCTTAGATGGCAATTCTGGCTACAACCAAATTCACATAGCACCCGAAGACTAACAAAAAACCACGTTTACATGTCCCTATGGAACATTTGCTTACCGTCGTATGCCTTTCGGGTTGTGCAATGCACCCGCTACTTTTCAACGTTGCATGATGAGCATATTTTCCGACATGGTATATAAGTTTCTTGAAATTTTCATGGATGATTTTTCGGTGTTTGGTTCTTCTTTTGATGAGTGTTTGCATCACCTCACTTGTGTGCTTATTAGGTGTAAGGAAAAGAATTTGGTTTTGAATTGGGAAAAATGTCATTTCATGGTTAACTCGGGCATTGTTTTAGGGCATATTATCTCGGAAAAAGGCATAGAAGTAGACAAAGCCAAGGTAGATCTCATTCAACACTTGCCTCAACCTCGTTATGTGAGGGACATCAGATCATTTCTAGGCCATGCGGGTTTTTACCGCCGATTCATCAAAGACTTTAGTAAAATTTCACGACCTTTGTGCAATCTTCTTGCAAAAGATGTTGCATTTGTCTTTGATGATGCTTGTAAGGAAGCATGGGAGCAACTGAAGGCTCTCCTTACATCTGCCCCTATAGTCAGACCACCTGACTGGACATTACCATTTGAAATTATGTGTGATGCGTCTGACTATGCTGTAGGAGCTGTTTTGGGCCAGCGAGTAGACAAACTTCCTTATGTGATCTACTATGCTAGTAAAACACTTAATGATGCTCAATTGAATTATTCCACAACTGAGAAAGAGTTGCTAGCTGTTGTGTTTGCATTAGATAAGTTTAGATCTTATTTGATAGGGTCTAAGGTCATCATGTATTCGACCATGCTTTGCATTGAGATATCTTTTGTCTAAAAAGATGCTAAGGCTCGTCTAATTCGATGGATACTCTTGCTACAAGAGTTTAACCTCGAAATTCGAGATAAGAAAGGGTCAGAAAATGTTGTTGCTGATCACTTGTCTAGGTTGAATGTTGAATCTGTGATGAATCTATGCTAATTAGGGAATCATTCCCTGATGAGCAATTGATGCTTGTGTCTGAAATGCCATGGTTTGCTGATATTGTGAACTACCTTGCTACAGGTAGAATGCCCTTGCATTGGTCTAAACAAGACCGTTCTAAGTTCTTGGCTGAAGTTAAACACTTCCTTTGGGATGACCCATATTTGTTTAAGTACTGCCAAGACCAAATCATTAGGAGATGTGTCCCCAATTCTAAACAAAGGGACGTCATCTCTTTCTGTCATGACCATGCATGTGGAGGCCACTTTAGTGCCAAGAAAACTGCTGCAAAGATCTTGCAAAGAGGTTTCTATTGGCCAACACTGTTTAAGGATTGCCATGCTTTTTGTGTTGCTTGTGACCGATGCCAGAAATTAGGAAGTATCTCTAGAAGAAACATGATGCCCTTACAACCCATTTTGATTGTTGAGCTGTTTGATGTTTTGGGTATTGATTTCATGGGTCCATTTCCTAACTCTGAAGGTAAGTTATACATTCTTGTTGCTGTTGATTATGTCTCTAAGTGGGTAGAGGCCATTGCATCCAAAACCAACGACCATAAAGTTGTTCTTTCTTTTCTTAAGGAAAACATTTTCTCCCGTTTTGGAACCCTAGAGCAATAATCAGTGATGGAGGTAGTCATTTCTGCAATATACCCTTTGAATCACTAGTGCGCAAGTATGGAATCACTCATAAGGTCGCAACACCTTACCATCCTCAAACCAGTGGCCAAGTAGAAGTTTCTAATGGGGAAATTAAGCATATCCTTGAGAAGACTGTCAATCCTTCTAGGAAAGATTGGTCTTTACGTTTAAACGATGCTTTATGGGCCTATAGAACTGCATACAAGACTCCCATTGGGATGTCTCCTTACAGACTTGTGTACGGTAAAGCATATCATCTACCTGTTGAGTTAGAACACCATGCATATTGGGCTGTGAAGAAGTTGAATTTTGATCTTGATAAGGCTGGTACCCATAGGAAACTTCAACTCAATGAGTTATAAGAATTGAGAAATGATGCATATGATAGTGCCAAAACGTACAAACAAAGAATGAAAGTGTTTCATGACAAGCGCATTCTGCGCAAGTCTTTCACACCAGGTCAGAAAGTTTTATTGTACAACACTCGCTTGCACTTGTTTCCAGGAAAGCTACGTCGATGGTCAGGACCATTCTTAGTACGTACTGTTTTTTCCCATGGAGCTGTAGAAGTTGAAAACCCAGCAACCAAGAACATCTTCAAATTCAATGGTCAGAGACTGAAACCATTTCTGGAGCATCTTCCACCAGAAGTTGAGACCGTCGACTTGGAAGACCCCATCTATGTGGACTGATCTAGTTCACTTGTGTACATACTTATGGACTAAAAATCCATCATCTTTCCCTTTTCTTTTTCTTTTTCTTTTTGCTCTTTGCATAGTTTTTATGTGTGCTAACCAAACTTTTTGTCTTTCCCTTTGGTTGTTTGCTTTCAAAGCATTCATCCTCCTTTGGTTTAGCAACATCCTTGTATATCCGGTAATCTCTTCCCTTTTCTTTATTCAACATAGTTCTCTTGGTATGTGACTGTTTAAATTCTTATGATCTGTTGACACATTGAGGACAATGTTTGATTTAGGTTTGGGGGTACATGCATTTGCATATAGAGTTTTTAGTCTTTCTTTTCAAAAAAAAAAAAAAAAAAAAAAAAAAACCTCCAACTTTTAGAGATCTTAGAGTCACTAGCATGCTTCTAGCTATGTTTACATAGAGAGTCTGACCGAAATAAAATAACTTGGAAGTACTGGAGAACACAATCGGGTTCCTTAGTTGATTAGAGCGTTAAAGTTGGATTTAACCATGCCGGAGGGCGAATTAGGTGTTGTTTAGATATTCGGTAGTAGAATTGTGATCACCCATAGTGGAGACTACCCATTTTACATCAAGCGAGGCTCCAACCTTCATTTTTTGCAACTTTCTAGAAAAGATGTTAGAGTGTGTGTCACCGTACGTCAATTCCGGGTAGGAATGGTGAGCTACCCAACTTCGCACCACTTTCAGCACTATTTTTGATCTCTTGAGTGCTAATTTCGTCAATCATGAGGGTGACGTTTAAAGATGAAAACTCCTTCTAAATATCGATTTGCAGTTAGCATCACTCTCTCTCTCAATCAATCGGACCCATAGAAACACATCATCGTCAGCAAGCGGAGCATCATCAAAATATTTGAAGAAAAGTTGAGATAGTCCAAGGTTTACAAGCAACAAAGAAAAGAAAAGAAGATGAGAATTAGTGAATTTTATGAAATCAAGACAATACAAGTTTTATTGTTTTATTATTTTCATTCCATGTAAAAAAAAAATGTTTATTTTCTGAGTCTAGTTACCACCTAGTAATTTAAAAAAAAAAAAAAATTTGTCAAGTTTTTGTGAAGTTCAGAAGTTCGTCATCAACAGTTGAAGACCGAAGACCGAAGATTGAAGACGTTTCTATGGTTCCTATGAGAGTATGATGTTAATTGCCGATCGGGTGAGAAGGTAAGTGAGTACTCCCATCCTTGCTAATGGTTGATTTCCCTTCTTAGAGATCATCAGAAAAAGATTCTTTTTGTCCACACTTCTGTGGAGTCTCCGAAATTATTTCGGAAGGTTATCCTTCTTACCTACAACGTGTGCGGGATTTCTCTCTTTATTCCCGCCTGCACACATGAGAGACTAAAAAGCGATCTTTTTGAGTGCAATTATCATAAAACCCTAATGGTGAGGCGAAGTCGAGGCTTATGATCACAATCGAATCCGAATTCTTTCATATGGTATGGTTACTTCTCGCTCAAAGACTTAAGGATGAGAATGCGTTCTTTAGTAGTTCTAACTTCATGTTACTAGCATGCAGAAACTCTATGTCCTCATAGCTCCTTGGATGTTTGAGACTCTTTTATACTCTGAAGTTGGAGAAGGTTTTATGGGTACACCTCTGGTAAACCCTCACGAGACTACAACTCGTCCACTAGGGACACCTAGGGGTTTAAAGGCTTAGTGCATACGCTAAATGCATTCGAGAGACCCGCGACAGTGGTATAGTTAGGATTTCCTAATTTCTGTTTCACTTGAGGACAAGTAAAATTCAGGTTTGGGGGTATTTGATGAGTGCCAAATATTGCATATTTCTACATCTATTTATTGGAATTTAACTCATCTTTTGTGCTCAGAAATCAGATATTATCCCAGATTCTGTATTTTCGTTGTTTTCAAGAATAAATATTTGTACTAATTAAATTTGTGTTTTTTGGTAGTGAATAAAGCTCGGAGAAACTGAGGAGCCAAAAGAGCAAAGAATTGGAGACAAGCGTCTATGGAACAGAAAGCCAAAGCCCGCGCGCAACAGTTGCAACCCAACAAGGAGCAACCCATCTACAAGACATGGGCCCAAGCTATCCAAGACCCGACCCACGACCCGGATCCGAGCCCGTCCTTTCCGAGCCGTTAGATTTGATCTAGTCTTCATCCAACGCTCGCTCCAGCATTCACATCATTTCTCGCTGCTCCCGCTCAACACCAAAACCGCCTATATCCTGAGCCGTGAGATCTTCCACTATCCTAGATCCTACGGTCACTCCAACCTTCCCATCGATCCTTGTTGTGCCCGCTTCACACCACAGACACCTATATCAACCCCTTAACCATCGACCCATCTTCTCTTTCTCTTTCTTTTCTCTTCTCCCCCAACAACTCATCAGAGAAAACCCATCTCTTCACCCTTCCCCCGACCATACCATGGCAGAGCCACCACCTCACCACCTCCTTCATCCCCTTACCCTGACAACAGCTTCAGCAACTGCCTTCACCACCTCTCTAGGTCTAGCTATCTCTCTCTTAGCTTCCCCCTTAACCCTAGAAGCTAAATTAGAGATAACTAGAGCCATGGTTTCACCAACAACCCAAGCATGGTCGATTCAGAGCAGGAAAGAGGTTGGGTTCGCTTTAATTGCAAGTCTTGAGTGTTAGAGAAGACATGGGAGGTATAAATTGAGTGGTTCTTCTTTTTTAGAAAAAAACAGGAAGTTTTTAGGGTTTAGTTTACATTTCAATTTTAATCTGTTTTCATGATGTTTGTGATGTTCTAATTTAATCTGCTAGGATTTAAATGAAACCCCGATTCTCGCCTGTGGTTCAACTGTGTTTGAAGTTGTTTTTGCATGCTTAAATTATAAGATATCTTCAATTCTAGCATTACAACACTTTGCTCTCACAATGAATGCCTTGTATCCATTGTAGTTAGGCTAAAACTGTGTTGTTTGTGCTTCAGCTCAAGCCTTAGAGATAGTTGCTAATTCCCTTGACTAGTTGTGCTTAACTAGACAATTAGTGCTCTGGGTTAGTACTTTAGCTGATAATTGAAGTATCACTTGGTGAAACTCCTTAGATGAGTGATTAACTTGACACATTATCCTTGTCACATCACAGAACAAAACACTCAAACTAGTTGAATCCCATAACATGAATTAGTGGTGGATTTGATAATCCTAGTGCCTGTAATCTCTTTAATTGTATTTCATCTTGTTATCATTGTTACAACCTCCATCTTGTCATAAAGACACTAAACAAACCCATATATTTGTGCCACCTTCCCTGAAATCGCTTAAGAAGCCTTTTGATCATTCACACACACTCCATTTCTCTGTGGTTCGACCTGTGCTTGCCACTGCCTCCAAAGGCACTGTGCACTTGCAGTTTAACACGTAGGAAAACTATCTTTAGAAACCTACCACTCATGTTGAAGAATTCCTTGACTGACGGTGAAGGAACTTCATGCTGAGCCTCAGTCCCCAAGCGTGTTTTACATGGTTTGTTCGTAGTGGTTGTTGTCGAGCCAGATATGGAATATCTTGGACATTGTTTCATCATTATGGGAGTCGTGCATGTGGTACTGGAGTTGCAGTTGACGGACGCGCAGGATGTTGTATCTCGGTGGTTTTCCTCTTGCTGCTTGAGGAACCGCTACGTAAGGTCAAGGTTGTATCGCCTGTTGGTGAGATATATGCCCCTACAAACATTATGAGGCTCTTCATTACTGGCAGGCCTGGTTCTTTCTATCAGGGCATATGTTGTTGTAGATGAGCGTTCAACATCTCCAGAGGATGACCAAAAGCGCGGATTCTCCAACATAGCATGATAGACATGTACCACCTGTCGATAAAGTGACTCGCCGGATCTTGTTCGACCACCATGATAGAGTGACTCGCCCGGATCTTGCTCGATATGACGCGTGGACATCGTTATCTTCTTGAGGTCTGCTCCATTGAGGTATCGGCTCCGTGGGAAGATTGCCGTCATAGAGCGTTGATACGTTGCACCGGCATTCTTTAAACCAAATGGCAGTATGGTATAATAAAAATTTCCAAGAGGAGTTCGAAAAGCTATCTTACTTGCATCATGCTCGTACATCCTTATCTGGTTGTAGCCCTACATCCATCCATGGAGGAGAACATGCCGTGTCCGCTGGTTGCATCTACTAACATGTCGATGTTAGGTAGAGGAGGATCGTTTTTGGAGCAGCACCTGTTCAAGTCTCTGAAGTTTATGCAACACCTGATCTATCCATTTTCCTCGTGTCTGAACTATAACTGTTTAACCGACTTGGATCCAGGTATGACATGTAGATGATGGGTGACCAATTTTCATCTAAATCCGACATTTCTTCATATCTCCAAGCGAATATGTCCTGGTACTCTTTGAGAAGTTCCACGAGCTTCGTGCATTTATCCATACACAAGGTTAAGCTGATGGAGATAGGCCTAGGAGATTCCTCAACGATTTCAATCTCATCAGTTGTGGAGTTGGTGCCATCTTGCAGCTGTTGTGGAGCATCTAGCACTTGTTCTTGTGGTTCATTGCTGTAGTAGCATTCCATTGGGTGGAGAGACTGGGTAACAGTCTCCCCTGCTAATTGATAATGGCAATGTCGGTATACCGTTTTCCCTTTCTAGTCACGACTCGCCACAAAAGTCCGTTCCCTCTTCGTGTGAACGTGGGTCGTGACTTCACATGATGGAGAAGAATGCTTCGTTACCAAAGATTCATCGTGGGTTTTAGCCCTCAATGATGCAAGCCGGTCTTTTTCCTGAATTGGCGCCCACGTGAGGAGTGGGACGCAACGAACTTGTCTGATTCTTTCTGCAGAGCTTCTCCAGTATGTGCTGGTTTGGTTTCCCTCGAAGTCCGTCATTATGGTAGGCTTCCGTACGACCTTGCCTGGGAGAACCTTGGATGTCCTGAGAGTCTTGAGAGTAATCACATTCGAAGACGCTCCCGTGTAGATAAAGGCCGTCTTGAACTCTGAATCATTGATGCGTGCGGTGACATGTAGGGCACGGTCGTGACATTCCTCTGGTTGATTGCAGCAAAACGTCTCCGCGCGCTGATTCTTCGAGAGGTGTGAAAGTTTGCATAAACTTTCCACTAGAGAAACCGCTTCCCGATCCACCGGCCTCTGGTTCATAGTGAAACTATTGACTTGAGGAGGATCGTTGTGAGGATCAGTCCCCAGTGTAGGAGTTTCCATGACAGGACCGCTCATATCTGATGTTGCTTCTTTGATCAGGTCCATGGAGGTCCGTGCCGCTGAAGTACCTTCTCCGGTGTGTTGAATGCGTTCCTTTTTTGCTCTAGGGGCTGTCGCGGCTCTTGTGGCAATCGATCAGTTAATGTCTTAAGAAAAGTGAGTACCTCTTTCTGAGTTGCGGCCATATCCGTTTGAGTCTTAGCAAGTACTTCCTGCTTCTCCATCAAGTCTGCAATGGTAATGGGGATGGTCCTCCTCTCGTCCCTCCGGCTCCTCGTCCCGATGAAGGAGTGGAAGTTGTTGCTCTGGTGACTACCAGAGGTGTTACACTTGATGAGATGCCGGGATTTGCGGCTGCTCTGGCTCTGGTGATGGGAGGTGTTACACTTACTGGAATATCTCCTGCTACGCTGGCACTGGTGGTAGAAGTGACGGCTCCATAAGATGTATTGACCACGGTAGCTCCACTGACAGGTACATCGACACCGGGAGTGTTATCCACACTAGCTCCATCAGAATTGATTGCTGATCCAGACCTGAGTTCTACCATCTTGAAATGGATTGATGATTGAATTGGTCCTAAAATCTACCCTTTTTGAATTTGATAAAATTGAATCGGATTTTGAAGAAATTGACTTTACAACCGAGAGATTAACCTCCCGCTGTGGTCGCCAATTGTTTATGGGTGAAAACTATTTCTGCCGGTTTTGGTAATTTGGGATGTGTGGATGAGAAATGAGTCTAAACCTTAAACAAATGCACTGCACGGGAGTGCTTGTAGATTCGAGAAATCAATATGTGCAAGTCCAAATTAAACCAAGAAATGGTCGTTCCAGACTTGTTTCGGTCACAAAGTGAAGGAGATGGGGTTGATCTTAGGGAGGGAAGCGAAGAAGGTGTTGAGAATGTGAAGGTGTTGGCTATGTATGACTTGTATCAGAAAGATGAACTGTCTTGCAGGGTGTAAGCTACCAGTTCCGGTGTTTGAATACGATTGTATCAACACTTGCCTCTGTTGTCTGGACTTGTCTTGTTTGAAAAATAGGATGGAGAACCTATTTATACAAGTCTTTTATCCTAACCCTCGTATCTCGTGGGAAGTGGAGAAAGTGGAGTGATGGAGTAGTGGAGTAATGTGTTAGTGTCACACGACCAGGCTTGCCCACTTCTCCCATCATCACTTAACCGTCCATGACTTCCTGACACGTTCTTATGATGGCGCGTTGTGCGCTGCACGCTGTAAACCGCCATACCAATACCCCAGTATGTATCCCCCAGTTTGTGACATGATTGATGTCTGGAATGTGTGGATCCTGGGTGTAGTTGCAGGAAATCCTACACTACACCCCTCACTAGAATATACACAATTAAGTCATTTCAAGATGAATGATTATGATTTCTATTGATTGAATACTTGAATCTTTACAATATGAAATAGAAATGAATAATAGAATTACAATCACTTTAAAACTTTCTCTCTCCTAAAGACTTGCTTAACAATTCAAAAAGAACTCTCCCTACAACAGATTTACTCAACCCTTTATATAGGGTAGTACACAGTGGATGACAGCTAAGCTGTCCTTTATTTTCGGGAATGTCTTGCGAAATATCGCAAGTGTACATGTATCAATTCTCGCGACACTATTAAACTTCGCCATATTTTCATATCTTCCTCGTGTTCTGGCTGTCGTCATTCATTGCGTCATTTATTTTGCTTCCCTGCGACTCCCTCGCAATGTCGTCATTTATTAATCTCGCGAAGTATTGAGGTCGCGATATTCTGATCCTACATCTTGCCTCTTCTCATGTCTTCTCTGCGAAGAAGAGAATGTCATGAGAACCAATATTTTGAGATTCCGCAATCGTTGATTTTCCATCAATTTTATGCCGACAAGATTCCGTGAATTCAGGAATGACTGCTTACACGTGTCTAAAATTTCCCTTTTACCTAAGCACATTTAATGTTATCCTAGGTTTACTCTTTTCTCGTCTATTTAAAGGAAGATTCCTTGTGAAAGTATTTCTTTTCTTTTACTTCATCTTCTTCATTGTCTGCAACTATTTTCTGCTGCTTTTCTTCATCATCTTCTTCATCGTTTTCCTGCTATTATTTTTCTGCTACTGTTTCTATGGCATCAAGGTTTTTTAATTTTGCTGAATTCGATCATTTTATAATTGATCTCTCTTATTGAAGTTGTTTTATCTTGATACTATTCTTCTTTTAACGACTCCTCTGCCATTTTTGTTTTAGCAAGAATAAACCTAGCACTAAGTTCACCATTGTGAATCCCAATGTCTCCCTAGGCTCGCAATCGAAGCCCACTGCTTCTAAAAGAAAACCTGCGAGTAACAAGGTATTTAAGAAACACTTATTTTTTAATAACAATATTGTTGCCTCTGTTTCTTATTTAGCTTGTAATTCGCAGGATGACAAAAATGCTGATAAGTCCCCCAAGAAGCCTCGCCATTCTAAACCCGTAGCGCCTTCTGTCACTTTTCCTACATTCAAACTTACAACTCCTACTGCGACATCTTCGCAAGAAATCCCTACTCTTCTCCCAAAGATAACATTTCTATGTCTGAATTTCTCATAGATCAACTCCCTCATAACAGTCCCATTGCGAATGAGCCTATTTCTTCTTCCATTGTTAATGCCTCTACCATTCCTCCAATCATTAACCCTCCCGAGATTTCTTCTTCTCGTGATATTCCTTTAACAAAAGATGATTCATCTCTTCCTTCTTCTATCACTGTTACTTCCTTTTCTGAGCAAATCCCTCTTACTAAGGAAAATTTAGAAGGAATAGATGTGGCCTTCAAAGTCCTATCAGATATTGTGAACGATGCTAAGAAGACTTCTGTCGATCCTATCAAGTCTGATATTTACGAGATTTTGAGCAAACACCTTGGTCCTGATAGAGTTTCGCAAACATCCTTGGAACAAGAAATTAACACTTTGAAGAATGATCTCCAAGCTATGACTGCAAAATGTAATACTCTCCATCTTGAGAATCAAAAACTTCAAAATATTTCATTTGGATCGTTATAATCTTTGCAAGAAGAATGAAGAATTAAAAGGTATACTCTTGCCTCTGTCTTGTCCATTTTTTTTTTTTTTTTTTTTTTAAAAAACTCAAGTCCTTGTTCGCCTTTCAAGCTTTAAACCAAAACGAAAAATGGAGATATATCGGTTGGAATCTCTGTGAAGAAGTTCGAGTTGATAGAGATGCTTGGATGGAGCAATATAACCAATTAGATAATCTTCATACATATTCTGTTGATCATATAGATAATCTTTCTAAAGAAAATTTAGCTCAGAAACAAGACTCATTAAGTAACGACTTATCTCGCGTCTCTTATTCTTTGACTAAAGCTAATTTGGAGTTGGAAACTTTATCAGATGAGAATGGAACTCTTTCTCAAGAGAAGCGAACTCTATTAAACAAGGTGGCGATTTACTCGCAACAATATGATGTTTGTCAAAAATTATGTAAAGAGCAAGAACAATCTCTTTGCTCGCTGAGAAATCAACTTGAAGAAGTTACTGTAGAGAAGGATAAACTGATTCAGGGTAGAATAACCTTAAGTGTAAAAGCAAACCAATTCAAGGATCAATGTTCCAAACTAGAAAAGTCCAACTCTTCCCTTTCAAAAGAAAATGCTTTACTTATTTCCAACGAAAAAAGTTGGCGATCACGTCTGAAAGGTTTAATTGGAGATAATTTTGACAATGCCATGGATCATTTGGAGAATAGTTGTTCAGCTCTAATCCAACATCTTACCTCGCGAAGGAAGGTAGTCATAGAAGTTGACTTGCCTCATCTATTCTTTCTTTATCAAGCCTTCATATTTTTTGTTTGTATAATTCTTTTATTTTTTGTTTCTGAGTGCGAGAAAAACTTCCCTCCTCCATTCTTTGCTTTGAAATCGATTACTCAAAAATTCGCAAAGAGAATGGAATACTCACCGCTTCTCTTGCACGTTCTCGCGATAGAGCGAGAAAGAAAATTCGACTATATGAGTGATCAGTAAAGATATAGAGAGTAAAAATCAGCAGAAAGCACTCCTTCGTCAATTTCATCTTAGAGCCGAAGTTCTTGTGAATAATGTTTTACTATCTAAATCTCTTGATCCTGTGTCTATTGAACCTCTGGAAGTAAGTGATGATGAAGTTCCTAATTCTCCTGATAGCGATTTTGATTATAATACTGGCGAAGAACTCGAAAATGAAGAAACTATTTCTCCCAATAAAATTGTCAACGATGATGTCGCAAATGAAGAAGAATCTGCTGGAAATATATTAATTAGCGAAAATATAGATAAAGTTGCCGAAGAAAACCCAGCATCTCCTTCTGGTGAAAAAGCTACTATTTGAGAGATGATTTTCTCTTGTAATCTTCCTTCTCGTG